>JAODXP020000025.1:106731-171731 GCA_027497455.2 Sardinella longiceps
AAAAGTTCTGAAAATTTGTAAATGTGTCTTACTTATTCACTCTTAAACAAAAGTATGCTGAGTTCATGCTGTGCTTTCTGCAGGAGTCAGTATAGGACTAGGCATACCCCTGATGTAGTGGATTGTGTATTTTTTGTGAAGTCAGCTGTGACAAGGTTTGAATGCTAAGCTGCGCATGCTAATGAGGTTGAATGCAAAACTGTATGTTGCATGCTTGTGTTGTTTGTCAATTGTTTGTTACTTGTTTGTGTGTAGTATTACAAGCATTACTAACAACAAACCATAGTATTGTGAGTGCAGTTGGGGGGTGAAGCCTAACAGGAAAAAATATATAGACATAAGAATAGGTGTAGCCCAGCTTCAACTGACACATGATGGCGGAATCGGCTAGAGGGAATCAGTGAATGCTCCCTGTGATTGGTCCGCTCTTATCCAACCTCAGGCGATAAGGGGTCCGGTGGCAGCAGGTTCAAGTTGCGTCAGTACACTTGCGGATGGGCAAGGGTTGGTACGGCCCTGTGGCAGTCCGCCTTTTTGCTTCTTGAAGCAAAGGGGGGCCAGTGACGGCAGGTATAAATCGTCAGTCCAAGGTAAGGACGGCGTCTGCGTCAGTTCCGCTTTTCCACTCTTTGCAATAGTGGAAGAGGGCTAGGAAGGCAGTTGTAAAAGTGCGTCAGGTCCACTCCTCGGGGAGGAGGGTTAGGACGGCTCCGTAGCGCTCCACCCTTCACGCTAGAAGGTACCCTGGCAGGGTGAAGGGGGTCAGGAGGACGAGAGGGCACGCTGATAGAATAGTACGAGGGGCAGGTTTGCATCCGTGGGTTGAATGGTTGCGCTGTAAATAAAGCTTAGTAGTGAATTATGCTATAACAGCTGAACGCGTGAGGTGAGTTATCCAACCATGGTGGGTATAAGCCTTGTCTGGGTTCAGTTATAATAATATAAATACACGATAATATAGTAATGATATCAATTAATAATAATTTTAAATAAAGGGTTATCCAGTATTATTATTATAAAACACACTAGTCTAATATTGTATACAATAAAGAAAGAAGTTGAGTAAAAAGGATATGATACCAACCAGTAAATTAAAGTCCCAGGTTGATGTCTAAATAATGGATATTAAAGAGTTGATAAAGGTCAAATGGGTAGAGTAGGCCCTTGTTCACATAATGTTTATAAAATACGTTACCATTACAACTGCCTATTTTGAAGTCTCTAACTGGGCATTGACTCCATTTCTAAAAACCGGGAAAGACTGCAGCTAAACATTTAAACCCTAAGGCCTTGGTCAAAATTTGTTGAGTGATCAAGTGTACAATCAGGGTTACCTGGTTTGAGGTGGAGCCAAAACCCACAAGGGGAAAAACCAACTACTCAGAACTTTGATTTTCTCTCAAACTGTGAAGCTATGACAACTTTTGACCTTATTGTCACAATACCGAGTTTCTAATTTTTTTTAATACAAATTGGTGAAAAATTCAAAGTTGAGTCAGTCAACACATGATACAAACTACAGTCAGTAGTAAGATCACAATCACAATTTAATGTGATAGTAAATTGTGGGAGGAAAAAAAAAATTCTTTAATAAGTGACTTTGAATGAAATTTACGGGGAGAAAATGTCAAATAGATTTAGGGAAAAAAGGAAGAAAAGAAAGAAAAATGTCAATGGATAGGGAATGCCTAGATTTAGGATGCAAAAGTATAAACATATTGGAAGATATGGGGAATGTGGTGAAGTTCTTAATTGCTGTTGTTTCTTTTGTTTGTTTGGTTACATTCAGGAAAGATAGATGCGTCTGTGATTTGATAATTTGATATCAAAACGTGGGGATTCATTGAGACAATGGGGTAACATTATAAAGGTAAGGGACAGAGACAGGGAAAGACAGTAACTGATTACTAACTAAACATCAAGTTCTGAGTCTGTCCATAGGCTGTGTGACCTCAGAGTCTGGATCCAGGCCCCATCCAAGCCCATCAGCATCATCTATACCAATGGACCTACAGCTCATGCACTGACAGCCTATGAGACTGGTGGACAAAGTGACTATCTATCAACACCCAACTCACACCTTGGAGAGAGAAGAAAGAATATGCCCAAGTGACAATCAGTCAAAAATGAGTCCAATTATGGCAACAATGGAGCATCAAGCATGAGGCATCCGAACACTAAAAAAAAAAGGAAAAAGGAAAATCACATCGTCAGTGTGGGGGCCATCCATGAAGCCCTAAATCGTTTCAGGGTGGCTGCTTGGCCTCACCTTCAGACTGTAACATGGCAACATGAAGAATTGTCAATACAAGAGACAACACAAGGAAACTGAACAAAACTGAAGGAAAACAAGCACAACTGAAAGGAAAGTCATCACACATGGGTGGTTGAGTACTCTGAAGGACATGGGCAGTCTAACAAGCAGAAGGGCCTGGGACGGACAGAAGAGGCACACCAGTCGGACAGTGAAAGCAATAAGGTCATGACCAAAGAACATATGCTGCTACTAACCCGCACTACACATGACAAGGGTCAGAACAATTAAGAGCATGTTCTTCAACAACACTGAGGATTGAGGCTTAAGCCAGATGTCTTAAAGGACCTGGCTCTAAATTCGAATCATTAATGATCCATGGTTCTGTTGGCCAGGCCAATTTAGAATCAACTCAAAAATTTGAGTTCATGGTTTTAGGATGTCATGGACAAAGATCCATAGGAAGCAACAACGCAACAGAGCTTGTTCTGAAATGTTTTTGAGGAAGATGCTCACCTAGGGACATCCACACTGAAGTTTATATACACTAATGATTAGGGAAATGAAAGGTCAAGTATTGTAGAAGTCAAAAAATACTAAAAGTTAAATTTAACATTTAGACCAGTTAAATATAATTTTACTTAGAGTATAACTTAGAGGGCCTTAAATCAATGATTCCTCATGTTCGGTAAGACAGCGAAGACAGACTAGTGCAAAGACGACTAAATGCAAAATGCACAAGAAAAGAGATTGAAACTAATGCCATGGCTGGGAGTTTATGGGAACAATGTCATTAGTAAACGATTAGGAGAGCAAATAACTAAATGTGAGAACAGATTCTGAATGAAAGAAGTAGCCACTGTAATTGTAATCTGACTTAAAGTAAAACTACAAGTGCGGATAACTTAAGCTACTTTTTGACCAAAAAAGGATGAGGTTTAATAGGGAAAAGAAAAATTTTAATTAAATAAAAAAATGCTTTAATATCCCATGTAGGTAATAGTAAAAAAAAATAATAATAATAATAATTGGAAAAGTGACCATAGTAAGAAAACTATATTGAATTATAGTGATTCAATATACAGTATCAAAAACTCAAGTAAAACTAGAAAAATCTAACAAGCGAATCGAACAAATATATAGCAGCTACAAGCCATAGCTGATAGTTTGCAAAATGAGTAGTATTATGTCTGCAAAGATTCACAAACTAAATGGTATGATTGTGATCTCCAGTAACCAAGATGTATAAATGTAAGTCAAAACAAAAGCAAAACAATAACTAACTAAATAAGTAAATAAAGATAGAAAGATAGAAGGACAAAAGGCAGAGTTATTGGCTGTTTTCAGCACTTGGACCATCTGAGAATAAAGTAACTTGATTGTGCTATTCAGGAGGAACTATTGGATGCAGTATTATGTTTAAAAACAGTCAAAAATTGTATGATGAGTGTGAATGCATGTGAGGCCTTTGAGTGAAAGTGTGTGAAAGAGGTGTGAGAGCATGCATGATGTGTATGAACGGAGTGATGTAGGCCTACCTGGAGTAGGAATGACATTCACGATGTCATTCCTACAAAAATGTGGCCCACCCCATTTTGTTGACAATTAACAATTGTCAAAAGGGGGAGGGATAGGATAAAAAGAAATTAAAAAATTTGGTGAATTTGTTTAAAAATGGATAGACAAAAAATACAAGCAAGAAGACAAGCAAACAATACAAGGGAAGATAAGCCATTAGGTAAATAATGGAGGGCAAATAATGGAATCTGACATGTAATTTGACAAAATTGATAGCAACCTTATTTGCAGGAAAATGTTGATCAAGTGAGCTGCTAGCCTGTTCCTAAACTCACTCTATAGAACAGAATAACTTTAATATTATCTGCCCATTTCGAATAGCAGGTGATATACTGACAAGAATACTGAACAAATTTTTAACCGAGTTGGTACGTAAGTATAAAAAATTGTTGAAATTATGTCATCAATTTTGGTGGGATTACGCACATTGATCAAATTTGTTAAGGTTTAGTTTAAGACTTAATATTTTGAATTGTAGGGCTAACCAAAAGATAGTCGAAAAGGAATAAGGAAATTTGATGCCCTGGTAATGAACAATTAAAAATATGTGGAAGTTATTGTAGCATGATTTTATAAGGGAATAGAAATCTAAATCAGAAAAAATTGATTACTTTGGATATTGTTAGCAAAGCTGACATGTGAAATTAGCGTTTTGTGTTTATCTTTCCACTGAATCATGGTATAAATTAGTTTAATAATGGTTGCTTTGGATGATAAATACATTCAAACTTTAAACACAAGCCAAATTTATTCAAAATGGTGAATAATCTAAATTGAGACTAAAATATATGTCTTTGCTAAATACGGCTTGGTGTACAAATTTAAAATAAATACTTACTGTTTAGCAGTAATCTCATGCCATTCTGTAAATGCTTTTGTTTATGTTGCTGTATGTATTTGTTGTCGTGTTGCTTTTTGCTTTGCTTTTTTCCTTCTGTTCTACTATCTCTATTAACCTGACCAGGAGTGATGCATAAGATTGCGATGTGACGATCCAACCATCTGATGGAACTCAGCTGCACCAGTTATCAATCTGGCCCATTCTAGCCATCTTCAGCCATCCATGATCTGACTGTCATGATGACATCAAATTGTTCGCCACCAAACCTACCACCCGACAACGGCAAGCCAAAGATCCGGGGATCACCACAACTGCAACGATACGACCGGAAGGAACTAGCTATAAACATCTAGAATCAGTGTACATTTGCATTAAGCATGAATCATGTGCTTTATGATTGATCAGGACTGCTGAGCCAAGCCATTTGCCACAGTTCCAAGTCGCAACAAGACAAACATCTAAAGGGACTTGAATCATTTGATCAGCTGTACTACACATATTCTATAGCAAACTCTCTAACCCTCTATTTGGTGGTTACCTAAGAAATTAATATGAAGAGAGGAGCCGTCTGGAAAGCGAATTCATTTTTATTTTTTTTGTTTGTTTGTTTGTTTTTTCTGTGTAAGGTTCTCAACAATTGGGTGTAACAAAAGAGATCTTTTCCCACGTGTCAACCCAGGATGGTGGTTGAATGTAGCTGTAATTTATGAGACTATGCAAGTCTCAAAGGGGGGAAATGTAGAATAATTTCAAGTATAACACCATCAAGAAATGTTATGATTTATTTTAAAGGAGTTGAAGTTTAAGTCGGACCATATTTCAATCTTAATATTCCAAAGAGAATTTATCAATACCAGTGTCTAACACAGATGGCACCACTGAGAAGCCAAAGGAGCTTAGGCCATACTAATTCCAACCAGAGGTGGTGCTCTAGAGAATGGAGTAGAAGTTCAACCTGTTGAATGACCGCCAGTTGACTCCAGTCTCCTCAAGGCCACTCTTTCAAGGGCCAGTTTTACTACATCAGCAGTTTTGAGGCGCCATGTTGTTGCCGGCCTCAGGTTGAACCGGAGGGAATCATTAGCATAAAAAGAGGGGGTAACGTAAATCAGTTGATAACTCATGATAACTGTCCAGCGCCCTGATTTAGGGATTTCGCTCTTGTACCTGATGGAAACCACACATAAAGGGATGTTGTTGTAAAAGTGTCACCGTAAGAACATAGATGAAATCAAGGGGAAATTACGAATGCCTAGTCAGCAGAATAGAACTGATATGTCTTTGTTTCATGTTCACAACGATATCTCACATATGTTACATGCCGCTTTGATGAAATATGTCACCGCATGTTCAGCGAAATGTTGTGCAGAAGAGCAAACTATTTGATATTGCTGTATGATGGTTCCAAAAGCAGTAGTTAGAGATTTGTGTTACCAGCATTGAAAAAAACATAAGCACCCTGCATGTATAAAAGGCAGACACTTTCTGTGTTCGGGAGCAGAATCTTCGGATCCTTGCTCCGGTTTATGATGTTGGTTCTCTGACAGAATAAACTGTACTTTTTGCACTCGACTTTGCCCGGACTCTTATCTTTTTGGAAGAAGTTTGATTTCAACGTTTATAATGGTGTATTTTTATAACGTCGTGGGTAAGGTATTCGACTCTCATTTCTGGCCCAGAGGTCGTAAATCTGACACAACAGATGGTTTGGCTTTTTTAGGTCAAATTCAAAAAATAGAACTTTGCCAAGCTCTCCTGTTGCGTTAGCAAGATATGTGTGATTTTTTTTAACAAAAGTGTGGAATCAAAGCTTGTTAGTTCTTCAAAAATGATCATGAAACTTGCTTGTCTTTTTTGTTTTCCTTTGGCAAACAATCCGAGTATCAACTTGTCATTCTTCAATCAATAAAACCTACAGTACATGTGCTTTTGCCATCTCAACAGTATCGTTTGCCCATGGTCTTGGACAGGAATCAAACATTGGTACACTTGTTCCTTTTAAGTCAGGCAAAAGACAAACAGGCTGTGCCATACAGATTTTCTTAAGAGCCGACAGCAATCCCAGCCACATGCTAAAACAAATGGCCCATTCTTCCTGGTCCCCCAAGACTCTGGGCTTTGCATCTTGAACGCGGCGGTTTCCAGAAGCCCTTTCTTCTGTTAGCTCAGAGAGACTCTCTCTATGCCATCTCTGAGCACAAATCCCAGATTCACCATAAGCCCCCTAGTCTGCAGGGGGACTAGCAGCGTTTACTACACAGCACCATTGACAGAGGAGAGGAGAGGAGAGGGGGAGAGAGTGACAGAGAGAGAGACAGAGAGAGAGAGAGAGAGAGAGAGAGGGGGGTAAGAGAGAAGCAAATGGAAAGAGAGAGAGAGAGACAGGGGGACAGTGAGAGATGGAGAGAGGGTAACAGAGAGAGAGAGAGAGAAGAGAGAAGTAGAGAGAGAGAGAGAGAGAGAGAAGGGTGTGAGAAAAAAAGGGGGGTGGATGCGGGGGATACCGTCCTGGCATTTTGTGGTATTAATCACCATATGGACCCGAGCACAAGCTAGGAGATGAATCTCGCTGATCACCTCCCATCACAGAATCATTACGTGGCACGTAGGGATGATTCTTCTTATTAACAGATAACCCCTAGCAGCTGCTGCTGACTTAGGCCCCGTACATGCACTGATGGTGAATTATCTGCGGGGAGTGCTTAATGGAATCTCACAACTGAGCTCGCACAGTTCTCTCTCTCTCTCTCTCTCTCTCTCTCTCTCTCTTTCACGCCGAGACGGCGTCGGTTTTGAATGCCAGTTCCCCTTGCTGGGATACAAAATCCATAATTTCTTTAGCATGCGGGGGCTTTGTGCGCTGCCAATACAGTGTTAACACTATAAGCCTTCGGCAGACACACTCGTTTCATCGCATTTAATTCCTGGTCTTAAATCATGTTACACTGTCACTGTGCCAAGGTGGGAGTCCCTGGCATGCCACATTATGAGCCAAAAATGATGAGTACGCTTGTAACATTAAAAGCTATCATCAGTTTTTTAAGATACAGGCACTGCTCTCCAGGATAAACTGCCATTGGTTATATTGTGAAGCTACTGTATGGGATGGAAATTGGGAACAGGAGCATTTCATTCTATTCTATAGCCTCACACAAGAGCAGCCTTATCCAATAAGCAGGTTTCTGTGCATGTGTGTGTAAGTAGAGTCTGGCATTCACATTCTAAGAGGGTGCCTGGAGCTGCTGGTCACTGCATACAGATGAACAACTGCACACAGTTGAACCTCACGGAAATCGTGACAATAGATTTGTCTTTGAATCTGATTTATGTGCAGGCTCTAGGAGCGTTTATCCTGCCCTGGATTTTTTTTTTTTTTTTGCTTTCTGTCCAGGAATAGATGAAGTTGGTGCAGACGTGGTGGACTGGTGGGGATGATGAGTCTCCCGCTGGCCACTTCACAATGACACTAAATGTGTAACTAGACCTTCTGAGGCTCGCTCTCACTTTCTCTGGCTTCCCACACAAAACACACACACAAAATGAAATGCAATGACACACAAAACACACACACACACACACACACACACACACACACACACACACACACATACACACACACACACACACACACACACAGAAGGAAGAGTACACGCACACACACACACACACACACACACACACACACACAGAAAGAGGCAAGAGCACACACACACACACACACACACACAAACACACACATGAGGCAAGAACACACACTAACACAGAAGGAAGAGTACACACACATACACACACAGAAAGAGGCAAGAACACACACACACACACACACACACACACACACACACACACAGAGCAGCACAGCACACACACACACACACACAAAAACACAACAACACACACACACACACACACACACACACACACAAACTCTGGAGGCTGGCTGGAGGAAAGTGGAAAGCATCAGTATTCAGACAGCTTGCTGGACCTCTCCAACACCTTTGGCAGTGCCCAGACTGATTGCTTCTCATAGCGTTCCGTTCTTGCCCTCCTCGGAGTCAGACATCCATTCCCCCCGTGGCTCCGGCACCTCGGTGCCCAACCCAAACGGCTCCGTAATGATGATCACCACTCTGCTGGGAAAGACCAGTGCAACTCGGCAGTCAATAACTCTGCTTCTCACCCTCAATGCCACAGACCGCATTCTGACCTCTGCATTCTGACTGCAAGTCTAGTAGACTGTGTGGGATGGTGTCAGGGGAAAAGTTTTGAATGTTAGGGGCAAAGTGTCCCAAATAGAAAAGTGAAGTGAGGGAGAAAATAAATAAATAAACAAACATTGAGTTGATTTCCTTTCTGTGATTTGATTTTTTCTGTTGATAGGGCTGATGCACAGCAAACCTTTTCAAACTCTTCCACCACTTTTCACATTTTTTTCTTCTCCAATATCGTGATAGAATAAAAACAATATTTTCCAAAAGAAAATATTCATCTGGTGTGTTTTCTTCTCCCTCTAAATTTCCGTCTCTCTGATGGTCTGAACACATTCATTTTCTATTAACGATTCATTCTAATGAACCCCGGCAGGGCGATATCAGATGCATATTTTAACAGCCACCCGAGCTGTTGACATTTTAAATCAATAGACGGAGTGAATTCCCAATTTGGGTTTGAGCACTGATTCACTGTAATCAGTCTGACAAGGCCTCACACTGGTCATCTGACTGATGACAACTGTAAAATCATTCATGAATCATTTACACAAACGAAAACACACACACACACACACACACAGAGAGAGAGAGAGAGAGAGAGAGAGAGAGAGAGAGAGAGAGAGAGAGAGAGCAGAAGGCTTGAATAGGCTCAATCATTTCATTGGAGGGGCTGGAAAAGAACTATTACAATCAGACTGTGATTGTAAATGTACAATAGACTAGAGAAGCCTTCTCCTTAACCATGGGGGAAATGAGCTCTGGACCAAAGAGGCAGAGATTTCTAAGTCTGTGACAGCAGGCCCATCATTCCCAGTCAGTGTGTCAAATGAATTTCCAATGGCCTCACAGTAGAACCAGTGGGAGCGCTCAATCACGGGACAATGTGCTCAATGTGGGGGTCATCTGTACTGCTCTCCCTCACTATGCCAAACCACTGCAGGCCCCGGCCGTCACACTCCTGTGTCCAGTCTGAAAAGGTCACTCTATGGGGTGTTAATGACAGGACAATGACTGACTGTAGTCCATTCTTTATCATTTTCAGCTAACGCTAACAGAAATGGCTCTGAGATAGGGCTCAATTTGACTCAAAATATTAAAAATCTAACATTAGTAGTCTGCACCTCTATATAGGCTAGTAAATTACATCACTTCCTAGCTACGGTATCAAAGTAAATGGGAATCCATCCATCCAAGTCATGTCTGGATTGTGTTGCGTTAAGAAAGCTCTCTCAGGAATCGGACACCAGTAACAAAATGGGCACAAAGATATTCTCTCCCAGGTCCATTCCTTCCCCACAGTCGGTCCATATGGTAATGAGTTTGTCAGGCCTTATTCGCCAGTGTCCATAATTGCCACCTGTTTTGCATTCACAGGGTCTGGGATCAATGAATGAGATATTGATCTGCTGGCCCTGCCTAAGGATTAGTCTTTGTTGCCTGGCACCCTCCCATCTCCAATGCTGATTTGCCCTCTGGTGCAATCTGCCTCCTGGGTGGCTGACGGGACCCTGTGCGATGACCCAACCCTCCCCTCAATCTATTTCTCCACACGTCCTCCCCTCTCCCTTCATCCCCTCTCACCGTCTCTCTTTCTCTCTCTCTCCTATCACCTCACACACACACACACACACACACACACACACACACACACACACACACACACACACACACACACACACACACACACACACACAAATACACTCTTGTCTGATCTAATAGGTGTCTGATTAGGCTGGCTGACCCTGGGGGGTGTTGCTAACTCCTGGGGAGAGCGTTCACCAGCCCATCAGGGTAGATCCACCTCCGTAATGAGCCCACTAAGGACTGACACTTCTCGCTGGAGGACCCCCCACTCCTTAATGTGGGTCACTCAAGAGGGGGCTTAGGGTCTAAAAAGGTATTTATCGCATATGTGTTGCGTCAAAGCATATTTGGAAACACTTGTATTGTGTTGACTTGCTCTGTGTATGTGTGATTACCTAAAAGTGGCTATCATATTGGGCCTGTATATAGGCCTAGGCATCAATGAGCTAGCATGTCGCTAAATGCATGGGCCAGTTGGTGTCCAGACAGAGAGAGAACCCACTAAAATGACCGCACATTCATTCTAAAAGAATGAGCTTGAAGAATAATTGTCTTCAATGAATATAATATCGACCATCATCTTAAAGGCTGCATCATCTTGAAGTTCATCTTGGACTGAATTGAGCAGAGTGACCTTTAGCAAAGATAACTTACTGCTGCGAGATGTATTAGCATACAATAGCCTCAGGCAGCCAGTCAGGACGATCGCAGCATCATAATTTAAATCAAGTGTGACATTCAGATTTCCATTAGGATTTCGCTCGATATTCCAAACATAACAAAGGCAGGGTGACATTAATCCTCAAAGAAAAAAAAAGACATGAAGCTAATTCTCTGTGGCTAATTCATTTCTATCTGTTGGGAATGAGGGACAGAGTGTGGGAGACCGAGAGTTAGATACATATGTAATAACTTACTCTCATCAAGGTGCGCTGATAATCGCTGCTCCATCGGGTCTAATTACAGAGTGTGACCAGGATGAAAGCGGAGACGGATCTGGCACCGGGGAGGCTCATTAGCAGTAATTGAAGCTGGTGGATTTCATCAGTTCCCTCACTAACAGTAAAAAAACTTAATTTTGCCCCTAGTAGTGAGAGTGAGGAACCTTATGCTACTGTTGGTTGTAAAATTCCCACATCCTGTCAGATGGATTGAGTGTAAAACTGTGTGTCTATATAATGGGTTTTTGATAGCAATTTAGTAGCCTAGCTCTGCTCAAACTTGAGTGCGTACTGTAGACTGCATGCAGGCTGCCACTTTTGGAGCAGTCGCTTAGTATTTGGGTTTCAGAGAAGTGATTAAATCAGTAGAACATTTTCAAAGCAATTTTTTAGAGTCAAGGGGCAGATTACTGGATCAATGACAGATAATATGATTTCAGAATGCAAAAGACCTTTTTGGAGACAAACACAAACTCTCTATTGCTTGGAAAAAATGAGAAAAAAGGTTTAACCAAAACCTTCCCAAAGGCTGCTTTTGCTGAGTGCTGACATGCAGGTGATAAATGGAAATGATTTGGCTCAAATTAATAGAGATACAGCATATGTTTGGCAAGTGACTTGTAATATTTGAAATCACATTAGGAGGCTTCCCATTCATCTCAGTCACATTAATCACATTTTAAAACATCATTTAGCGAAAAAAAAAAAAAAAAAAATGTGGAAAATTCTGGGAGGCTGCCAGGTGCCCCACACACATCAGTGCCAGCGTCGGAGGCGGCTGTGGTGGAGAACTTCAGACAACCCCGTGCCATTATGATAATGCCAACTCCTCCCACCACTTAATGGCATGATTAAAAGCCCACACCCCCTGCACCCCTGCATCCTTAAGTGTGGCACGGCCCGCGGCGAACAGCCCATTAGCATGGGGCCCTGTGAGCACCCATCAGCTACTGTCCCCGCAAGCTGATGATGGAGGATGAAGGTCAGCAGCCTACCATCTCACACTCCCTCTCTCTCTCTCTCTCTCTCTCTGTCTGTCTCTCTCTCCCTCGCTCCCCTTGTGCAGAAGAGGGACATAGCCCCACTCCCTCCTCTCTCCCCCAAAAAACTAATGAGGCCCCCTAGGGGTGGAGATTTAACCCCAGTAGGGGTGATGGGGGCCACCGTGTTGCTCATTTTAACGTGCCACCGCACTGTGACATCTCCTAATTGTCTCCCAAATGGAAGCTCATTTATCTTGACCAGCTGTGGAGGTTCAGTGGACGTGGCTTTGACGGAGCCCGTGGCGGACACTGGTTGAGGGTAAAGGAACTCATTGAAATGTGTCTCACGTGGCCAGGAGTCCAGGAAGCTCTTTCACTGGAAGCACGGTGGCGTCGAAGGGCCGAGCTAATGTATTCTGTGTAAATTATCATATATGTATGAAGGTAAGACAACAAAGTATCAACATGTTCCCTACCTGTGCACTGATTTGCATGAGGAAGCGTGGAGATGGGTATCACAAGTGCATTTCTATGCTTGTGCAGGAGTGTGTGTGTGTGTGTACACAGACACATGTAAATAACTAGAATTCACTAGTACACACAGGGACATGCACGCATTCACACAAAATCCCTTTACATGTATCGGCTTTTTTTTGTTTTGGTTTTTTTTTTTTGTAATGTTTTGTTTTTCTTTGAGTGCAAAATCAAATGCTGTTTCTATCCCTCGGCCCTTTTTTGCTATACATTTATTCTTTATCTGACCATCTATCCATTCTGTTCACTCTCGCTTTGTCTTTCTCTGTACCACACACACACACACACACACACACACACACACACACACACACACACACACACACACACACCACGCCTTGCCGATATCTCAAATCTCTAGAGATAGCTTGTTTGCAGCCCTGTGTGTCGCATCTCAAAGCAGGAGGGGAAAAAAAAAAAACATCTGAATGCCCTGGGTGAGACCGGCCTGCTGGGCCTCTTTCATGGCCCCACCATTAAAAATTGATAAAGAAAATATAACAGCATGCTGGGATTATGGTGCCCAGGTTCTTGAAATTAAATCATAAACAGGAGCATCAATTTTGTTTTGTTTTGTTATTGTTATTGTTCTTTGTTAACTGTATGTAACCTCCCTCTCCCTTAAGCTTATCTAAATGACCTCGTCCACTGTAAGACAGTTATTATGTCTGTAACAAAACAACAATTACTACACTTGCTATGGGCTCAAACCTTCAGGGGGGATTATTTAATCAGGGCTGTGATAAAAGGGTTGAGACTAAAATACTCTACATTTCTAAAATGCAAATGCTCAACTGAATGAGGGTCTTCCTGTGGCTTTTTGTCTATTCAAAGTAAGATACAGATGAAAATGATCACCTCTGTACACAACACACAGATTGTGACATATGAATATAACCCATACAACTCATAAACAATCAGCCATCCAATCAATCAATCAATCAATCAATTCAGGTACTCTTAAAAATGCACTAACCTGGCTGTACTTATTTGCACTGCCCTCTCTGTGAAAGGCCTACAGACCTTTTAAGGTACAAAACAATTTGTGCTGACCCCAATGCAGAGTGAAGCACATAGTAGGCCCAGCCAGGGCCGTTTCAAGGTAGCCTGACATAGCCCAACCATAATACTGCTGTTCATCTGTATTCATGGTCTGGAGGTTAACTTTAACCTGACACGATTATACTGCAGGGGAGGGCATTCACTTCTGGTTTGAAACGATTGGACAGCTCGTCTAATCAGCTTCGCTATTGGCCGGTAGACTCTCACCGATGTAAACACGCCCAGAAGACCGTTCCCAGACCATGGATACGGATGAAAATTCGTATTATGGGCGGGCTATGTCAGGCTAGTTTCAAGGTACAGTACTTAGGGACCCCCAAGCAAACAGGGTATGGGGGCCCTTCACCTCCCATAAACACATAAACCACATTGTTATAATCTTCAAGCAACTTTCATTATCATTTGTGTTGAACTTGCTATTGTGTAACTCTCTCATATTTGATTGAAAAACACCACCAAATAAACTATTATCATTAACTATCATTAAACCAACTATGATTAAACACAACTATGATTAAACAGTCATTCTTGGGAGCCCCCTTTCAGCCTGGGGCCCAAGGCAATTGCCTGGTTTGCCTGTCCTGTTGCGACGGCCCTGTGCCCAGCGTCAATAGCATGCCACTGTCCATTCATTGGGGCGCTGTGGTGCCAATGTGACATACTGTAACAGTAATCTGTATAGTAGTTTTCAAGTTACTTTGCGCACAAAGAAACTGACAGACAAACTCACACCCTTGAAAACATGAAAAATAAATCAAATCATCAAATAAAATGGCGAAATAAATGTATAGAAGCATTATATCTGTTCTTCCATCTCTTTTGTCTGATATAGTGAAAACAATTTTCTCCACCACCATTCAGTGGTAGTAATGGGTAAAGCTTACCCTAAAAGCTTTAATCAGCTCATTGGTTTGATGAAACGCTGAGCGCATTTGCAGTCTCTCCCACCCACTCTTTTCATCAAAACGTGGCTAAATAATGAGTTCAATGGCCTTCACCCCATTAAGATGTTTGTCCAAGTAATTGACAGAGGTTTGTGGCGAGATTGCAAGGTGTTAGACGTGGATTGATTGCGAGGTTCTCTCCAGTCTTAGAAAAAAACAAATCATGCTTTAAATGCTATAATTTCCTCAAGCACGTTATTGGATGTGAAAGAACAACTGCAATCAAAATGTAGAGTAAAAAAGCGGACAAGAATCCCTTTCATTACGTAGCTCATTTTCTTTCAAAAGTGATTCTGTTGGAAATATATTATATTAGGATGAAAATGTGGAAAAATTAATCTTGCTATCAGATATACTGTAAGATCTGTTGTATAGGGCACTGATGTCCTTATTGCCTTTCTGGTATTTCAAATTGTTTAAATGAACCATTTTCCTTCAACTCAAAGGAACTGAAGTGTTTGCCTGGCATATAAATGTTTCGAAAACGATTTCCCTTGTCCCTTGAGGCTACATGAAATATGCCGCCTTTGTCCTCAAAAAAAAAAAAAAAAAAAAAAAAGAGGATCCAGGGGAATTTTTGCTCCCGGCAGTTCAGATGAAATGCCTGGCAGTGATGTCGCCTGTAAATATAACTCTAAATATAGCCGACAAGTGGCGCGGGCGCTCAGTGTTGGCTCTGAGAGTGTAGATAGGTGCGGTGCATGTCAGGGGTGGAAGGCATGAGGGGTGCACTATACTGTCATCCCCGCTCTGAAATGTTTATCACCGTTGACAGCCCGTGGATAGAGTTACAGCAGCAGGAGAGTACCGGTAACTTGTGCGCCATACAAGCAAGGCTGCAGTGGGCTCTCCCACTCTAAGATGCAGCCCCTGGCTATATGATGGAGGGACAGTTGTGCCGCATTCATTGCTCCTCTTTGGTGATCCTTCCTCCCGGCAGGGTGAGAGCGTGACACCTCCCCGTAACTCAGACAGCTCTGCAGCCAGCCAGCCTGACGGATGGGGGACACTCAAATCATAGCTGGAGTGCAGGGGAGGAAGTGGAATGAGGCCTCCAATACATTAGGGGGCAGTGGCACAGAGTGCAATGGCACTGGAGGGCCGACATTGACAGGGAACATCAAGTCACACACAGTATCTGACTTATTCCAGCAAAGGTCAGAAGAAGTAGCTGAGTGTAGAACATTCCTCTAGGCTAACATTCTACAGCGAAAGAAATACTTTTACATCGCCTTAATCTGCAATCTTTTTTTTCTTAATCACATTCACTCTTACAGTCACATTTTCCATACAGCAACATAGCCATACTGAAAAGCTCTCTTGGCTCCATGATAAGTGATAATGTCTCTGAATGTGACACCATATGAAGCATAATTGCAGAGTGTAAATCAATGCAAGCATGTTGACTAGGTCGAATTGTCCTGCCTATGGCCCATTGACGACCATCATGCGGATTCACTGATGGACTCATTAATAACATACATGTAATTACTGTATATAGAGACATTATTTTATGTAATATCATCGACGCCAGTGGCATCAACTGGAAATCTATTGAGAACGCCATGTCATTAGGGTCAATGTGGGGTTAAAGTGGGTATTATACGCCAGTGCGCTACACGCTAGTCAATATAATCTGTCTTGGGCTAAGCCTGACCCCAGGACAGGACAGGGGCACATTCATATGTTCATATCAGTCATCTACTAAGCATGACTCACCATTGATTACACTCACATGTGAGTTCATAGTTTTGTATATGAGTTTGCATGAAGAAAAGAGATTTGAATCATTTGATAACAATTTTGATGACAAAACAATTACAGAAAGAGAGTAATTATCAAACATTCTTAACAAAGCATGGAAGCTATACTATGACCGGCTCACTATTTAAAAAAAAGTAATTTCTCTATCCCGGACCAGTAATGCACAGAAAGCAATGGTAATACGGGCATCCACCAAAGGCATCATCTTGCTCACCACACAAGCTCAGACCACCATGATGAAAACACTTAAGGACCAGAGGACCAAGAGCTCAGCAAAGCCATGATAAAGTCTATATGGATCATCGTTCACTCCTTTTATTACATCTGGGCAGGTTTATGTTTACAGAAAGCCAAAGGAAGCCGTCACACACACAGTCGTAACTGTGTGTTTCCAAGAGTTAAGTATGGTGGTGGCTCTGTGATGGTGGTGGTGAGGCCAGCTATTTCATGGGACTCATTGGCTCAAATGATAGTGGTGCATAGAAATGGAATGGGCAAACAATATGAAGCCCTTTTACAAGACCTGCTGCAAACACCACTCATAATGTCCCCATATCCCAACATTATAATACTCTTATAAAGCACAGCCACCCACTTACACACACACACACACACACACACACAGCTAAAACATTACAGAATGGTTCTTAAATCAAATTGATGAAGTCAAGACCTTCCATGGCCTGCCCCAGACCTAAACATAAATGAACCTTTATAGCCTGGGCTAAAGAGGGTAAACATGATTCCCACCAGTCTCATACTTTATGGAACTGTAGACAGTCCTTCATGGGAATTATTAGAAATATTTGGTAAACTAGATGTGTCGCACCGCGGTACAAAATATGACCGCCACTCAGTTCTGCACATTCTCTGCCCTCTGTGTGTGTGTGTGTGCTTGTGTGTGTGAGACATAGGCCTATCATCCCTAACCAGTAAACCTTCGCTTAATAGCACCACCTACAGGTCGATGGTTGTACAGTCATTAAATGTACATATAAATTTGTTTATTTTATAGCCCTCCATGGATGATATTCTACAACACTTGACATATTCCCATAAGATGTCAAGTTCATCATACATATTAAATTTGGTGCAGTTCATAACATCTAAAGATAGGGGCAATTAAAGCAGTATAATATTGCATTTTCATCTTTTACCATGGGGGTGCAAATCACAAATGACTTGTTCTAAGCTAAGTTGATGTGGGCTCTTGAGACCAACATTCCATAAGCATTTCATCATCCTCAATGTCACAGGTCAGGTAGTTCTTTAGGAAAAACCGCATGTTTTGGGTTTCGGAGGGGGGTAGCGCAAAGATGGAGTGGCCCCCGGGGACCAATCAAAATTTATCCGTAAAAGTCTACTGGGGCTACATGCCCACCAAGTTTCATGTGCCCCGGTGTTACGGTGCCCCGAGAATCTTTGACCAAAAATTCAGGAAGTAGATGACGGGAGAAAAAAAAAAAAAAAAACTTTGACAATCACTATATGACTGCTAGGCTAGCTACGCTAGCAGCAGTCATAATGATGAGCCCATGGTACCTTATAGTAACAGCATATTCAGGTGTTTTGAGTTGTGTGATTGCCTCCTGTACTGTAGCTTATTCCGACTGGGTTAAAATAAGTTGTTCTTGCAGAAGAGCACGCCCTGAGCAGTCTGTCAGAGCTCCAGTGATCTCTCATCTGAACCGCAGTTCCTCTGAAGGAACGGCACAACTCTCTTCCTCTACTTACACTTTCTTTTTCAAGGAAGGTCTGTGCCTGAAGCTTTTTTACAGTAACAGATTTATATTTTATGCAGGATATATGAAGGTTCAGATAAAGTATCAGGAGAAAGAGGGGTTTAGCTGCCTTTTACTGTAAAGACACTGTTGTTTTGCGTTAGTAGAAGCAAACTATGCATGCCTATCATTGCTTGATTTATTAATTTTTAATCTTTCTGAAGGTTGGTGTGTTACAGTAATCAAGGACCAAATTTCATGGCACCCTGTTTTCATTGTGCAGTATGACAAACTTATTATTGTTATTTGGTTGTCACTCAATTAAATAATTTAGTCATCATTTAGGCTACTTATTTTCCTAACTTTACCTTTCAGTGCTTACCTAACCTAACTTTAGACATAAGGTTAGGTTTAGGGTTTGTCATGGTTTGTTATGATGGCTGACTACAATTCATTATTGTAACTCTAAACTCATATTATTTGACATTGATTGAGTTGTAGTAAATTTGAGTAAAACTACATACAGTGCATGGCCTCATCAAGTCTCATTCATGCATGTAGTGTACTGTACATGACCCAATGTATTCACCTCATGTTTCTACTACTGTATGCCCACTGACTACTATGACAATATATATAATAGAACAATGTCTATATGTCACTAGTAAAATAACATTCCACCCCTGTCGTAATTGTATGATCTTAATAATTCATCCGCATTGACATTTCCCACCGGTCCTCCTGTGTCCCTCAGGCAAGACTCTTCAGGTTGGATAGAGTAACACTGGGCTCCATCCGCCTCTCCATTACCCAGCAGCCATTGCACGAGCACTCACCACCCTCCTCCATTAGCGCAGGCCTTTAAGCTCCGAGTCGCTCACCTTCACCTGCCTTAGCGCTCTCCCTCCGCACACTGCTGACCTTTGCAGGTCTCCCGAGTCGAGTCCTTCTCTAATGACTGTGCCGGCTGAAGGACAAGGGGTGTATCTGGAGAGAGTAGATTAGGGATGGGAGAGTCCAATAGGCCACTGTAGCCCCAGGCCATATGGCTATACGCAGGGCGTATACACGTTCGATAGTTATGGACTAGTGGAGATCCATTGGCAGAGAGGGAGAGCAATAAGTGCAGTTCCCCCCAACAGCAGCATCCAAATGACTAACTTAGAGAAGGTGTGTGTGTGTGTGTGTGTGTGTGTGTGTGTGTGTGTGTGTGGGGGGGGGGCTGTTGGAGAGAAGGGAGTTAATATATGTAGGCTCTGTCTGAAGCAGGTAAAGCCTTGAGGATGGGCTGGGCTCCCCACTGGCTTTAGTAATTGGACCAACAGAGACGTATGGGGGGGAGATTGACTGCTTGTTCGCTCGCCTGTAGCATTCAATCAAAGCAGCTGATCTGGCCACTGTTTGGAAATCTTTGAAGGTATTTTCAGAGATATGGGGCCAGGCTCATCAATATGTGGAGCATGAGGGTTAGAGCATCTTCTTTGGCGTACTGCAGGGAGAAATGCAAGCAAGCGTGAAAAAAAAGTGAAGTGAAAAATCTGTCTGGGTGCATATGGTGCTCCCATTGCTAATGCTGATATGGGATATTCCTGGAGACAGTTTCAGGTAAAGATGATAAAATCCTTATTACAGTTTGGAGTCAAGTGCACATCGCTCTCTCGGCTCCCTCTCTTGTTTTCTTTTTTTCTTTCTATCTCACCTTCATTCTCTCTCTCTCTGTCTCTTTCTCTCTCTCTCTCTCTCTCTCTCTCTCTCTCTCTCTCTCTCTCTCTCTCTCTCTCTCTCTCTCTCTCTCCTCCACCCTAAAACAATGCACCATGACTCCCCACACAGACCCAGTAAACAAATCACGCGGTACCCGCCCCTCAGATCAATGCGAATGATTGGGGAGTGTTGAAGGGGATGCGGGGAAGGCGTCAGTCCTGCTGATGTAAGCGGTGTCACCAAAGGCCCATCGATCCTCCGGCCTGTCTGCGGCAGCTGCTGTAATTCCTCGCCCCTCGCCCCACCACCACCACCGCCATCGTCCGTCCATCCGTGTATGCGCGTGGCTCTCCCAGAATCCTCTGGGGCGTCGCAAGTGGAAGCTGTAATCAAAAACAGGAGAAATCCCTCATCAGCGCTTTTCCTGGGCGTCCACTAGACTGGAAGCTCCTTACAACCCCACAACCCTTCGCCCCTAAACCCCCACCCATGCACCCACAACCCCCTACTACCCCACCCCCACCCCCCACTCCCCTGGCCGTTGAGTGCTGTAAAAGTGTGAATTGCTGTGTGTGCCACTGTACATAAATATGACGATTTATGGGCCTGCTGGTGCACTGAGGAGGCCCACCGGTGATTATTTCACTTCCGTTTACAATACAGCCTGAATTCAAAGGTGAGAAAGGACTCTCAAGCCAAACACAGGCAGATAATTGATTGTGCATTCATTGGAGGCTGCTGCTGCTGCAGCCGGTGTAATTCTAAGGGGGGAAGCTGCCTAAGACACATGAGACCCCAGAGCAGGACAAACAGAAAAGGTCAAAACAAACAAGAACAAGAACAAAGAAGCCTGGTTAAAGAAAACAAAACAAAACAAAACAAAAAAAAGGCATCCTGATGCTACATGAGTAATATCAGTGTTTCATAGTGTCATTATTACTTTTAATTGTTGTTATTTTAAATTGTCCAACAAGTGTGAAGCACAGTTCCATTCGTGTTCCATTTTTGAAACCCAAGCAGCAGGATTCCTCTATCCTATCCACATTGGCTTGCTGTACAGCTGAGCCTGCAGTGAGGTGAGAGCAGTTATCAGTGTGTTCCTGATAGCCGTGCTGCTCACACAGGCATGTTTGCAGAAGGCTGAGGGGAAGGAGGGAAGGAAGGAAGGAAGGGAGCGTGCCAGCTAGTGCACCTGCTCGCTCTAAGAGTAGCTAATCCCTACTGTGTTGCTTTGTAATTACTGGTGTGGATGATCTTGGCAGAATCAGGGTAACTCTGATCAGCATTACCAAAGATATACCCTCCCGAGACAAGAGAATGCGGGGAAGATCTTAGACGTTGTGTCAGGGCTCACTTTTTTCTCCTCTCTTTCACTTTTTCTCAGTAGTGTAGTTTGGAATTTGTTTCGGAATTGGATTGCTTGGAATGAATTATATGAAATGATGTAACTTCTGCGAATTTGAGGATAAAAAAAAAAAAACATGGCTTGTACACTTGTAGTCTCTAGTTTATCAGCACACCTGTCAAAAACTGAAACAGTCTAAGACCTAAAATAAATTACCGTTCACCTTGAAGGATGTAGTTGGAAATAAACATTTCCCTGTTATTTGGTTCAGGCCAACCGATGGATTTAGAAATACTGCACAGCATTTAAATGCAGTGAGCTTCAATCCAGCAGCACCTCATCTTCATTCAAATGAGAGATAAAATCGGTATATTAGCCTATAGAAGGACTGGTTTATTAGCCTCCATGACTTTGAGCTCTAATCAATTATCAAGAAATATTCCCCAATTACCCAAAGGACCCAATAAAAAAATATAATTTAATTCACTCTTGGCCAGGAATAGCCCTTCAAGTCAAGAGCATTGTCTTTTTACTCTTGCCTCAGGTGAGATTGCTAAGATCACTGTGTATCGAGCAAAAAAGCCCTTTGTGTCTTTCTCCTGTCTCATGGGCTCTTGGGTCCTTTCAGACATAAATAATCTCTGGAGAGACGGAATAGGCTCTTGAAAAGTCTCCTAGATAAAAATGACTTCCACAACAACATGGGGGAAAAAAGCCCCTGTGATAAAGAGTGGCACCTAAGAGTAGGTGAGGGGATAAGAGGAAGAATGATGAATTCATAATTGATGACATTTCAGCCATTATGCCTGGAGAATTGCAAAAAGCAGCAATTTTCTCATGGTAGCTTCATCGCTTAAAAACATGCTGAAATGCGGAAAAAGCGGACCTACGATTACGGGCTCCTGATGAATCGCAGTGCCGAAAAGAGTCTCCTTGAATTGTCTGATGCATCATCCACAGAAATGTGACAATTATCCTCCTTAGAGAGCTGAATTCATAAAACATGGGTAAGGGCCTTTTCAGACAAAAAAAGCACAAAGGGATTTTTGGGGTTTGGGAGGAGAGAGAGAGAGGGAGGGAAGGAGGGAGGGAGGCTGCGATTGCAAATCCAAGTGTCACTGATCTACGAGAGATGACACTGCTTAGCTGCCTGACAGTCTGGAAATGCGCTTTATGCTAGGATGATGTCATATGCTCTGCCAGTCATGATTAAAATGAATACTTAATAGAAGCAAAAACCTGGAGAGTTTTATAGATTACGAGGAAACAAAGAGTGCTCTTATTGTCTGCATGGTTTACACTGGCACAGTGATTTCAGAGTGCCTTTTAAACCCAGAATGGCCCACCATGCTCCACCATTTCTGCTCCATTTCTTTGGCTGTAATTGGTGCGGTGAACCCGAGCAAAACGACATGAAAAATTTCACACATCCTGCAGGATCTACTGGCGAATAGGAGTGACATCCCTCACTCTCGGAAAGGACAGAGAGAGAGAGAGAGAGAGAGAGAGAGAGAGAGAGAGAGAGAGAGAGAGAGAGAGAGGGTTTCCATTTCCCAATGGAGCAGAACATGATACACTGCCGAAATTGGAAATGTCCAATCAGTCCTTCTCTGCTCCTGCAGTCATACAGTTTTTTTTTTTATTTTATTTTTTTATTTATTTTAATGGGGCTTCAGTCCAGGTTAGACTGGCTATTCTCAGTACATTATAAGTGAGAATAAGAGATGGGCTTGAGCCTGTTGCAGAAAAAAAGGCTAAAGAATCAAATGAACCCCACATGATGCAGACTATTGTATTGTAGTCATCAGTAGGTTCTTGTGGGATCCTGAAAATTGAGTGAAGCCTGGGTGCATTTACAGAGATAAATATTTCATATTTGCATGTGTATGTGTGTGTGTGTGTGTGTGTGTGTGTGTGTGTGTGTGTGTGTGTGTGTGCAGTCATGTGGGTTTCTCCTTAATTCAGATTGTGTGTGTGTGTGTGTGTGTGTGTGTGTGTGTGTGTGTGT
This sequence comes from Sardinella longiceps, assembly GCA_027497455.2. Lineage (NCBI taxonomy): Eukaryota > Metazoa > Chordata > Actinopteri > Clupeiformes > Clupeidae > Sardinella > Sardinella longiceps. The sequence continues at coordinate 130,203 of JAODXP020000025.1, forward strand.
GTGTGTGGTTGAGCATATGCATGTGTGTGTGAGTGTGTGTGTGTGTGCGTGTGTGTGTGTGATTAAGCATATATGTTGTGTGTGTGTGCATGTGTGTGTGATTAAGCATATATGTTGTGTGTGTGTGCACACACAAACTTGCATTTCTAAGTCCCTGAGTATGCCGTTATGCCTGACATACAATCCCCCCACCAAGAACAAATTAATATAATGGCACCTCGCTTGCCACTCTAATTACCTGTAACCATCACAATCACACACACAAAGCACTCTCTCAGCCTTAAAGAAGATAAAAAAAAAAACGAACAGTGGGCTGCAGCTATTGCTGCCTAACCAGACCCCCCACCCCCCCCCCCCTTCTCACCCCCCCATCATACACACACCGTGCTGTGGCCCCCGTCACATTCTGATGAGTAAAAAGCACATCATTACATTTGATCACAGGAGGTTAAAATGGTTAGTGCCACACTAATGTCACTAATTGCCACTGCTGTTCATTAATCATATGTTTGTGGAAACCATAAATAAACTAAATAAAACGAAATGTGCTTCACTTAAAAAAACAAAAACAAACACCTTATTAATGTGCCAACTTTTTGTTTCCTGGCTCGCTCTCACACAAAGCCCATCTATCTAGTTGTATCTGCAGCCAAATAACATGCTTTGTGATGATATGTGTGCTTTTGTCGTTTTTTTCTTTTCTTCTTTTTTTTTTGCCCTCTTTTTCCTCATGACATGTTATCTATTCGGCTCCTGTTGTGTTTGGACGAGGACGACACCAGTGTGTACAGATCCCCCCGACCGGGAGGCTCCAATCCCCCTGGGGTTGGTCCGCTCAATATGTCACGCGTGCCTCTGCCCACTGCCTCTCCCACCGGACCCCTGTTTCAAGGACACACGTCGGCCCTTCCTATTCTCCACGTCCCTCGAGCCACACAGGCTACATGGCATTAGCATAATGGGTGCAAATCCTGCATTTCAAAACGCCCTGCACTGCCTCCCACTCAACACTACCCCCCCCCCCCCCCATCCCCCATCCCCACCCCACCCCACACCCCCGCCCCAATCCCCTCACTATTTGTGTAATCACCTGGGTCATGCCAGACAGCTAGTGGCTGCCCGTGCTTGCGACACGGACGAGACAGCGTATAATGGATCATAATGATGGGGCTTGCAATGCATAGAGATGAGTAAGGGGGTGAGGTGGTGCGTGTGTGTGTGTGTGTGTGTGTGGGGGGGGGGGTATATCTAAAGGAAAGGCTACAAAGAGAATTGTTTTCCTGTAAGACTGACAGGGTTAAAACCATGTTTGTTTGCATATGTATTCTGTATGCATGTGTGTGTGTGTGTGTGTGTGTGTGTGTGTGTGCGTGTGTGTGTGCATGTGTGTCTCTGTGTGTTGTTGCTTGTTTATATGCCTGCATGTAGAATGTGCTCAGTTGGTATGGCTGAGAGCTCTTTCGAACTGTGAGAATTGACATTTTGTGATTGATGCCTTCCCATGTGAGGGAGATTTCTGCATCCCATTCATATGGATATGGAAGAGCTGCTCCAAACAGCAGGGCTACAGCAGAAGACAAACATGGTGGACAAATCCCAGCCTTAAACCCCTTTAGGATTGGCTGAAATCATAGCTATTGTCTGTTTCAGTTCTTCAATTTGACGCCATTTCGGTCTAACCACAGGGGGGGATCTACAGTATGTTGTATGTATGTGTACTGAGGTTGGTTAGGAGGAGGGAGAGGAGAGGAGAGGAGAGGAGAGGAGAGGAGAGGAGAGGAGATGAGAAGACATCTGCAGTGTCAGCATTGTGCTGACCAGTTCATTAGGCCGACAACAGGGCGTAACTGACCAGCATACAGACAAGATGAGACCAGGGCTTTTTTTTTTCTCTGAAAAGTTCATTTGTGCCAATAATATCGTAGCACTCCTCCTGGCTGACAAATGCAGAGGAGAATCACATAGACATTGGAGGAGAATCACATACATACATATTGGAGGAGAATCACATACATATTGGCCTGGCTCACACGGCCCATCCATACACACAAAGAAACAGAGACTGAAACTGCACCAAGGCACTGCATTACCAAAACATGAGGAGTTGAATTTAAGAGTGGCATAAAATTTTGGTCGTCATTCAACTAGCATTTATGTAAAGGTCACTGTTTTATTATATTGGAGTAGGCAGGACTCGCATTTTGTTCAGTCCAACCATTAAGATGCCAATAATCTGCAATTTAAGAGTATTTTAAGGGAAAATGCCATTGCAAAGCCAGAGGGGTGTCTGTGGATATCAGCTGGATGCCAGTAATCTCAGCATCCAGACAGACTGAACACACCAGGAGTTTACACCAGAACCATTACCCAGACTGCACCTCTCCACTTGTCTCTCGGTAACTGAAGAGTGTTTTTTAAAATGTCTGGGCATTCTGGGCTCTCTGTTCGCCATATGGCTCACTGTTTGATCAAAAGATGAGGATTCTTGTTGCCTCTCTCTCTGTGAGCACACACTGGGGCTCAGCACGAAGAGAATGGAGGAAGAAAAATGGGAAGACAAAGCATTGAGAGTGAAGAGAGAGGGAGAGGGAGAGAGAGAGAGAGAGAGAGAGAGAGAGAGTAAGTGTACAGTACTCTGCGAGAGGGGAGCGCTGAATCACATCTAAAACTAAGCCCATCATTAAAATGGAGATTTCAGCTTTGAGCCTAGCCTGACTGAAGTCCGCTACAACTCCTGTGAGGAATAAGAGCCTTGATTTTTCCTCCCAGATGAATTATTCAATGATTACAATATACAGTGATTATCACCAAGTACCTTTGTTATTCTGCCACGGGGGAAGAGAATATTGAACAAAAACTATATTTTACTTGCAGTCCATTGTACACCATTTGTATTATAATGACCTTAACATATTTTATTTATCCCTTGTATGACTAGGAGGTTCCCATTGAGATGCAAAATTTCTTCCTCCTGGGTTTCGAGATGACAACAAAAAGCTGCACATTTAACACATAATAAATTCAGTATGGTTGTAGAAAACATAAAGTAGACACAAACAAAACTGTGAAGGGAAGGGCACATAAGAAAAAAAGACACACACACACACACACACACACACACACACACACACACACACACACACACACACACACACACACAATAACAATAATGAGGAATAGTGTATTGTTTCAGGCACAATTACATAAAGTAGAGAAAAGCTTTCCTGAGAGTAGTGTTTAAAGGCTCTTTAAAGAAGGTCTTTCCAAGCCAGAAAAAAACATTAAAAAGAAAATGTTGAAGCAATCCAGAGAAAACATATTTGTACTAGGGCAAATATCATGATTAAATTGTCCTAAAACCTACAGTATTTCTGTGGAAAATGTTAGCTCTGAACATCACAGCAGACATTATCTACAGCACAATACCTCTTCTGAACTTGCTCTTGCCACCATCTTGGATTATAGACAGAATTAAAGTCACCAAATGTGACATTGATAATGCAAAATGTGGAGAGCTATTTCAAAACAACTTCCATGAACAACTAAATATGCTAATTGTGCATTTCCCCCTCAGTTTATTTTCTGTCAATGATAGCCTTTTACTCTAACTTTTCAATCCAAGGTGAGGTTCAGGAGTGGTATTTTGTGCTGTCTTCAAAAACATAAAGTCATAGTTTTATTGTCTTCCTCCAGACTTTTCCACACTTTGCCACTCCTGCTGATCTGCCTCACTATCACTGTATCAGTGGAGAGCATGAGGCCAGACAGGTAATATATTTACCTAAGGCGAAAAAATGTGGAGGAAAACTTCACATTTATCAGTTTCTTTTTTGTTCTTAAACAATTAGACAAGCAATTTTGATCAAGACCTGTACTCAACACAATTCAATTCTGGCGTTTCCCAAAAGCAAAGTTGGAAAATGGAATGGAAGTGAGTAGAAGAGCAACTGGCTTTGGATGGTGTGTTTGGATTTTTATTATTGGATATTTGGATGATGTGTCTATAGAACTAAATGCCAAAGAATGGCAGAAAAGAGTGCTTCTACACTGCTACATTACTGTATGTAGCAAATACAGGTGCTCTCTGACGTCATAGATATAGATTTTGTCTCATAGAACAAATTGAGTTTCACTTGTTGAGTCATCAATGTAAAATGTTGATATTCAGAGGTGCGTTCAACTTCGCCTAACATAGCGAATGTTCACGAACATAGGCAAACAGTTTTTTGCTAATGTCAAGTTTTTGGCTAACGTTAGCAAACGAAGGCGAACGGTCTGAGGAGGTAGTGCGCCGTTAACAGTCCTGTATGCAGGATAGAAAATTTGTGCGCCCCGATTGGGAATACATCCAGAAGAGCATTGATTTTTATCAGGATGTCTCACAGCAACTTTGTCTCCCATTGATAGCCTCCTGCGAGCAATTTCTACTCAGTTTACAATTTTCGTTTACAGTTTAGAACGAATTTTTTAGAACATTACACAAAATCGTTCAAATTCCACTGTTAAATGCGAACATGTTTGCAGTGAATGTTCGCGTATGTTAAGTGAATTTGAACGCCCGCCAGGTCTCTCCAAAAAGAAAAGTCCAAAGGCACACTGTTTTCCCTCTTAAAAAGCCTTTAATCAAATGGGCTTGAACATTTCTTCATCAACGCGTCATCATGATGTGTATCGTGATTTTTGGCATAGTTAAGTTCTGAGGTAGCCTGGGCAATAGCGACTGTTGGCCCAACACAATTGAAATAGGTTTCCGTTGGATATGACGTATTCCCTCGCCAGGCTCTCACTCCTACAACTTTCGCTTTCAGTATTAACAGTAGGCTATTATCGCAAGTTCTGATCTATTTTGACATCGTAGTGGCAACAAATCCTCAAGATCATGGATGCTAATGTCATGTACCAATTTTGTGAATGTAATTCGAAAGTGGGGGAGAGAATAACAAACGTGTCCCTATCCTGTAGGACTACAAAATTTTGAGACATTGCTCTAAACTGTGCGCTGATTGGCTAAACCATAGAGTAACCGAGGGAAAGGCGGGAAAGGGGGTTTATTCCAGACTACTTGCGGAGACAAATGTTTAGCGGAGGTACGTAGGATGGCATCGCCAGGCTAGTTCTGAGGGGCTTGTGAACAGTATGCTGGTTTTCTACTCTGAGGATCAACTAAGCCTCTTGGGGGAAGCCTCTGGGCCACATGTGGCCCACAGCTCGGCCTGTCCAAGGAAGTGAATTCATAAACTTCAGGAAGAACAGCAGCAGTCATTGATCTTGCAAAGAGAGACTGACTGCATGAGTAAAGTCAATCTGAATGTTTTCACTTTAGTGCCACATGAAATGAATGTTTTAGCTGGGGCAAGGTGGGGGCGCAGGCTTGTCTATTTCGTTTTACTTCACATCGAAAAATGAATCCTGCGACCATCTCTGTTGCTCTGGCACCTTTACTACAGAATATGAACTTTAATCTGAGTGTGCACATTTCACATTCAATCCACTCAACCGCTCTTGCTAAGCAGTGCAGAGACCACTGAGGTTCTCAGGTCTTTGAAAGCCGTGATATCTGATTCAGATTAATTGCGGGCGGAGTGAAGTCGAGCACAGCGTCCAGCCTTGGAATGGCTTGTCGGGTTCTTTTATTGTCAGTTGGGGAAATCTCATGCCCCATTACTCCGGCTTCAGCACTCGTCCAAGACCGCGACGCTGGAGCTGCATCACTGAGACAGAAGAAGGAGCAATCAGTGGAGTTTTCTTATACCTCAGGATTCTTGTGATGCCGGAACAAGGACGGTTTTGCCACAGGCGGTGTGTTTGACCGAGTGTGACAAGAAGTGCATCCACTGCTTCAGGGAACCCCAAACACATCCCCGCCGCTTACATATATATAACACACACACACACACACACACACACACACACACACACACACACACACACACACACACACACACACACACACAAACACCACTCACCTCCATTCCCTGCTTGTTTTGCTGATATCCCATCCGTACCTTCTAACATTCTTCTTTGGCCTTTTTTTTCTAACACTATTTGTGGTGGGGTGAAACAGTCATGGCCTTTAAACAAACCATTGTTGAATGCCAGGCGCACTGTGGGGGCGCGTGAGGATTCATGGGGAAATTTGATTAGGTGCGGATTGTTCCGGTACAGCAACACACCGTTCAACTCCAGCGCTGTGCCAGGAATCAGCATCCGCCGTCAGTTCCAGTGCCCTAATAGGCTTCACTGATGCGCCGAGTGCCTCTGTTTACAAATACACACTCTCCAACCCTAACCCCACATACACACACACACACACACATATCCAAACACAAGCACACATACACACACACAAACCCAAACACAATCACACACATGCGTGCACACACATACACACACACACACACACACACACACAAATACAACCCTCATCCACACAAGCCTGGGGACTTGCAGACTTAAGAGAGATCTTCTTCTCTGTGTGGATGGAGAGATGACTGCACTGCATGACAGAATGGAGACGTCCGATGGAGACCAGTCAATACTGGCCTCAAAAAGGAGTGAGGGCCACGCCCACACAGTGGCTGTTTACCTGGAATGAAATATGGCATGGCCCCCACATGGTGGCAGTAGCCTGGAGGCTTGAGAAGAAAAGGCCTTTGGCCACATGGGTATCTGGCTCTGTTCACAGAATCCCCCCATTTTAAAGGAATACTTCACCTTTTAATGAAAATGGATTATTCACCCCCTTACGTAGAGTTACATTATGTGGGTAAAAGCATTTTGATCTCAGTGAATGCATTTTACTTGTCTGGCAACTCTGCCTTTTTCTTAGCTTTAGCTTAGCATAGGCACCAGTGGCAATGCAAAGTAGCCAGATTGCAACTGTAAGTTAAAATTGGGGTTGCCAAACTAGAAAAAAAAAAAAAAAAAAACATGCACTGAGACCAAAATGCTCTTACCCACATATGTACACCAGGTAAGCCTGTGGGGAAAAAAAATCATAAACAGGTGGAATATTCCTTTAACATTTTTTACTGAAAGTGGATGAGAGCGTGGTGGAATTAATCAGTTGTGTGTCCGCTCATGTGTGGAAAGGAAATCACCACCCAGCGGCCGCAGATGACCGCCTGTAGCAATAGCACACTCAGCCTAGTCTGATTATTTATATGGCAGGGCGTGGCCTCAAAAACAACAGAGCCCTCTCTGGCAGTAATCAATGGGTAGGGCTTTAAAAATGTCAGAAAGATCAACAACAGCCAGTCCATCACGTCTAAACATCAGCAGCATGAGTGTCCATATCAAGTAGAAGCGACTTTCCTGAATACAGCCTCATTTTACCATCCTCAGACTTTATAATTTGAGAGGAATATGAATGCTTTGCAGTCAAGGGAATGTATAGGGTTTTTTTTTTTCTTTTGTAATGGCCCAGCTGTCAGCACAACGTTGTAAATTATACTGTGTTTTTAAACACAAATGAAATATACACTCAGAAAGATTTGAGACAACATTCTATGACTAGCTCGTTTACTGGGTAGTAGTGACAAACGATGTGGTTAAGCTCACGACACCATTACGCCTGGGCAAAGTGCACATGCTTTATTATTATTATTATTATTATATATTTTTTTCCCTTCAAACAACAAAAACCAAACAGCCTGCTTTCATCTCAATGGAGTGACAATTCGTGCCTCACATGTTATTCTAAATGTGCATTAGCACAAAGAGCGGCGCTAACAGGCCCCTAGAGAACCGGGCTGTGGTCATACCTCTCCTGCGTTTGAAGCTGTTAAGGCAGCGGTAAAGCATCAAACACCCCCCATCTAAATAAAAGTGCCATTAGAGAGCATTTCACTGCACAGTCAACACACGCTGTGGAACGATAGCCATATGTTACCTACACGGAAATCACGGTGCATTGTGACAAAGGTAGAGGGATGTTTACCTAGAATAAGAGTGGTCCTTACTCTGGATCTTTAAAAAACACGTAGAGACATATGTTTTCTCCTCACACATAATGAAGTGTCTTTTACGTTGGGTTTTACTACAAAACCATTACCCAATCAGTTGTTTTCCATGAGTTTTTTGAGACAATGAGGGATTGAAAGCAGTGTGAAGATAGCTGGCCGTGTCATCACCAAAAAGGACTAGGAGTTTGTAAACACAGGAGTGATGCCTTTAGCCATGTTTGATGAATATTTAAAGAGTCGGCAGCTATGAAAGAATTGACTTGGAGCTATTTAAAGAGCACCACTGTTAATTACCGGCCTCTCGATAAACGTGGATCATGTGTCGCTTTCCTCTCTTTCGTACCTTCCAGCTGCTAATTAACTAAACGGCCACACATTAATTAGTACTGGGAGATCAATTATTTTTATTTTAAAAAACACCGCCTCAGGTTTACTGACTGAAGTCCAAGCCATTGTGTCCCGAGCAGGAAGGAAACGTAAAGATGTTAATTGTCACCAACTGCACATTTGTATCAGAGGAAAGAAATAAGTCATTAATTAAAATTGTGCCTTTAAATTCTTTACAATAATAAAAGATACAGTGTTATCAGTAGAATTATTATGTGGTTCGTTTTAATGTCATCTCTACTCAAGAATTTTTTTCCCCACCCAACTCAGCCTAGCAATTCTCATTGCAGTGTTTTCCCTCCAGTCCACTCTCCTTAGGATGCTATGAGTCCCACCTGTGGTATTTCCAGCTCTTTAAAGTGGCGCATTAGTATGCAAAGCACTCCAAATCAAACATTTGCTCTCGCTCAAACCCATTTTCTTTCAAACTTCAGCCATTCTTTGTGTGTGTGTGTGAGTTGTTTGTTTGGAGTCTTTGTGTATCCAAGAGATAAACCCCAATCAAAGACTCAAAGGAATCAAATTTTGAAGATATTCAAATAATACAGACACATTTGCATTTGAATGCTTTGACAAAATGTATCCCCATCATACTGTCATAAATAAATAAATGACGCTTTCGAGACTCACCCATCCAAAGCAAACACATACAAATCATTGAGTCCTTTCAGATCATTCAGAAACTGTACCCCAAACACTTGCCATAACAGTCACACACTTAAATCCAAGCTGATATAGTCTTTGAATTTCAGTTCAGTGTTAATAATGAATTTTCGGTTTGGCCATCACACGCCTTACTATAGCTACTCTTCTGTATAAACATGACAAACTGAAATGTGGCTAATATTAGTAAGATTATTATGCCACTATGACATGTCAATCTTGTCCATTCAGCTGTTTATTCAGCCCATCATTAGAGACCTTGTCCAGCAGAGAGGACGTCGTTATCTCTATGCATCAGCAGCTAAGCAACAGTTCATAACTATGCCAACGGCGCATACGCTTGCAGGGGATATGCTCTCCATGAAGAATGATGATGAGACATAGGTCAGCTTAAATGACACCATGTTTGCATGTCATAAGAGTGGTTCAGGTATAGCCTGGGTATGTGTCCAGAAAATTCCTGGTGATGGATGGAGCTGCTGAAAGGACGTTTTCTCCCCCTGTACGCATCATCACCTCCACACAGCGAGCGGCTATCCACTGGCGGCACGTGTTCATCATTACAGTAAGGTTTCCCACTCCCAAAGACATGCAGCGCTAACAGCAGAGGCATGTCAGCAGGCTTTGTAGGAAATACAATACTCAGAAAAATATCTGGAAAAACCTCCTGAAAAGACAGAAAAGGAAAATGTAATTGAAACACATGAGGTGATGCAAACAGCTGTTATATTAGTGAATCCAGCCATTTAAAATTGATTAGACTTATCCTCCTAATTCAACATACTTGAGCACATATCCAATTCCTTTTGTTTCCTTTCGAGCCATGTTCTGGTCTTTGTATTCATACGGAATACAAAGTCTAATTTAGTTATGTCTAATTTAACGTGCTCCTGCTGATTTCCTATCACTATTTTAACAGGAAAGGGTAGGTTACAATATGATGGATTATTCTAGAATCACTGATATTTCATTACTCACTTCTCCCTTTTTTCCTTTAAGGCCCCAAATTGTTAGCTTTAAATGAATTCTGTTGGAAAGGTCAAGCGTTGCATCTTGATTAAATCTCTACATCATGATTGATCTTATTATTGTGCTTGCAGCTGAGGCAGAACTAGTGAATGGAAGAATATGTCAAGCATAAGCACTCTTATTTCACTAGGATAAAACAGTATTGAATTGATCCCATAGAGCATGGTGAAACTTGGTGGCATAAGAAGAAAAGAAACACTAATACTAATTGACGGCTTGACTGTTTGTAATTGCAACAGAGACCGTTCTAAGCTATCTTTGATTGCAAGTAACAGCAGATATCACCCACCAACTATTTTCTTTCTGTCTCACTCACACTTACCAATATTGTTCATTATGATGTCTACCCTTCAATTTACTAAGCAATTTATCATCATTGAGTTGTAAGAATGGTCTGACCAGGGGTTAATAGACAGTCCTGGTGTCTCCCTGTGTGTGTTAGTCACTCTCCGTGTTTAGAGAGCCACGGCGCAGCGCACAATAATGGCTCAATAATTAGGTGTTCATTGGTCTATGTGTGAACACCCAAATAGAACAACAACAACAACAAACAGAAGCAACAGTCTCAGTGGTCAAGGACTGGCATGCAGGCAAGGTTACCAAGCACTGAGATGGCAGATAAGCGTCTAATGTGTCTCTGCGTCAAGCTAGGATACCATGGAAATGATTTTCCATAATCAGGTCAGGAGACAGTTTATATCATTCTGCATACTGAATCTGTCTTACTTTTATTTTATTGATTAAACTCACTAAAAAACTGGTTGTACATAAAGTAAAAAAAAATAAATAAAAAAGATTAGTGATCAAACATTGATTATTCAGTTATGTGTTTTAGACATTTCTGTTGCTATCAAAAACAACAACCCAGCTCAAGTAAATGAGTGAACCAACGGCAGTGTCACGTCCCATTAGAGTGGCTTAGTCGGTCCTTGTCATGAGAAAGGAGAGAAAAGCAGGCCACACATAGCTGAATGAAATGAAACATTAGCACACCGCACCAGACTCCTGCAATTAACTCCACATTGTCTCATTTCCGTCTGGTCTTTCTTCGGATCACAGTCACTGGGAGGTAAATTAACTACGTTACCGTAAATGAACCTTGCCTACCTATGAAAGCAAGGGATTAACATTGGAACACACTGTAGCCATTCATTAAACAACAATAAGCCATGTTGGAGGTGGCTTATTAAAATCACCAAATAAGTCCAAATGGTGAAAAACATGAGAAAAACAACAGGGCTAAGTCATTCTGGCATGAATCCATCCAGTGTTTATAATATGAAGTTTTGTGTGTCACCCCACTGCTTCCAAAATTGCATTTGCAATGATTATTTCTTCAAAGGCCTACTTACATTAACGACACAATTCATAACTGAGACAAGATATTGGCATTTCTTTTTGACCCATGGGTCAGATTCTTCGATACACAGACAGACCATAATATTTTGTGAACGGAGAACTGATTAGATTCAAATATTCAATTACAATTTTCCGCCTTAACCACAACGGCGTCTAGACAGCAGGTTAGCGTTCACGTCTAAAGCAGAAAAAACACCAGATTTGCAGTATTTTCTTGCTAAACTCCCCATACTGAAATATTGTGTCCATACTGCAATATTGTCCCCACATCGCATCTCTGTTTCTCTTCTCCTGTTTGTCTCTTATGTCCAAGCAACTGGCAATTTCACAACCCTCAGAGAGGTGTACATATACACGTGTGCAATACAAATGGCTGTGATTTGTGTGCACTGGCAAAACCGGATAATATCCTGTCTATGATATTACGAGGTTACCTAAACCAATTTTGAGCAAACACCAACACAAATCATCAGCAACAGGATGAACCAAATCCCTGCACCGCTGTAATGGCTGACAAAGTGGCCCCAAATGCATTATAATGAAATACAAGCTTTGTTGTTGTCATAGAGCGTTCTCTGATTCACTGTCGAATTTTTGCTGAAGATCTTTTCCGCCTCAACAGCTTGTAGAGCCTGCTCTTTTCCCTCTAATCCAAACATGCTTGCACACACACACACACACACACACACACACACACACACGGGGGCCAGCGGTATAATGACATCCCGCTAATGTTAGCGACTGTCTGCTGCTGTTTCAGCAAGCATCAGCAAACAGTGTCTGCTTGTGGCCCCGAAATTAACAACGGTAATGAAATCAAGACCCTGCTAGATGACACAAAGCCGCGCTACTCCATAATATCGCACATCACAGTGAATTAGCCTCTTCTTCCCCACAAAGCAATGGGCAAGTCACTTCAATTTAGCCTGTCCGTTTGAGTTAAATGACCACTGTCATATTGACCTAGGTGTGTGTCACGTGCGGACCCCCTCCTTTTCCAGAAACCTCCAAGACGCCATTGAAATGACTTCACACATGGAGTCACAGACAGAAGAAATGAAAAGTCATTCAAGCATAAATATAATGGAAACATGCCTTGAATTATATCATATAATGAGTAATACACTGGAGTTAATTAGATTTGGACTGCTAAATTAAAAACAGAAAGAAGTGGCTGAAGAAGAAGAAGAAGAAGACTCTTGGACTGTGTTTGTGGTTGCCTGACGGCGTGTGACCAGTGCCTATGTCAGTAACCGGGCTTCGGACAGAATGAAACTAAGGCCAATGTGGCCTTCCCTTGTCCTGACATGTCCTGTCTGGTAGCGACATGTTCATAGATCATGCTAAGAAGCCCTGTCTCTTATAGCCTAACTGTAACACATTTAAAGTGCTTAACACATAGGTATAAACCATAAAATCACGAACTTTATTTCGAAATTTTTGCGTCCTATTGCCATTTATTCACTAATGTTATTGATTTGGTGGGACAGCTTTTGGAATAGCAGGGGCAGAGCCCATTCCTGGACAAAATGAGTTCACTGTGAGCAAGATGTGCCAGCTCGGATTAGATTTGTTTAATTTGCCACCTCCGACAAAAGATCAGGGACTTAAATAACCTTTCCCTCCTTTCCAAGAAACTGCTTTCCAAATTGACTGCTGAGTACATGAGACCCCCCTCTGAATTGGCCGATTGGTAGGCTAATGTCAAGAGGGCTTACTGCTAGAGTACATAGACTTTTAAAAAACCTCTGTTGCTTCTGCTGAAAAAAAACAACAACAAATCAAAACAAAACGATTTATTCAGCATGTCTTCAAAAACAAGAGGCAACAAAACATTTATGTGCCATATTTGTACATGTCAGAATCCTAGGGGGAAATATATCTTTTCTTGTCGAATTGTTAATTCACCGTTGCTTAGTAATTGACGAGGAAACAGAATGCCTCTGAGAGATGTCAACAGGCTGAAGACTGTGCCCCCCTCCGCCTCCCCCTCCTCGCCCCTTCAAACATCATACATACTGATTACTGTATTTGCTGAAGGTTGTAGCGTAACTACTGCACCAAAATGGTTTTTCAAACATCCTCTATATAACCTTCTCCCAACCAACCAACCCCCCATCCACAGAAACAAACATACACAATGCACAGCATATGCAGTCCATCCACACCCATGGTCTGTGGTACGCTGCGCTGCGCACATGCGAGTCATGTATTATTCAGGGCCTGCCACAAAACCTCCTCAACATCAGAGGGTCTGCAGCATCATGAAAACTGACAGAGCATGAAGGGGGCCAGTTGTGACTGAGGCCGCCATCGCCATTTCACTGCTTTCGCTCTCTCTCTCTCTCTCTCTCTCTCTCTCTCTCTCTCTCTCTCTCTCTCTCTCTCTCTCTCTGTCAGTCTGTAACAAAAGAGCGGAGATTCAGTAAAGCCAAAAAGCACGGGCACTGTCTGCACCATGCCAAGGCCCGTGCCCTATGTGTAGACATAATCTGCTCGCGCCCGACTGTCTGTTTAGGGCATTGTTGGCCTAAATTGGTTAAGGGCTGCACCCTTGAATAGATGAAAGATTTGGGTTTTTTCCCCCCTGAACATCCTTTTGAAATTGCAGGTCAGGTGTACAGTGGAAATGGACACATTCAATTTAAGTAAAGTAGTTTTAAATAAAACTGCTAGACGTGGTGTTTGAAACCCTTTTGATTGACAGGCCAGGCAGACAGAAAACATGCTGCCAAGACGACACAGAAAGAGAGTAAGAGAGCGAGGGAGTGAGAGAGAGAGAGAGAGAGAGAGAGAGAAAGAGGAGGGAGAGGAAGAGGAGCCTCGAATTGATTTTGTAACGGAGGCTCTGAGCAAATCTTTCAAAGGCCACAGAGAAGGGGGGAACTCTCTCCCCGAGAGCCGGACCTCCGCTTGAATTTCCTATGCCTCCATAATTGAGGTGCCAGGGAGGCAGAGACGGAGGGAATCTATTTCAGCCTGACACCGGCTGGATGGCTTGGGTGGAAGGGAGGACGCGCTGAATGCAAACGCCTTCAGACAAAGCAGGGAGCAGGAGAGGAAATGGCTGTCTTATCTGAATGGCTACACCTTGTGCATTCTCTCACAGACTCGGATGTCTGGCGTTATTGTTGGGGGAACAATTTGAATGAAAACATCACATCATTTGAGTGAAAGACAAACAATACAAACAGGAGGATTGCAAAAAGCCCCTGTTGTTGTTTATGCTGAAGACTTGTGTGACTTGATTGCATGAATTGAGACAGGGGGCATCGTTATGTGTGTGTTATGGACAAATGTGAGTCTGTTATGAATAAAAAACAAACAAAGCAGTTTGATTCTTATTTATTCACTTGCAGCCCAACCCAGTATTTTCCCAGACGGTTCCACATCTGAAGACAGTATATGTGATGAGCAAGCTTTGTAGGAAGCTCCTCAGCCAAAACCAACCCATAATATGAATTTATCACGTCTGTGTGACAAAAAAAAAGAAAAAAAAAAGAAAACTGGGTCAAATGTGGAATGGTGCCAGTGGCACACTTTTCCCAGGGAGGTCCCCGGTTGCCAAAAAACGTTTGCCATGGATAATAACCTCTTCGGAGGTGTTCACAGATCGATACGGTGAGCGGACGTGTAGCCGAGCGTGAAGGAGACTCGCCGTCATCTCCACCACACCCAGCAGGACCCCCCGAATGGCTGTTAAAGCATCCATCCATGATCAAGCGACCAGCAGCACACCGCCATGATGGATCCAGCCATCCCCCTGCACCAATAGCAAAGAAACTCCATCTTCTTCTCATCTTAACTGGCACAACTACTGTCTGTTGTGTTTGGTTACTGAGATTAATGCTATAGCCAAGAATGAAAGGAAACTGTAAGGTTAAGGCCTTGATTTAGTTGTCTATCTACCCCAGTAGATGATTGATGCGAGTGTAATGTCTTTAGGTCTTTGTGATGCAGTGTCCGGGGGTCCAATAAGCTCAGCACTGCATCTCACTGTACACTATGACCCCACACATATTAGTAGCACTGCAGCCTCTTTATTGCCAATGGCTCAGTGAAGATGATTATCTTGCCCATTGGAACCAAAAACCTCTGATTCACTGGAGGCGTATCTTTGCAGCTCAGCATTTGGTGGCCAGGAAAGTCATATGGACAGGGAGTGATGGCTCTTGGCCTCCTCAACAGCTCAGCTTTCTCACTCCAGGGTTGATTGGGGGTGGGCGGGAAGAAAAGTGTTCGATTCGTCCTCCGACGCCGGATTGAAGGAGGTGGAGGAAATAAGACTGTAAGTCACTGTTATCTCCCCTTCTACAGGCTGCTCACGCAGGCAGCCCATCCATCAGGTGGCGCCACACACGGCCGACGGGGCGGTGAGCGAAAGTGCTGGGAGGTGGCAGCGCTCATTTGCTGTAATTAGCGCAGCAGGTATTGTCTGAGCTGAGGAGAAACAAGCCGCTGATGAGTCAGGCTGTCAGAGAGACAGTGGCAGTGAGTTTCCTGTGGCTGCCTGCTGCAGACTAACTAGGCACTTGTCAGCATTTTTACAACAGAGAAGGGGAAGACATTTCAAACACAACCATGTGTATAAGCAAGGCTGTTAGCACCGTTAGATTCTGTTTCTTCAGGACTATATTATAGCTTTGCTTGCTCATTGCTATCTAATCGTATATTTACTATCTACATACATTGTACAATGGGATGACAAATTCAGTTCTTTGAACGGAATTTAAAAGAAATAAAACGGTGTGCTTTGAATGCAAGGCTGGTGTATTTGAAGCCACCTAATTTGATCTGGGTTGTTTTCGCCACCGCTGCGGTATGAGGTCTCAGTGGCGAGGAATGATACAGTCGACCGATTGTAGAGATAAGGAGAGCTTCCACGCTCCCGCAGATGATGCCATTTGGGTTTATCTTTTAGATAAGCACCTTGGCCCACAGCCGCCCGTTTATACTCTTTACTCGCCGACATCCTCTGATTTACTGTACGCTATGCTATGCACCGCGCCGCACCACACTGCCAGGACCAGCATAAGGAATGGAATCTCGATTAGGTTGTAGACTGGAATTTATGAGACCAGATCCTCCTCCGTTGAAGCTTCTTGCAGCAGCAACCAGCATCGGGAGGCCCAGTTTTGGCTTCAAACCTCCTCCACCACCACCACCACCACCATCAACACCACTCAGCCTCCATTTCCACCAACCACCACCACCACCACCATCACCACCTCCTCCAAAGCCACCAGAGCTTCATTGTGCTCACCCTTGCCCCAGTGCTCTGACATTGCTCAACCTCTGTTTCCATTCGACACGCCTTATGAATTTAACATGCCCCCCCCACCCCCCAACAGACCCCCCCATCCCCAACCCCCCTGTGGCTTTGAAATCAGACAAAAGGGCCCATCTCTGAGGTGGGGATGTCTGGGGAGTAGCGGCGGGCGCCCTCCGTGGACCTCCTGCTGGGTAAAGAGCATTTGAACTGGGTGAAGGCGGCAGAGGCTTCGCCAGGGCCTCTTGTCTTTTTTGGCAAGAAAAGGGAACCCTGAAAAAATTAAAAAAAAAAAAAAACGTTTTATATTCATATTGGGGGCATTTTGGAGGCTGTGACACTGGAGCCAGAACAGACAAGCAGGAAGGCAGGCAGGCAGGCAGGCAGTGATGGCGGCATCAGTAGAGAGAGTAGGAGAAGCAGCAGGCCCTCTTAGATCCCAGCTCCCGTTTGAAGTCAGAGGCAGAGACACTTGACTGCACAGTTGACCTGGGGGCGCAGGAGACGGCGCTTTGTTTTTGTTACCCGCAGTTGTTTTTTTGTTGTTTTGCTCATTCAGCCCTCAGCCTTCCTAGCCAACACCCACACCCCCCAAACACACACACACACACCCCAAACACACACACACACACACACACACACACACACACTCTCTCTCTCACACACACACACACACACACACACACACACACACACACACTCACACACACACACTCTCTCTCACACACACACACACACACACACACACACACACCAAATCTCTTTCTGTGTGTCTCATGCAAATAAAGCCAAAAAGCACCAGACATTTCCAGCAGATTAGGGCACCTCGGAGTAGCGCGCCTCAGTCGGCTGCGCACACATACTCATCAGGCCCCGTGCCGTACGCCATGCCTCCAACCATCCACCAGCAACCTGCAGCGCTGGGGCTGTGTTTTTGTTTTCATAGGGGAAACGAAAGAAAGAGAAAGGAACAGAGATGAGAGAGGTGGAAGAGGAAAAGACAAAAGAACACCAGAGGGCCAGCAACTGGAGAGAGAGAGAGAGAGAGAGAGAGAGAGAGAGAGAGAGAGAGAGAGAGAGAGAGAGAGTGGGAGAGAGAGAGAGAAGGGGAAAGGATGCAATGGAAGATAAAGAGGCAAATAGCAGGGGGGAAGAAAACAACCGAGAGACTAAGGTTGTCTTTGGACAGGCAGAAGCCACACAAGATGCGGGAGGAGGAGGTGGAGGAGGGGGGAGTGAACCATGGAGCACCAGAGACATTCCATTTGACCTTGTCCACTTGTGGAAAAAGCCATTCCTTTGACATCCTGTGAACCTTGGGGGCCAAACAAGGAATTTTCTTCCCCCGTTGTCTCCACTGAGGCAAGCAAGGACCCCCTGCCAACCCCCCATCTCAACCGGAATGTCAGTTCGACAGCAGCCTTTTCAAACCAATAACACAAACATTATCTTACTTAATGGACTGGAACATAAAAACGGGGCAGAATTTTGAACCACTGGTTTAAAAAATGACAAGAGGATGCAAGAGAGGCCACTGTTATTTTTTCCCCTCTACCAAGAAGAATGATAGAACATGAAAATGATGGATGCTTCCTCAGGAAGATGTCACATAGTGTGTGTCAAAGGATGTTTTCTTAAATGCCCCAGTATATCTTAACCTGAAATACTCTCCATATAAAGTATATATTTGTTTGCATAACAATTCTTTATTTTAAATAAGAAGCAAATCCAATTTATTTCCACTTTCATGTCATTTACTACCGGTAAATATTTAATATCTTCCTTGAATGGCAGAACCCCAGGAATCACAGCTGGCATCCGGTTTACTCTGGCCTCTGCTTTTGAACAATCTGACCATTGTTCCTTGCAGAACACATAATCATTCTAATCATTCCATTACCTTAGAAACAGAGAAGGATTGCGATTTTGATCAGCTCTAATAGGGGCACATACGCTGCCCTTAATGTACGCAGACGTAGCCTCACAAGCTTCCCCAGTCAAAAACACACTTTGCTAATGAAGTCCAGAGCCCCCCTGTTATCAAGCTAAACAGAAAGAGCTCTAATGTAGCAGTGACCATATCTATTATAACGCTAATGGAATAAATGTTGGAGCAGGGCTGGGGCTAACATTAATGTAGCTGCTTGTACGTGTAAGCGAAAATTCACGATAACCTTCTGAGTGGAGTTTTTTTAGCTTGGTGGTACACAATTAGGATTCCTGGTATGGACGTCAGCCGTCAGTATGGTGGTTTAATTAAAGAAAAGAAAAAAGGACCAAGGCAACACTTACAAAGCAATCAGTGTTGAGACGGAATGGGTTCACGCAAAAACACCAGCAATGGCCCAATGTGTCCCTCTCAGTATTTAAGCATGGTTGATTATCCAACATTAAAAGCTCCCACACATGAGAAATCAAAGGTCTTTTTTTGCTATGTAAACGGGCCATAATTGCCCACAAATCCTTCTGAATTGAAGGCCCCAAATAACAATTAACAGCAAATTTAATTAAACCGATAGTCCTATCCAATCACACAAAAGGCCTCGTAAATAAGTGCATCCTTTTTTTCTTTTTTTTTTACGACCTAGCCACAGTGGCCCCCTCTATTTTCTCAGATTTTCCCGCCCACTCATCTCCTTAATTTTTTTCTTTTTTTCCAAACCATCAAGAGCTTTTTAATCAAACTGGCACTGCGCCCAATTGCTATCAGACTGCACGAAGGGTTTTATGATCGCGTGATTTACGGACAAACTTGGCACATTGATGGCATGGCCCAGACTGGTGTGCCATTCGTATTCATAGATCTGTGTGTGTGTGTGTGTGTGTGTGTGTGTGTGTGTGTGTGTGTGTGTGTGTGTGTGTGTGTGTGTGTGTGTGTATGAGTGTGTGTTTGGGGGCAGAGGAGGGCTGGCTCACAAGGCTGAGTTTGCCCTAAATCACCGCCCCTGGCTTGGCCACACGCGCGTATGCCGGGTCACATGGACACAGAGGTCAGAGGGCACGTGCCGGGGGAATCGCCAGTAGATTAACATACCTGATGAGAGATGGGTTATCGGGGGTCAGGTTGCCCATTGTCTCCAACCTATCGCAAAAGCAAAATTGTACCCATGTCGGAAAGTGTCTTCCTCTGCGTTGGGAAGTCCATTAAAACAAGTGTGAAATTTTTATGATGCACCGGAGAGGGCTCTGAATATATTCAATGGAGGAAACTTTAATAAGGGGTTTACAACCAAATCATAACGCTTAATGAAAGAACATCACATTAACTGCTGAAATAATAAAACGACTCTTTTGTCTTATACCATTTTTATAGTTACCACTCCTTTATTTTGTCTTTTTTGACTATCATTATGGCTAAGACACGACTTCCTAGCCCCGTGGGGGCCTGGAAAACTGCTGATTGTGACGCGGTCAGCATTTGTACTTCAGAATTTGACTGACTCACTGATTGTCTGCGCTAGTGGTACTGGATCATTGTTTTCAAGCCTTCAGAACAAATCAAGAACCGTGTCATAAGAAAGAACAAAGGAAAACGATCCCCATACGGTACACTGCTATTGCCTCATGCTCCAGATCACAGGCAACTTCCATATAAGCAAACAGAGAAAGCAAACAGAGAAAGCAAGAGGTTAGTCAGATCACTCTTGAGTCTGGATGACAGCATCAAGAAGACTCATCCCTCAGTGAGTCAGTGATCTGTGGAGTGCCACTGACATTGCATCCCTGCTGTGTCACCGCTCGTTCAACTACACACTGCACCAAAAAAGAAAAGAAAAAAAAGAAAAGAAAAGAAAAAAATAGATTCCAGGTGATGACTAATCTTTGGTTGGGCTTTCTTTCGACAGGTGACAAATCTTAATTAAGACAGAGGGGGGAATATGCGCTAACAGTTTCCCATTGTGCGGCGACACACGCACGCCATTGCTCGGGGGCTGTCTGCTCACAGACTAATTTGCTCTCAAATGAGTCAGGAAAAGCAATTTACCATCTCGTTGCTATGGCTTGGGCTCTAAAAAAGATGATGAATGAGGTGTTTCTGCCGCACATTAAAGACTTAACTTCTGTCAGAAGATTAGCATGAACTGTGCCTTATTTCAAAGGAAAGGATCACAGAGAAAACACACACACACACTCTCACACTCACACACACTCACTCACTCACATTCACAGACAAATCACAGAGCCATCTACACACCCTTGCACCCACTCACACACAACTCTCTCTCTCTCTATCTCTATCTCTCTCATACACACACACACACACACACAAACTCACAAAAGATACACATGTTCACACTCACATACAAGCAAACGATCAGCAAACACATCGTTTAAGACATCAACAAAAATATTGTTTTTGAATCTCCTGCACCAAGCACTGTAACATTTATAACAGGCACTGTTATAGGCACCTTGATTGATACAAAGCCTAAGACAATAACAGCATACTGTATACCGCCACTGTCGTCACATATGCTGGCTGTTCTACCCCATCCTTGTGTGTGGCGACGCTCCGTCCGCAGCCTGTCCCTCCCCCTCGCTACACCTCACCACGGGCCAGGGCTGGCCGATGGTAGAGTAATGGGCCCATAAACAGTGTTTAATCATTAGGCTGATAGAGAATGCGTCCCCGCTGGCACATCTAGGAGGCGACCCTGGACAGCAGCGACTCCATACAGGATGGGACAGGAGTTTGGCTGGGTGGGAGGAATCCTCTTTCACGGGCAAAGCAGGCTTGGCAGATAGGAACAAGACAGCTGTCACCGTGGGGGTGGCAAGCAGCTGTGTGTGTGGCTATGTGTGTGGCTGCGTGTGTGTGTGTGTGTGTGTGTGTGTGTGTGTGTGTGTGTGTGTGTTTTGAGTGTGTGTGTTTTGAGTGTGTGTGTGTGTGTGTGTGTGTGTGTGTGTGTGTGTGTGTGAGTGTGTGTGGGAGATGAAATCTGATAATGTATGCGTGCAAAATAGATCCAGGATTGGATTCAAAATATGTTTATACATATGTTTGTCACACTCTTGACTGAAGTTATGCGTGTGTGTGTGTGTGTGTGTGTGTGTGTGTGTGTGTGTGTGTGTGTTGGTATTAGATTGTGATTATATGTGTTTATGTTGCTGTTCGACTGAATATGTATGCAGGGTGTGATTGTGTGTGTGTGTGTGTGTGTGTGTGTGTGTGTGTGTGTGTGATTAGGTGTGTGATTAGGTGTGTGTGTGTGTGTGATTGTGATTAGGTGTTTATGATAATGATGTGTGTGTTTGTGTTTGTGTTGCTGTCCACTCCCATGACCATCACCTCTACATCTGGCACCCTGCCACGCCCTTCCTCATGCCTCCTCCTCATTTGAATAGGCTGACCTCTCCAATCTGCTGCTGCTGTGGCTCCAACCTCACATTAACTCCCACATCTCTCTCTTCCACTTGACACACGCTAACATTTCATTATCTAATATCACATTCACACATTGTATCCGACCGTCGCAACTCTAAGCACTGGCTTGGAAAAGCCGGGGAAGTCTTAAAGTATTATCCTATCGAGGCTGTGAAATTGGCACTGTCTGCAGTGTCTAAGAAGGTGTGTGGTTTTTTTTCCCCCTGTCTCGGTGTGTATGCCTGAGGGGACGTAGGATAATCATCTAGTTGTGATGCTGCATCTGGCGTGGACACCCTTCATGCTGAAATGTGCTCCATGCTCCTCACCTGGAATCAACAAAGGCCTAGACGACTCCTGCGCACTGACAGTTTCTCCTGGTGAATAACAATAAACGCACACACCCACACCCACACACACACACACACACGCGCGCGCGGAGAGACAATGAGTGACAAAAAAGCTCCTCCAAACAGCTTCAGACAGGCCGGAGACACAGCAGGACAAGGGTATTAAAAGCAGCACAATGAGCCGCAGCATCAGGACCGGCGCGGCTGACAGTGACAACTTCCACTTGTGCGCCATTTTGATGGGCCTGCCACCGTTACCGTCGGTGATGGGATTAATTCAAGAGGCGTGACAAGTAGCACACAGGGACCCCACCCCGTAACCAACCCCTCCCTCCCCCCAACACACACACACACACACACACACACACACACACACACACACACACACACACACACACACATATATACACACACACACACCACACGGCCCCCCTCTTTTCTCCGAGCAGCCCTTTAAACGAGAAGGCAATTAACCCCATCACTGCACTACCCCTTCCACTCCAGCAAACAAAAAAGAAAAGGGGGTTTGTGGGTGTGAGTGGTAGTTGGGGATGATGTGTCTATATGTGTGTGTGTGTGGGGGGGGGGTTATGGGAGGTGGAAAGGGGTGCAAGGAACTGTCATCAGCACGTGCCAATCACCACATAATCTCCCCTGCGGAGCCCATCGTTGCGGTGTGGACCCCGTCGGCAGCGGTGGGGGCGTCGGCCCCCTTTGGCTCCTGTCAGGTGGAGGGCCTCAGCTAAAAGGCTCATCACGCTCACCACACTCATCACTTCCTATGCCTCACTTCCCCAATGAAGAGCTCACAGCTGACTCAATCACACCATGGCAGGAAGTGTGTGTGTATGTGTGTGTGTGTGTGTGGGAGAGAGAGAGAGAGAGAGAGAGAGAGAGAGAGAGAGAGAGAGAGAGAGAGAGAGAGGGTGTGAGCCTCAGATTGGGTACAGAGTGTGAAGAAAGGTGTTCAAGGTTTGATTCTTTTGTGTTTGATTCTTTTTTAAAGATTCTTTGCCGTGTTATTGATTGCTTTTTTATATTGTATGTTATTCTTGTGTGTGTGTGTGTGTGTGTGTGTGTGTGTGTGTGTGTGTGTGTGTGTGTGTGTGTGCATGTTTGTGTGTGTTTGTGTATGTGTGCATGTGTGGGTGTATGTGTGTAAAAAGAGTATGTGTATATATATGTATGTGTGTATGTGTGTGTGTGTGTAAGTGTGTGTGTGTGTGTGTGTATTATTATGTGTGTATACAGTATATGTGTGTGTGTGCGTCTATGTGTGTGTGTGTGTGTGTGTGTGTGTGAACTGGAGTGTGTGAGTGCACTACACCACCAGTGAATAACTATTCCCATAGAGTGAATAAGATGATTAGATTTAGTGCACTGTTGACCACCCAGGCCAGGCGAGACTAGCTGAGCCGAGACGAGCCGAGACGAGACGGCCAGATGAAATTATTTATCGACTGTAATGTCAGCTCATCAAGACAGCACACTTGGGCTGATGATCTTTTATTTTTGCACTGCATCACACATCCAGACTTTCAAGAAGATGAAGATGTGTCGCAGGGTTGAAATGACAGGATGACGCAACTGGAGACACACAAAGACACAAATGACACACATGTAGAGTACACACACATAGATAGGACATACATAGATGCACACAGACACAGTACATGTGCACACACACATAAACATACACACACAAATACATATGCACACACACACACACACACACACACACACACACACACACACACACACACGCACGGGTAGATAATTTGTTATTTCCTCATCTGTATCTCTTAAATGTAAAACACCCCTGATATCAGCATCTGCCAATGAATCCTTTAGTAAAGTGCCCTAGTGGAATATGAGGCAATATATTGGAACAATAAAGAGGACACGGTGTACAGGTCTCACACTCGTGGCTTTACACTGCTCAAGTCTTATGGAGTGTGTTGGTGATAAACACTTTTAATTAATAAAAAGCGTCATGAGTTGACTTTAATTAATTATGCTCGTAAAGCATATTGATGATCGGGGGCCACTGTGACAGAAAGAGGGGAGGTCTCGCTACATGGAGGCTCGAGATAATGCTGGCGCTCGTAAATATGCCACATAAAATGACAATGACTTTTCGGGGGTGGTTAGCACTGATGCCAGACTTTTTTTTTTTTTTTTTTTTTTGGGGGGGGGGGGGTGGTGTCCCATCATTACCCATGGTGAGCTCTCTACATGAGCCCACATGGTATTACCTCTGGCCTGGATAACTGTCTTTCATTCCCTTAGCTATACTGTTGAGGATAAGAGCAGATATCTATGATATTAAGCTGATAAAATATGATTTAATGATATACTATTATGGTATAATACTGTCAGGTACATTGTATCTTAACCCAACCCAGATAGCATAGCCTATATATTTCAAACTTTTGCTCCACTGTAATAGAGTGCATTTAACATTCGTCGGCTGAGATATCTTTGCTACAGTAGTCCATGGTAATGGTGAGCTCAAGGCACATCACCTATTAAACTGTACATCCAAGCTGAGAGAATTTTCCAGTCCACTGAAGACGGACCATTCTCATTTTAATTCTGCATGGACAAGACATATTCAATGTGACGACTCCATGTTCTTGCCTCAAGATGTTCTTGTTTCACCTTAAATCAGCTACTGCTCTTCTGCTCTTTACCTAATATTTGTTTTTTATTATTTATTCTTTTTTAATCACAGGAAGGTATTTCTTTTTCATTTATAGTTATATCTCCATCTGACAATCAGAAGCTGTGATATGAAGAGTCAATGGTACATGAAATATACATAGTGGAAGTAATTATCCTTTTCCTTCATCCTATTGGCTATCACCAGTAGGCGAAGGAAATTACTATGACATCATCATCTATCCAATCTTCTTTGATATTCCTTCGCATCATGATTTTTCAGCTCTGTGGAGGATTTAAAACCAATTGGACAGCAAGGTTTATACTCAGAAATTACTTTTAAAAAACAATCTTGTGTATTATCTCCAAGATAGGGTGTTGTACTTAACTTATGAACTTATGCTTAACTTATTAAAAATGCTGCTGAACTGTTTGAATGAGTAAGTCATAAACGCAAGACCAGCAGATGGTCTTACCTCTTCGAATTCTATATCTTTGGATGGATCGCATCCTAAATCCTCTATCGCCCTGCCTATACAAGACGAGAAAGTGCTTAGCTCAGCTGAAATTTAAAACGAAAATCCCTGAGGAGAAAAGCCCAAATTTTCCGCTCATTTAACAGGATTACCTCAGCTTCTCCAGAAGCCAATCACAAGGCATGTGTGGATTGCCCATGTCAGTCCTCACGCTGTGACATTTTTGTCAGTTGATTCGAGCGCCATGGTTCCATCCCACCTCCATTTTGCACGTGGTGATTTTGCAAGGCGACTGAAAGGCACACCTCAATCACACTCATCCCCTTGGGCAGAGAAGACGATGTGCCAGACCATTTCCTCTCCTCACCTCATTTCTATATGTGAAATGGACATGGCGGTTCGTCCACTGCCTTTAAATAGGCGTCTCTTATGAATCCCATTCGACGGTGCTAGCCTACACACACAGCTCTGGGATAACTGTTTGGCCTGTCAAATGACTTCTTATTAAAGTCTGTGAAACCATCAGGGCAGCCAACCATCTCAAGGTGTAATCCTACTTCTGACATCTTTTCAGTCAATATCTGCTCGACAATCAGTGCCACCTATAGATTTGACCTGATGTTAAATACAAGACCTATAGGATCTTTATCATCATTTCAAGGTACTGACTGACACAATTAATGGAATATAGCAATGCACCAGTTCAGTTGCTATCTACTGTATGTATCTCCAAACAGATAAAGATGTAGGTTTGTCCATAATTAAATAGGACTGAACACTTTGTTCTTCACATTCATAGACATTCCCTTGAGCTTAGGAAAAGGTGCCAAATCGGTAGATCAGAAATCCAATTATAGTTGCTCTATTTTAATTGCTCTATGTAAGACCACCCTGTAGTTCAACATATATAGAAATATCCTTAAAAAGAGACACAGATGTAAAACCTTTGGATAACCTAAGAGTACGTAAATAACAATGACCAGTGTGACCATGGGGCATGTGGAGACACTGACAGAATACCAATTTTTGAACCCTGCTGCCCAAGGCTTGGTTATTTGTGTAACCCTGGCAGAAATAACATGCATAGCCCTGTCTTGTACCATCTGACCTACAAAAGGCCACAAAGCCTCCAGCCTTGACCCTTTGACCCCTTGATCTAGCAGGCTGAGGTTGTAGAGGGGGCCTTACTGATGCCATGTTGTCAGTCTGACAAACAGAGAAATGGATATAGATACAGGTAGATAGATAGATAGATAGATAGATAGATAGATAGATAGATAGATAGATAGATAGATAGATACTTTGGTAACACCTCATGCTATTATTATGTGTACATAAAAGTGACATGCGCCTGTCATTAGTATGACATGGCATGTTATTAACTCTTTTTAAATGGGCTGTTATGGTCATTACGCATCACTCAGGTCTTGTAATGTAAAGTTGCCACTGTTTCAGGTGCATACATTGCAAAAAGCGAAAGACACTTAAAAACATTAGTCATAAACATTAATGAAATGGGGTTTGGGGCAACTCATGGTCAATCCATTTGCAGATAGACCCCACAGCCTGCGCATCATGCTGGACTGGGCTGTGAACTCTGCAGCCTGTTTTCCATGGGCCTAATTAAAGTCGTGCTTGTCATTCAGCAGAGACATCTGCCGTAAGAGGCACCAGGTGGAGTGACACGCCAATCCAGCCCCTCGTAAAAGAAGGCGACCCAGTGGGTCTGTAAAAAGATACCTTCTCCAGGTCCTCCTCTTTGTGGCTAATGATATTTTTTTACAGCCACTGCGCTCGAGAGTGCAATTAAATAACTTTAAACAAGACGGCCACCTTTTATGGACCAGAAAACCTGAAGGAGATTAATCTGTGCTGGAATTAATTTTCTAAATTTGTTTTGGCTCCCGCCATCTGTGGAGCTGCATCCCCACTACGGGCCTCCCATGCCTAGTAAACCGTCAACTGCCCAGCAGCGAGTAATTGCATTAACGCGCGGTTGTCATTAAAACGCCACAGTCTTGCCCGTCCTTTACGGAACCTTAATGAGGAACGGGAGGGGTCGGTGCACAGGAATCGAACGTTCATTTTCCGAAAAGTCCTAAAGCAAACATCTGGGATGTTGATGGCGGTTTTGTGGCCAAGTGTCAGGGGAGAGCTCTTTAGCACTGCTCTGTAGTAACCCTGAGCCCCAAAGCTCATCAAAAGACATACAGCAGCAGTAGCATCGCTAGTGGACTTGGCCATTTAGCCTGCTGGTATGAACATTTGACTTCCAACCCTCAACTGAGAGGTTAGAGCTTTGGCTGAAGAGAAACTGTACACCCCCCCTCCCACCACCACAACCCCCCACTATGCACACACACACACACACACACACACACACACACACACACACACACACACACACACACACACACATAATGTAGACTACACACATACACACACACACTCTCACACACAAGAAACACTCATCCTCACTGTGTTGTCTAATTTGCCCTTGCTGTTATTGAATTTGTCCTTGCTGAATTGGTCTTCATAATAAAATCACATCACACCAGGATATCGTGAAACAATTATCATCTTTGAAGTTCTATTTATACTACATGATCAGATCCTCCCCCATACAGTACCGTACATAGGAAAGGGCTTCTCCACTACATACACATACAGGGAGCCTATAAACACATAGGCACTAGTTTTATAGGACACATGCTAATTTGGGAATCTCACAGCAATCACCACACCGCTAGGACACCGACTACAGCAGCACAACACCCTCACACAGTGACATCATCGGTTACTACTAGGCTATTACTATGACAAACACAAGCACATCCCGTTTTAATATTGCATGCATGTTACATACAGTACACTACATTCACCCATCCTGCCCGGCCCCTCCCCTCCCCCCCCCCCCTCCCCACACCAGCAATTCTACTCTCAACATCCTGACCTCGAATATCTAATCACCCCCACCCCCACTACTCCGCCCCCTCGAGTCGAACCCTCCACTCTCCAACTCCCTCAACGCCCCCCCCAGCCCTTTACAAGCAGATAGTGATCAAGGCCTCTCCGTAGTAGAGTGAATGAGGGAGGGAGTCTTCTCTATATCCACTGTTGCCATGCATTGGCTCTAGGGGCTCGGGGCCTTAGCTTCTGTAGAATGGCATGAAACAATGCTCATTCCTAATGGCGGCTATATAAATAAATAAAAGGCTGAGAAGGGAATTGAATATTCACCCTTCCACAGCAAACTGATTTTTTATGACAACGTGGAGAGGGGGGGAGGTGTTGATCCTAGTTACCTTAGAGGACCCAAGAAGATAAGTCTCATAAATGTTTAAAAGAGGTAAAGAGAGGGATGTGTGTGTGTGTGTGTGTGTGTGTGTGTGTCTGTGTGTGCAGGGGTGTGTGCCTGTATCCCTAGCATAAGGAGAAGCCAGGGTAAGTCTGGTGAATCTTAAGCAGAGCTCCTGAGCTCTTCAGAATGCTTGTCATGTCACCTCAGTTGCTGTCGCTGTGACATGAAGCAATATGCAATCAATTAGTCTGAGGATTTAATCTGGAGCGAACGAGTGAGAGGTAGTGTGAACGGAGTGGCACGATGCAGGCATATATTCACACACACCACACACACACACACACACACACACACACACACACACACACACACACACACACACACACACAGAAACACACACCAACTGCTCTGTGAGGCGCATAATGAAGCCTCACTCTTAAGTTTATTTACCAAGGAGCTGACAGCGCACAGAATGCACTCAGGAACTGCGATCATGCAGGCTGACTGTGGAGCTAACGCTTTCTAAAGAACTCATTTGTTCCTTCTTTGTCTTCCAGTACGGTTCTTGCACAGATATGCCCTCTAATCTTAGCTTTAATGATGATAAACTAAAAATTGTTGTTGTTTTTGTTTTCTTTTGCGGGTGGTGGTGGGGTGGAGTGGGGATAACACAAAAGCTTGCAATTTTTATGACTGACATATAATTGTTTGTCACACAAATGCAACATAATTAACTAAAAGAACTGAACTGAAATGCTGAAATCCACTGTCTTTTGATCCATGGACTGCTAGGTTAATGATAAAGGGATCCTGTCCTATTGGTTTAAACACTTTGGTACAAAATGGATGAAGGTTAAGTATGGTTAAAGGTGTATCTTATGACACCAGGGATAGGGAACTTGGTGTTATCAATGCCATGACAAAGACAACAGGCACAAGCAATGGCCAGCCAATAAGACTTAAGGCCACCGCACTCCGGTTCCGACACAGTGCTGAGCACTCTGCTTTCAACATTCTATTCCATTGTTTTCAATGCAACCCTGCACACCAGCGCCGAACCCTTCCGCCGTCGTTTGTGAATTACAATTGAAGTCTATTTTGTCGGAGCCGTCCATTGACATCCATTGTTATTTCTCATGCTACGGGGCTAGGTTCGTTGCGAGATTGCCGGATTCGAAAGCGCTCCGCAATGCTGTCGGAACCGGTGTGCGGCCGGCTTAACTTTGCCACAGAGCTGACTGAAGGGTTCTAATCCAATTGGGTAACCCTTTCTTTTACAGTCCCCTAATTACCAGGTATTTACAGTATCTGGTAACAATGTGCTAATTCCAAGGTATTACATGGTAACTAACAGAGGTAAAAGGATGGTAACTACAGAGTAATTATGTGTTAATTACATACAAATACCTTAATTATTACCATTCCAATTGCAGGGTCCCAAAAAGAAGCCATAGTCTGCATTCACCCCATTGTCACTTGCACTCCACACGCAAGAAGACAATGCTTAGGGGGTTACAGAGCCTGTGATCTCTCATGTTATATTTAGCAGCTCTTGTTTTGCTGGCACTGTGTGTCACCACAGTTACACCACACCTTCATGACTAATCAAGGTCTGGCGTGGGCTTGTAAACAGGTCACGTGCAATGCTAACCTCTAAGTTAATGTCTTATTCAAAAACGAACCCCCCCTAAAGATCTATAATAAATGTGGCCTACATTTTTTTGTGGAGAAACTGTGTTAGTGTATGCGTGTGTGTGTGTGTGTGTGTGTGTGTGTGTACAGTATGACACTGGTTCCCGCAGATAGTGTTGGCTATTAAATATTCTGACAGTCTCTCTGTTTCTGATCAAATCAGGGCTGCAGTGACGGTAGACTATTTCAGGTGTGCATTCAGAGGAAGTAACCCGAAGCAGCTACTCAAGCAGCAAATTCATCATCTGGGATACATGGGCAACAGCTTTCATTTTTACTGCCGGAACCGATGGTTGCTTCCACCAAATTGATATTATTTTCAGCAACCATAACGCCATCATGAAAAATATAAATGCATGAACAAATTCCAATCTCGCCGTTTATTACAAAGAGGAAAAGGTAACCTTTATTCACAATTATGAATAGATGCAAACTGAATACTGTACATTTTGTTAGAAAGGATTATAAAACTGTACAATACAAAGCCAAAAAAACATGTTACATGTTAAAAGTCTCTCTCTCTCTCTCAATATGTTTGGCAAAAAAGTCTTTTATATAACTTATTGAAAAAAAAGACTAAGGTTTGAAAAAGACAGTCAAATGAAATGAAATAAAATAAATATTACAAAAAGATTAATAAATATTTCATGCAGCAACTACAAAATGAGCCTGAGAGATTTGTCTTTGTTGAAAAGAGGATTCATTCTGTTAAAAAAATACATAGTTTATAAAGGTTATGATTTTGAAATGGGAGCCATTTAACACACATACTCATTTTTCTTGTTTTTCATCTTCAAAAGAGCAAAATGGACAATCACACAGCAACACCAAAAACAGAAAGTCGTTAACAGGTGTGGGCTTAATGCATTTAGACAGAGAGAGAGATAAAAAGGAGTACGTCTGCACAGAAACAGCATAGTTTTCAGTTCATACAATGATGGAGTACGCAAAATCAGTAACAGGTTCAGCAACACCCAGAAGCTCCAGAGAGCAACAGACTTCTCAAAAGTTAACATCTCAAATCACCTGCCCCAATCGACTGTCTCATTACACTACAATGGAATACTATAGTCATGTATAGTCGAAATGCTCAAATGAACAATAACATCCAGTTAAGCCGTTTGAATAGTTTTGCATTGCTGGACCATGACAGTGTTACTTGACCCGTTCACATAAAACAAACTATGCTATCGGAATAGATGTGTAATTAGTGATGTGAACATGAATCACAAATGATTAGTCATGATTGACTTGCCATGTTTGGTGTCATCCAATAGCTTGAACGGCACTAGAGAAGGAGCTGAGTTTGAAAAAAAATGAAACACACACAGCTTTGAAGTCAATGCATCCTATTGCAGTAATTACTTAAACATGCTGACATCCAAGGTCATAATCACAATTACTTACTCATCACATTCACCTTACACTAGCTTCCCATGATGGTAGACCTTTGTAAAAAAAAAAAAAAAACCCTTAAGTGAGTTTAAGGTGACCTTATCTGACTTAAAGACACAAGGGCTTGGGTGAGAAGCATAATTAATTGGAGGAAGTTGGCTGATAGGGAAGGCAATCTCACCATTAACTCTTACTGACGACTACTGATAGGCTTACACTGTGAAAGGATTAGAGTTTGGAGCTGTGAACAGCGACATGATTAAAGAGACTGTTTTGAAACCCACTCACTTGAGAGGGGACGTTTATATCCCACTGCTTTCACTTTTTTTTTGTTGCTGTTGTTGTTTTGCGTCTCTTGAACAGCAAGATTTTTGGAGCCAATTAATCAGATAAGTGTGATATTTTTTTTCCAACAGAGTTGGAAGATTTCTGGTCTCCCGACACTGGTTAGCGCTCTGCTGAAGATGATGCCCTGTTGTTTTGTCCACAGTCTCACCGGGTGGATCAATATGCTAGCGACCTGAACACAAACACAGACACACACAGTAGCAGGTAGTAGAGACTGCAGTATCGTGTTTGCTATGGGAGCTCCATGCCACCCTTGTGTGTCAGGTGCCTGCATGGCGCTTGAGTCCAAAGCCTATGATTTATGAGACGTATCCGGCTGTGCCACTCAAAAGATCTCATGGCTGGGTGGGTCTGCAGAGTCCTCACCCACACACACAATACACACACACACACACACACACACACACACACACACACACACACACACACACACACAAAACCACACACTCAGTGAGTCACTGCAGAGTCCTCACCCACACAAACACACACACACACACACACACACACACACACACACACACACACACACACACACAACCACACACTCAGTGAGACATGGCAAGAGTGAGAGAGAGAGACGGCAGCCCCTGAAGGATGAGTATAACTAAGAGAGACAGATGACCCGCTCACTGCAGAGTCCCGGCATTCCATCCCAGAAACAGCACCCTCACTCAGGGCCACTATCAGGACCAGTGAACCAGGCCGGGAGTGCGGCTAACGGCCAGCGATTAAATCGCAGGGGTGAGACGCTTACCAAACGGAGGGTAAACTTCCGAGCGTAACATCAAAGCCACCACCAGTAGAGTGATGGTAGTGGGATGGACAGTGATTGAACAGAACAAAAAGGCAAAGATCTGAGGGGAATGCAGTAATACACATATTTATATATACATACACATATACATATAATTATGTAGATATTACTGCCCCTTGATTTGTTTTACTCTTAACTAAAATCATGTATAAATACACCATAGATTGCAATACAATATAAAATACTTTTTTATGTCAATTTCTCAAAAAATGGAATACATAAGGGTTTGCTCAGGTAAGCTGGTTTCAAAACTAGCACCAAATCAGAAAGAACGATAATCCCTCAGGATTGTTAATGATCAAGGCACTTTGTGGTGAAAAAACACGATGAAACACGATGATGGAAACAACATTGACTCACGTTTAACATCTTTTTGTCTTTCTGTCCGCACAGGTGATTCAAGGAAAACTGAACCATTGGTCGGTCGTGATTCATTATTCTCAGTCCATTCCTTGGCCCCAGGCTACAGTCACTTTCACTTTCACAGACGCTTTCCGACTCTTACCAAATCATTCATACTGTACTTTCCCCCCTCGCTGTGTCTATCTTGCTATATCCTTAACTGTCGCATTTTGACACATCTCTGTTCATCAAGTTGCTCTCCGATTCTTTTTCTTTTTCCACTTCTTCTTCTCCTTCTCCTCCTCTTCACGTCTTTCTCTTCACTTGCTTCTTCTCAAACTTCCACCTCCTGATGTCCACCTTGTGCCCCTGCGGTGCTCACAACAATGTCGAAGCATGTCTCCATCATGACTCGAGACTTGCAGAGGTTAACGCAGAACTCCAGCTCTCCGGTGGCATGGACCAGGGCCTCTAGGTAGTCCTGGGAATCCATGTCCAGATCCGGGTCTATGTCAACTGGAGGAGATAAGAGAAAGAGAAAAAGGGGACAAAGAGAACAAGATTGAGTCTATGGAGAAAAATATTGACAAAGAAAATGGCTGAAAGGTCTGACTTTCGATCAAACTTAACAGCAGGGCTTTTATTTCATTGCTCTCTCTGTGAGGAAATATTGAATGATCAAATGGACCGTATAGGATGTGTGACCTTTATCATTTTTCATGGCTCTGAGTCTGTGACAGTACAACCTAAAAGACCCTGGCTTCTATATGGGACATACAGAGGGAAAGAACCTTGCCTTAGATGTGCCATTGTAATTCTAGCGTTCTAGTCTGGTCTGTTAACTAATGCAAGGATCAAAATGTAAGAAGTGTTCAAAGGTGAAGGCTGATCAAACATTCATTTTCATTCAGTCTCATTTTCTGTCATTTTCTTGAAAGAGAAAACTGTGATTATTTTCCCTTGTAGTTTCTCTCTGCACAATATATTCAATAAATGCATACAGTAGCTGTGGGCTTTTGCTATAAATATTTACATAAAAGATTTTGAAGGCTCAACCAACCAAAGGGAAATCTTTCAAGCAACCAGTTACAGAAGGCCAACCAAAGTGAAGTCTGTATAAACACAATATAGCCAGGCCCTTAACACCCAATAGTGCTCCTTAGGCATACTGTAAACACACTGTTTATTGTTGATAGCAAAAGACCAAAGGGTCTCAAAATAACTTTCCAAATCTGGGTTATGATGAAAAGAAGAAAGTACCCAAATGCCAAGCCTTGGACACACACTGAACTGAGATGTTCCACAACATGCTAGTGCCATGGCTCAAGGCTCTAAAATAGACCACAGCTGTACCGTTACCATTAAAAGGGGCTTTTGTACATGTTTTGTGTGGTATTGCACGGCTGGATTCCTCTGCATGTACTGTATGTAGCATGAATAATGTCAGAAACATGTTAGGGGGCACTCACTCACTCACTCACTCACAAACACAAAAAGAGGCTCTGACAGTAGAACTGAGGAGGAGGACTTTGGCCTGGTCTCAAACACATCTGCATTTTTCACACATGAATAAGGGCCACCCATATGCTTCTCCTCTATTTCTAAAGGCCTGCTGTTAAACTGCCTATAGGCAGAGCGTATAAATCTTGTGTCCGGGGTCAACTGCTCTTTAAGGAGCACAAAAGACAAAGCATCTGTGTTTATGTAAGGCACTGCATAAAACCAAAGTCACATGGAGTGACCAATATCCCAAATGGAAGTTGTCTTTGTAGAGGAAGTAGGGTACATTACATGCCTTTGAGAGGGAATGGCAAAGGAAGTCATAATGACTGAATGGCAATGGTATTCCATTGAAGAGGTTCAGAGGATCACATGTAGATTCTTGGGAATTATAGCTATCCTCTTTATCTCATCAAAAGCTGTGCCACAGCCTACATCTCTACACGATTTACAGCCGTAAATGGGTCATTCCCATATCGTGCAAACCCTGTAGGCACCTGTAAACAATCTGGTATTACTCTCCAAATGAGCTTATCCCTGCAGGGCCAAAAATGAACACATTTTTGCAAAGGAGACTACAACAGCGAGCTTGAGAACATAATTGAAATAGATCAATATTTTCAATTTCAAGCATTTTCTCCACAGGCATGTCATGTTATGGAAGACAGAGCACGGAGCAAGACCCTTAATGTAGTCATCAATAAGGATAGAGAACATGTAACACACTTGACAGATCTTGATTCCTACAATGAAATGTGCAGTGAAGGGACGAAGGTATAATTATAGTTTCCTGATAAAATATAGTGTTATTATTTCTTAGAGTATTTCATCCTTTTCAAAAGTTTTTTTTCCATTTTTGATGTGCCGGTAATGAATTTAAATGCATTCATGGAGCAAGAGCCTCTCTGAAAAAACAAATATCAAATTCAGTGTAAATTAATCCTTAATTTAGTGGAAGGTTGTTCTCACATACACCCACGAAGCGTATGTTCTTTGCAATTCAATTGGAGCAATTCATTATACATCTTCTCTGATCTGCATTTAAAGTCTGCAGTCAGCCAAGGCTAAAATGCAAATGTATGAAAAACATCCACTTGGCATCAGAGACTCCTAAAACGAACCCCTACTCCACTACTGACCTTCAGTTCCCTTTCAAATGGCCAACTGATTGCTGAATCAGTGCAAATGTACTGTATGAGGGTGTGTCAGTACTCACATTCTCCCATCCACTTGCCGGGGTCAAGCATCAGCCGGGTCTTGGCATCCTCCAGCTCCCTCTTCAGTCTCTCGTGCTTGGCCCTGAGCTCCCGGACCTGCTGCTGACGCTTCTCCAGCATCCTGAGCCGCGCGTTGAAGTACTGCAGTCCCTGGAACCCCCAAGAGACCCAGACAGAGAGAGAGAGAGAGAGAGAGAGAGAGAGAGAGAGAGAGAGAGAGGAAGCTTGAGCAAAAAGGTGTTCTGAAAGGAAACAAGTCCTAGACTCCACCGATGTTCTTGCCCCTGCTGTGGAGGAGCAGGATGACTCCTGGATACCTGACCGTCACTGGGTCTCTGCAGCGTGCTTTGTGTCAAAGCGCCCCTGACGCGGAAGCACGTTTATACCGCTGGGGATTAGGTCAAATTGAATCATGGGGCGGCTAACCCACCGGGAGACTTAGCTTCTGCCGACCGACTGGCTGGATTAATTAGAGACGAGCCAGGGAATAAAATTAGCAGCCACACTAATCTCTCACTCGCCCTTAATCTCCCAGGGAAGAAGAGAGAGAGAGAGAGAGAGAGAGAGAGAGAGAAAAACCCAAACCGTTTGTGTGAGGATTAGCCGAGGACAAGGCCACGAGGGACAGGTTGCTGGCAGGTAGTGTCACAGGTACAGATTATCCCAGAGTGTTTACTATCCGCCTGTGAGTTTTCAGGCGCTGCATGCTGCCATAGATAGCGTCTGATTCTGGATCAGTGCCCACTGCCCGCTGGTGTCCGGCAGGGTCTCCACCATAATCAGATGCTCTCTAGGCAAAGGAGAAGGCCTGGGCCTCAACGCTTCATGCTGTAGTGCATGCACATGGAGATTTTTTACCATAATTTCATTACTGGTTTTATGTCAGGGTTGATTTGGCTTGACTAAATTGAATCATTCTGCGGCGCTCCCCCCCCCCCCCCCCAACACACCACCACCACCTTCTAATACTTCTATGCAGTTTTCCAAGTCAAGTCACATCCATCGTTTCTATTCAACGTACCTTTTCAACATCCTGAAATGGCTGTCAGAAAGTGGAGGAGTGGGGAGGGAGAGGGGGAGAGACAAATGCATAAGAGTATGCTAATGCAAAGATAATAGGAAAACATTAATGAAGTCTTTCTTTCTTTCTTTCGTTCTCTCTCTCTCACTCTCTCTCTCTCGTCTCCTCTTTCTCCTTCGCCTATCTCTGTTTCATACAAATACAAAGCCTCCCTCTGAGATGGCCCCACACACACACACACACACACACACACACACACACACATGTGCAAGAACTCACACAAACACACAGACACACATACACACACACACACACACACACAGAGGAGGCACACACTATAATTTTTTCCCTCTCTCCATTTTTCGTGCATGGACCGCCAGGCTCTCAAAGACGAATTGAAGATCATCTTTTCCTAATTGAAAATAAATCACGGTGCCATTCAGCTGAGTTAATGTCTTTTCCCCTCGACTTCTACACACAATTGGCTGGGCGACCGTGTTTGACTCGTGGGTACGGTTAATGACCCATGGATGTGGGGAGGGTAGTGCACCATAAAGAGCGATCAGGCGGTCCTCTGATAGTGAGGCCCAGTCTTCATTCATCACTCGTCGTACCTCCATCCCTCTTTTTTCTCTTTGTTTTTTTTCTTTCACTCTCTCTCTCTCTCTCTCTGTCTCCATCTCTCTGTCCTCCCCTACCCAGTATTCAAATGCCAGGGACGCACACTCAGGCTATTAGTCTTACCCAAATCAATTATGCTATTGTCAGTAACAGTTTAACTGATAACCTCCATGCCTCACAGAGCTTCTACTTATCCACCATGTCTGAAGAACACTATACCATAACTCTGCTTGAGTTAGCATCCTTATACTTGTCTCTACCTCTGGTTACATGGACTTTATTTGTGCCTACTGCTTTGTGTCTTTTTTTCTATAAAATTAGCTAGCAGCTAAATGTAGTGCAAAGCATCTCTTCTCTGTATGCGATGAATGCATTTTGAACATGGTTCCCATGGAAAATCAACTAAATAAAACTTAGCTGTAAGGATGTTAGCTGTTTTTAGACGAGACTCTTGCGCTTCTGTCACTTACCTCAGCACCCATTCCCTCTTTGCGCTTCTGGAGCCTCTCGACATCATCAATCTCGTACACTTTAATCTCAAAGGGCTCCTTGAGAGTGCCACCCAAGGGGGGCAAATCCACCCACTGGCCCGCTGTCCCGGGCTTGCGGCTCAGGGAGGATGTGTCCGGCAGAGGTGCGGGGATCAGCCTTCGTCTCTGGAGGCCTGGAGAGAAGAAGAAGAAGGTCGGAAGGGTCAAAAGGCTTTCTTGTGTTTCTTTATAGAACAGGCTGTGTGCCAGGAATATCCAACTAGAGGGTTTTTTTTTGCAAAGCCCTGCCTTTTAAATATTTATGAAGGCTCCAGAACAGAACGGTCACAGTAGATGAGGCAGGAGAGGGAAAAAAAGGACTGTTGCAAAAAGCCACCGCTCCCGTGAAGCCTCTGATTACATATGCATTGAGGGCAAGACAGCAACTTTGGCTGATACCTCAAACAAGTATTAGAGCAGACGGATGCATAAATCTAGCAAAATACCTGGTGCAAAGTAGAGATACACTCTCAGTTTACAGAGAAATATGGAGATTTTGATGGGGATGAGGATAAGTGTTGAGCGTTAAACACACTTACAATGTAAACTGAATTCAAAACTACTTTCTCTTACTAAATCCCTCTATGCATTATGGATGACAGCCAAGAGTGTAAATAGTTTTGTAAAAACACAATTTAGTGTTCTAGGACATTGTGTATTAGGACAATGTCCTGTGCATCAAGAATACTGAAAAACATTACATAAAGAAGCTAAAATTGAATGACACCCCAACCCTCCACACAAAATTTCATCATTATCTCTCAGACATTTTTATACTGTAATGTAAGTCAGTGACAGTAACTTACCATTTGATCTCTTCTTCGGTGACTTAGAAGCCCTCGTTCGACTAGATGTGGAGACCCCGCTCTCGCTCATGGAGTCATGAGCAGAGGAGGCGCTGCCTGTAGTCTCACTGTCCCTGATCATGCTCTCATATCCACTGCTGCCCCCGCTGTGGTAGAACAGGGCTGTGCGGCCCATGGCGGGAGGAAGCTCTCCGCTAAGAACGCTACTGTTGTCACTTCCGTGGCCACTGCTGTACCGCTGGGGTCGCCGCGGGGCTGTGATCTTGCTGTAAGGTGAAGGCAGAGAGGCAGGAGTAGGTGTCTCGCTGGGGTTTGTAGCACCGTCGTTGCCATCGGCTGAGTCTCCAGAGCCCTTTAAGTGTTTCTTGGGGCTCCCAGAGGCTAACTCGCTAACTCGGCTGTTTGCAGCACGGAGAGCTTGCTTAGTGCCCATGATGGTGCCTCTCCCTGGCTTGCCATTAGCACCTGGCACTGAACGAGTCGGGGTCTTTCCTGATGGAGGCAGGCTAGCATTACGTGCAGCTGAAGTCGTAAGGGATTTGGTGGAGGAGCTAAGTGCCTTTGAGCCAGTCGCAGACAGCACTTTGGCTTTTGTGCCACTGGGACCAATAGCTCGAGAGCTAATACTGGCTTTGATATGTCCTAGCCTGCTTCCACTTGTGGCAGAAGATGGTGGAGAGATTGCGGTGGGGGTTGAGGAGGAGGTCGGTATCCCAAGACGAGGAACCATCCTACTTGATTTGCCAGTGCTTCCTAAGCTAGCACCACTGTTCTCTCTTGACAGCCCAGGCCTGGATCCCACTGAAGTGAGACTGTCACATCGCTCCAAGGACACCAAGCTACCAAAGTACCGCCCGTTATCACCTTTGCCCCCTCGTGCCTTCAGACTGGATGCTGACCTCAAACTGGATGTTTTAAAGCTTGCAGAGTCAAAGTCCTCTTCTGAGGCTGAGGTTTTGGGAAGTGAGGATTTGACTGCATCGCTACCTGACCTCAAGGCACTTGGAGACAAAACAATCCTCGTCCTCTGGTCTAAGCTAGACTTGCGGAGTGGTGGGGCAGGTGGAGAAATGCTTTCAGACTTCGGCAGTCCACTAACCTTTTGTCCATTTCCTTTTTTACCTAAAGATGAGAACCTCAGGCTACTGGTCCCTTGCAACCCTTCCTGACCCCATCTAGATTCAGATGAACTATGGGGCACAGACACAGTCCCGAGGGTGGTAGCTCCTCGTCTAAGCTGTGGCATCCTACTGAGGGGTTCAGCTTTCTTACTGCTAGATCTCTCACAACCATCCACCACCCTTTGGGTAGAGGACACTTGTGCCTTGGGTGGTCGAGGAACGCTGTTGCTGTTTCCATTGGGCTTTCTGGCCGGCGTGCCACTCAGTGCAGTTCTCGGTGACTTGATAAAAGATACAGAGTCGGTGGGTTTGGGATCCGAGGGTCCACCGACACTGCGAAGCCATGTCTCATCCAATCTGCTGTCTTGCCTCTGTAGTTCACGGCTGCAGCTGGGGCCTTGGCCAACGGACGAGGTAGGTTTGGTTTTCCTGGGTAGTGAGGAGTGAGAACCATGGTGGGACTGTGGGGACTGTGAGGAGCTTAGAGTTGTAGCTCTGGTTGATTTTGGGCCTTTGAGGAATGCTTTGGTAGTATCAGGAGAGGCTTGGCACTTGTTCAGGGAAGTCCGGCAGGGACTCGCAGTCTCACTGTCAACCTCTGAAAAGAAAATACCGCTATCTCCCAAGGAACTCTTGGCCCCTTTCTGGGAAAAGGGCTCCATGCGCAACGCGCTGGGTGAATCCAATATAGAGGATGTGCTATCTGCCCTAACATTCCTACCTTTCGACATGTGCCCTCTGGACAAGTGGACAGCCTCACTGTCGAGAGTGCACACACTCATCTCACTAGGCCAAGAGCCAATTGAGGATTGCCCACTTCCATGGCAAGCGTACAAGTCTTCCTGCGATTGCCTGACGGCCTCCATGCTTGCCTGCGAGGCCTCGACTTGGGAGGTGTAGGCATCAAACTCATCATTAATGCTGCTAATTATGCTAACAGGCCGCGATCCTGATGCCAAAGCCTGTAGGGAGCAGTCACTGTTAAAGCTGATTATACTGGATGGTCGGCCATTATCTGGGATCAGACCAGGGGGCAGGTCTTCCACCACAGTGAACACCAGCTCATCCTCCCCATTCAACTCCACAGGTTGCTGAAGGGTGAGGGTGGTTCTGAGCACATCTCTCTCTAAACACCTTCCCCTGAGGGCAGCTCTGAGGTGGCTCACCTCCAGGGGGCTTCTGGTCATATGGTGCGCTCTCTCCTGAACAGGAGAGCCCCCTTGCTCTCCCAGTCTCATAGCCTGCTGGCTCATCCCCACGGGAGGTGTCCGTGCAGCAGGTCCGCTGCTGCTGGCGCC
>JAODXP020000025.1:176731-201731 GCA_027497455.2 Sardinella longiceps
ACACATACACACACATACAGTGTAAACATACACACACCAGCGCATACACGACACACACAGGTACACACACATACACACACACACACACATACAGCTCTCACAAACACACACACACACACACTCACACACACACACACACATACACACACACACACACACACACACACACACACACACACACACACACACACACACACACACACACACACACACACACACACACACTCACTTCCTCCTTTGGCGCTCTTCTCCATGCGGTACTGGTAGACATGCAGGGTGAAGAGCATGTGGGAGTTCCTGCGCTCCTCTTCCTCACAGTCCGGCCGGCTGGTGCTCCTGGCAGCCAGCGCCGCATCCAGGTAGAACGCTGCCCTTTCCGCCGTGGACGCTCTCAACTCACACTGATTCTGGAGCTGCAGAGAGAGAGAGAGAGAGAGAGAGAGAGAGAGAGAGAGAGAGAGAGAGAGAGAGAGAGAGAGAGAGAGAGAGAGAGTGTGTGTGAGAGAGAGAGAAAGTCAGAGAGAGAGAGAGTGACAGAAAAAGAGAGAGAGAGAGAAAGTGAGAGAGAGAGAGATACAGAGAGAGAGAGAGAGATAGAGAGAGAGAGGAAGAGAGGAAGAGAGAGAGAGTATTCAGTGAGAATGTGAAGCATGCAGCCAAGCCACATCCACAAAGGGAAGAAGGCAGATTGGCAGAGCACAGGAGCTTGATCAAGACGGAAATAGGGGGAGAGATGAATAGGGAAGACATCCCTATTGTGAGACTCTGATAATTGGAGCGCAAGGGGCGCATCTCTGGCTGTGAGAGACGGGTCTCCAAGGTGACATCCTTAAGAGAAACGTTACATTAACAGGAGCGGGGGAGGATGGAAAGGAATCGAGAGGTGAGGAGAAAGGCGACGAAAAAATAGGTCAGGCGATGAAGTCACTGTGGACGAGGGAGGAAGCTCTCGTTCGATTAACAAAGGGAGGAAAGACCTGGGAGAGCAATGGGCAAACAACCAGGTGTCACTCCCTCGCCTTCTGCTAACACATAATGTAAGAAGAGAGGATACAGCCGTCCATTTCGTTGCAAATGGGTGTGGTACCTGTGAGCCGCTGACGGGGTCCTCGCGCAGGTAGACGCCCGGGGATTGGCTGTCCTGTGCGCTGCCCGACGAGAAGTCAGCCAGCAGGTCGGTGAGGGCCTCGTCGCGGCCGCAGATCTCCACTGCAGACACGCGGACGGAGAAACGGGCGCCAGCCTTCTCCCTGCGCTCCTCGATCAGCTTGAAGAGCCAGGAGATAGCGCACGGTGCCACACCCAGGCTCTGGGTCGAGCTGTCCTGCCCAATCATGGTGAACGTCTTGCCTGCGGAGGAAGATCAGGTCAAGGCAGGGTAAGTGGTAATGCAGATGGACACACCGAGCAGGCACACCCAGGGAGACCATATGTACTAACAGCAACAACCAGCTACTGCAGTACAACATGGCAGACCATACTGTATATGTGTACTTGCTAACACACACACACACACACACACACACACACACACACACACACACACACACACATGTCTGCCATTGATCTCTTCAGATCACAACAAATACACACATGCACACACACACAAGTGTACAAGAATGAGTAGGAACACTGTAACTTTAAGAGCAGAAATTATTAAGAAATTTTACAGTCCAAAAGAAAGAACCAGGGAGCTCTAATCCTTATACATGTATTCTTGACACATAGACTTTGAACAGCATTACCATTAGCCTATATGCTAGTAATACTACTGGAGGTTAAAAATGGAACACGATGTGGAGTGGTTTAACTCTGCGATAGCCACATCTTAAAACATGGAGCTTGTGCATATCAACTAAATTACGGCGATATTTCTGTGCCGAACAAGAGTGAAACTGATGCTGCAGCCAAAGTGAGCACACAAGCCCTGAGCCTCCCAGCGGGGGGTTAGCTAACCTTCGCAGCAGGGGGTCGAGCCAGGGGCCGGAACCAGAGGAGAGAGAAGTGGGGGGATGCTTGCATGCTTAACAAACACGGGGCATAAAAATGATCCTGGCCCTACTTTACATTCAGTGTGCAGCCATGGCTGATTAAGCAGTCTCATACAGTGGGATGGGAGAGAGGGAGAGAGAGAGAGAGAGAGAGAGAGAGAGAGAGAGAGAGAGAGAGAGAGAGAGGAGAGGTGAGAGAAAGAGAGAGAGAGAGAGAGAGAAGTGGGGGGGGTCTCATACAGTGGGATGGGAGAGAGAGAGAAAAGAGAGAGAGAGAGAGAGAGAGAGAGAGAGAGAGAGAGAGAGAGAGAGAGAGAGAGAGAGAGAGAGAGAGAGAAGGGGGGGTCTCGTACAGTGGGATGGGAAAGAGGGAGAGAAAAAGGAAGAGTAGAGGGAGAGAGAGAGAGACAGAAAGGGAGAAAGGGAGAGTAAGAGAGAGAAAGACAGAGAGAGAAAGCGCTTGGAGCTACCGTTTCCCCCCTCACACAAAACACTCGGGGAGCGTTTCTGAGAGGGCTTCAGAATCGGTTCAAAAACAGGGACCACCCCTCCATCTCCATCCCCATCCCCACTGCACTCTCTCTCCCCTCCCTCCCTCCTGCATCCCTCTAGCCATTGTCAGTCATTGTGATGCCTCCTAAAAATGAATTTGGGAGAAGAGCTTTGTACTTTTTTTTTTTTTTTTTGGTGGGGTTCAGCACACAATTGTGGAGTTAATTAAAATGGAGTAGAATCGGTGGAGGCGTGCAGCTAGCCTTCGTGTGTGTTCAGTAGGGGTTAAAATTGGATTTTGGAAATGGTGGCCATGCCCCCCCCCCTCCCTCTCTCTCTCTCTCTCTCTCTCTCTCTCTCTCTCT
This sequence comes from Sardinella longiceps, assembly GCA_027497455.2. Classification (NCBI taxonomy): domain Eukaryota; kingdom Metazoa; phylum Chordata; class Actinopteri; order Clupeiformes; family Clupeidae; genus Sardinella; species Sardinella longiceps. The sequence continues at coordinate 179,580 of JAODXP020000025.1, forward strand.
CTCTCTCTCTCTCTCTCTCTCTTTGACCAATAGCCACATGCACTCAAAGAATGCCCTGAGTGTGTGATTCATAATTTTCCACATCAGGGGAGATGGCTGCTGCTGCTGCAGTACACTACACTCCTCAGACAGTAATGCTTTGAGGCAGTGACGGTTGCTAAAGTCTGAGCCAAAGTCATGATGGAGTTTTTTCTTCATGATCACATCATTCTTTGAACTCTGGTGACTTTATCAGCGCACTTGTCAGCATACCCAGAACTCATAACACAACCAATGTATGCACAAGACTTTCTGGAACAAAAACAAATCTACTGAAAGCTTAGGAAAAAAATGATTCCCTTTGTGGTTATGTACCGCTTACTGACTTGAGTATATACACTAGCAGTATTATAGAAGTAGTAGTTACATAGTAGTAGTTACATAATAGTATTAGGGTTACACTTTATTTGAAGGTACCATCATAAGACTGACATGACACTGTCATTAACTATGACATGACGTTGTCATGAATCTGTCATAAACTTTATACACCTGTCATGACTTCTGTCATTAATTGTCACCCGGTATTTGTCATGGTTAAGGTTAGGGTTAGGCTTAGGGTATGTCAGAAGTCATGACAGGTTTATAAAGTTTATGACAGATTCTTGACGTCGTGTCATAGTTAATGACAGTGTCATATCAGTCTTATGACGGTACCTTCAAATAAAGTGTTACCAGTATTAGCATTAGTAGTTAAATAGCAGTAGTATAGCCCTATCATATCAGTACATACTGGCAACATTAAAGGGTGGAAAAAAGCGTAATATGACCCCTTTAAAAGGGTTATGCCCAAAGTGTGTCCAAACTACTCTTCTATGTGATATTGCCTGTGTAAATGCAGGCAATAAGGGCACGTTGAGTAAGAGAAGAAGCAGTGCTGACCGAGGTTGGCGTGGCCGAAGCAGAAGATGCAGCCGTCCGCTCCATTGACCACTGACTGGATGACCTCTGCAACAGTCCCTGAGCAAACCTCCGCCTGAGAACACAAGCAAAGAAGAAGAAGAAGAAGAAGAAGAAAAACAGTTCAGCTAGTGATAGCAACACAGTTCAGCCAATCACTGGACATTACATAAGGGTCAAGATACCGGCGGTGGATTTCACACACACACACACACACACACACACACACACACACACACACACACACACACACACACACACACACACACACACACACACAGAATCTCAGAGGAGAGAGAGTGGCCTTCAAAGCCTTATTGATGCCAGAGCCTTAAGGGAACATAACAATGCCAGTGTATTGGAGAGATCAAACACTTTCTTGATGTTGCATCACACAAAACCGTATAGATACGTTTACATTCCCATACTGTATTTGGGATGTACTGTATTTAAATGAAGCACTGAGTCTACTGTACCTTGATTCATATTCTTATTCCCCTTACTTTTTATTTTTGCCTTCTTCTCCCACGGCACACCCTCTCCGAGATTGTCGCACGTAATAAGGTCTCTACCCAGCTGCTTGTGTCTTCTAAACATATTCATTATAGATCGCACCCTTGGGGCTGTCAGGGTGTTGCCACAGCTTGCAACACACAACTCCACCTGTCGCTCTCTCTACTCTTGCCATGGAGGAGAGGAGAGGAGAGGAGAGGAGAGAATCTGTGCCATTTCCGTAATAAAGTTTTCAAACTCTGGCATCTTGCCTTAGGTGAGTGTGTGTGTGTGTATTTGTGTGTGTGTGTGTTTGTGTTGTGTATGTGTGTGTGTGTGTGTGTGTGTGTGTGTGTGTGTGTGTGTGTGTGTGTGTGTGTGTGTATGTGTGTGTGTGTGTGTGTGTGTGTGTGTTACATGTGTGAATGTTTTGACAGACTTGCAGCACGACCTCAAGCTCTGATGTCTCCCTCTTCAAAGGCTTCCGTCTGTTTTGCGCACTGATCATCAGAGTTGATGATGTACAACAGGAAACCCCCCCACCCCCACACACCCCCACACCCCACCCTCCACCCCCCTGTGATCCGACGCCACCCCGCACCTTTGCAAACCCCCATGGCGTGCGAAAGGAAGAGGAATGCGGGGGCACAATCTGCTCTTAGCGCCTCTTCCCACCTCCTGTGTTGCTGCGACTGATCCGGCTGATGGTTTAGTGCGATCGAGCCTCCGTTCGCCCCTATACCTCCCAGGTATACTTCCTCCCCCCCCCAACACACGCCTCCCTGCTCACCCAACCCTCACGCCCCCCAGGGATACTTTGATCTCTGTTTAGAACGCTGACTTGCCCCACCCCTGTACCCTGTTGTGAGATAGTATGCATATTCTGGGAGGCGGTGGAATTCAAAGCATTTGTAGGCCTAGCAAATGTTGCCCCCCCCCCATTTCTAAGAATGGGAAAAAGCCCCCCCCCCCCCATGTTTTGGCGATGTGTGTACCCCTGCCCAAATATCAACACCCCTTCTCTCCACCTCCTGTCTTCACTCATTGTACTCACTGTAGCAGTGGATTTTACACTGATCGACTGGTGTAGGCAAGTTGGTTTACTTTCTTTTTTATTTTATGTCATGTCATATTAATCTCTCCCTCAACACAGAAATCCATGCTTTGACCTTTGTGTTTCTTGGTCCACATCCAAAGATTTCAAAGTTCAAAGTTCACTCCACTATTTTACTTCAATTGTGAGTTTCTATGCCTTGCCAGAACACAATTCTCTTCCTCAGGGTCCAAAATTGGCCCAGCTAACTGCTATTCTCTCTACACTCACTTGGGAGGCATCCTGGGTGAAAATGGCGTCGAAGGCGAACATCTTTGGGGCGGAGGCCGAGCGTCTCTGGGCGATGGCTGCAGCGGCGGACGTCGAGGGAGCGTTGGGCGATGGCTCCAGCAGAGTCAGCTGTTTCTTGTGGCCGTCCACCTTCAGGAAAGACATGGACTCCGACGTGTCACGACAACTTGGTAAGGGGCATATCCGCACCATCACTTTCACCTGCAATGCAAAGAAACAGACAAAAAAAACAAATAAAAATGAGAAAAGTCAAATTTAATGTTGAAACTTTGTGGTGGTGTATATCATCCAACATGCTTTGAACACACATCTCCTCCACCCCCAGTACTACAACAGCTGGCGTATACAAAATCATAAAACGCCCCCCTCAGACATCAAACAACAGCTGGAGACGCACAGACACCCCAATGCTAACACTAATTAGCGAGCCACGGAGGCGTTTCCACCGTCAGCGCCGTGGGCTCGCCGTTTCCATGGCACCGACCCAGGTGACCCCTGTGTGGAAGCGTAAAACGTGAGGGAGTGGCACTGTGCGCAGCATGCCATGCTAACGTCCTTCAGCTGCCCTGCCAGGGATTCGAGGATTAACACCCCTCCACACACACACACACACACACACACACACACAGACACACATGGTGGTGTTTGGATGGTCTACAACTTGGCGGTGGGAGAGTTGTTGCTTCAGATTTCCAGCCACTCCTCCTTCTACCCGCGTGCCCAGGAATACTATCTCTGCTTTTACTCTGAGCCCAGCATGGTGGCGGGATTCTCTTGACGATCAACTGACACTTTTGGGGTGGATCTGACGGACGTGCGAGCGCCTCTCACGACAGCGGCGGGCGGCCAAGCGGAACAGCCAGCTCTTTACTGGGCAGGAACCGAGTAGGAGGAGGAGGAACAGAGAACTGGATGGATTTCCAAGTGGTAAAACAATGGTGGGTGTAAAAATATACAGCTGGCTAAACACTACCCACTCTACTCTTGACAGGCCCAATTCTCCAGAGTTGCCTTTTTTTCCTCAATTCTCTTTGCCAATCTTTGTTACATAGTGGCTTTCTTTCTTTCTTTCTTTCTTTCTTTCTTTCTTTCTTTCTTTCTTTCTTTCACTCTCTTTCTTTTTTTTGAAAACAGCCCATCACAATTCCGCTGAATCTGCAGGTGGAGGATGAGGAAAAAACCCGAAGTCAGTCGTGGCCCAGAGCTCTTTCATATGTGCCTGCATAACTGCTTGCATGCTGACCCAACAACTCCCATCCATCCACCAAACAGCACAAGCCTCATCTGAACACAATGCTTTTGTAGTGCAATAAAACGCAACCTCCACTGTTCCGGCGTAATTAGACTTCCCATCATTAAATGGAGAGTCCAGCCATGGTTCACTATGAATCCTCTCGCAAAAACGCTCGAGACCTTTTCATATAATTGGAATTATGCACACTGTAAATACCATCTTCCATAAATTCCCATTCTAGCGGCACCTGATAAGGAAAATGCGGATGAGCGCGCAACAGCGCAGCTGCAACGCCACTTGAACGAAATAACAAGTAGAGGGATCTGCTAAATGTTAACGGCCTCTTTAAACGGTGAATATGGCTCATTTGGAAATTAATGGAGTGCATGACGATGACAACACCAGGCTAAAAAACCTGAGCTGTACCTAATGTGTAATCTGGTTTCGCGGGGTGGCCCACCTTCGGAGCACGGATAAATCCATCTAGTGACCTGGAACAGAGCCAGCGATGAGGTAATGCATTGGGAGCATCTCTGGGGGTTCTGTCTAAGCTGTCTAGCGCATCCCAAATGAGACAAAGAAAGCACTTGCACCAAATGGTGTAGTACTCACCCAGTTTGTACAAAATAAACAATTTAAGGATGCGCTAGTTTTACAAAAATCAATTTAATGTCTACAAATGGAAAACAACCTTTCTACCAGACTTATCTTTTCTCTTCCCCCACATCAGACAGTTTTAATCAATGGATAATGTAGCCCTCGCCACTAACAGATATTTTGTGTGTGTGTGTGTGTGTGTGTGTGTGTGTGTGTGTGTGTGCGCAGCACAGGTATGGGGTGTGTGTTTTGGAGTCTCCACGGTGACGCACTGAGTTAATCTGCGCACAGGAACAGGTCTGGATTAGGGATCAGAGAGAGGAAGCTGTGGACTGGACCTGCGAGGGAAACACTGCAACAATTTAAACAACTGTAGCTAATGCTTCCTGTTCCATTGACCCTAATTTAATTAGGTCTATGTGAAGAGAGAGAGAGAGAGAGAGAAAGAGAAAAACACATCTGTCTTCACAGCAGGAGTCTCATGTGAGAGAGAAAAGAAGTACTTTTTAACACTTTTCTTTCAGAAGGCTCTTGAAGAAGGCTCTTCCTCCGTCTCCTTTCATGCAGTAGTAGTAGTAGTAGCGCTAGCTAAATGGAGTTGGCATTCCCTGTGCAGCTCGGCTCACTTGGTGTGCCACCCCCCATTAGAGTCAACAAAACATCTGACATAGCAATCGTTTTTTTTTTTTTTTGCCATGGGAAAACAACCACAGTCAGGAAAACCACACTGGAGAAACCATTCTATATGCTATTATGCATCTGTTTGCTTAATATGCACAAGCCCTAGCAAGTGAATGATGCACAAAGCTCACATTCACAGAAGTATTTTACAGCACTCCTGTGGGTGTGCAGTAAATATGTATACTGTAGGTGTAAATATGTATATGTGCACACACACACACACACACACACACACACACACACACACACACACACACACACACACACACACACATACATGTATGGTGCGCACATACTATATATAGGTAATCATTTCCTCATCAGTGGCCACAAATGGCTCAGCAAACAAACAGCACCTGAACAAACTTGTGGGTCGGACAGGAAGCCGACTCCCCTCCGCATCCCGACCCCGTCTGATTTAGAGGCCCAATTTACTTCCAGCGTGCTCCGAGAAAGCGCTAACACGCCCGGACATTCCCTGTCCGCTATTTCAGCTTTTATAGCCACCAGGGAAGGCTCTGGCGAGCGCAACAATAGAAAGCCTGCGAGTTTTATTGCCCTGGCGCTGTAGATAAAAGAAATGCAATTGCAAACAATGAGAGGTTCCTGCGTTGGTGCGGAGGAGGTGGAATTGCTATTCGCCTGACGTAGAAGAATGAGATGCAGGGCCACAGATAACTTCATTTCCCGTCTGACTTTTACTCTCTGATGGAAAAAGCAAGGGCAAGTTCTCGATTATTTCTTTTTTTTTCTTCTTTCAAACGCCCGCCCGCCCGCCACACAAAAAAAAGAGCCTTTCTTAATGATTGAAGGGCGGTGAGCTGACAAAATCGTAATTAATGTCCTGCTACTGAGAGCGGAGCGATGCGCTGCCGCATCCTACAGCATCCTGGCAATCTCATCCAGCACTCGAGACAGAGAGGAGAGGAGAGGAGAGGAGAGGGGGAATGGGCTCCCAGACAAGTTGCATACTGTCTTGCCAATTAAAGCCGACAGAAGTACGCTATTAGAGCAGCCAAGGTCCAGCCCCATGTTATTACAGCCACATATCCTGCCCTGCACAAGTGCTTTTCTAATCAAGGCCTGACACCTAAACCAATCCTCTGATGAGGCGACTCATCTCTCTCTCTCTCTTTCTCTCTCTCTCTCTCTCTCTCTCTCTCTCTCTCAGTCCCTCTCTGCATCCTACCATCAAACAAACAAACTCTCTTCTTCTTCTTCCTTCAGGCCCTCAAGTCATCCCCCTCTCCTCTCTTAACCTCTCTCCCACTCCTCCACTCCTTTTCTCCTCTCCTTCTGCTCCAGTTACTTTCCTTCCTCAATTGGTGTAACTCTCTTTGTGCCATTTTCATCCACTCTCTCTCCTCCCCTTTCCTCGTGCTTCTACCTGTAGTGGGGGTCTTCCAGGCTCATTTGCAGACGCCTATTGTGAGCTCCATTTTGCGCTGCCGATAAGCTGACACTCACCGGGCCTAATTAGGCTCTGTTTTACATTCAGTCGACTCCAGCGTGCAAAGCCTCATTAGTGGTGTGCAGCTGCCTGCCTTTTTTATTTTTATGTAATCCAACCCAGACACTACTACTAGAGTATGTGCTCCACTGGGCTTGATTTGTGTGTGACTGTCACGTCTCTTTTGGGGCCAGGAGCAGTGTTTACACCAACAATGTTGTTTACCAACAAAAAAAGCTCTATTTTTAACAAATCTCTATTTTTAAAAAAAGTCTCTCTTTTTTTTTAGAAACAGTGAACTCATTATGAAGATTACATCCCCTGTGTGTGGGATGAGAGTTGTTAGGTCGCTGCTCTGCCTCTCTTAAGTCATAAAAAGCTAATCACTGCAGAGGTAGTTGGTGACACGCTCGCTTTTTTTTTAAGAGGCCATTTGCAATGTTTCATCTAAAGGCAATTCTGAAACTGTGCCAAATGTGAGATCACCTGCTTTAAAAAAAGAAAAAAGGAAAAAAAAAAGAAAAAAAGAAATCCTGTGAGGGTCAGTGTTGGGCCAGCCAAGAGTTCAGCAGACAGCAGGATTTGAGTCAGTCACTCACTCACAGCAAGCCCCTCCACAGTGAAAGAGCACATTGTTCTATGGGAGCCCAAAACCCCGTGCTTCAGAAGTGAGAGGGATCAGCTAACTTGAGCGGAATAACTGGTCAGGCCAGCAGCACGTGTGAGCAAATCAAACCATTACCAGCGAGCGGTGCTTTCCACCGGAGAGGCAAACCCAGGGCGTCTGACCGCCAGTCATGTGTCGCAGTGGTTACTTAAGGACACTTAACCTCCTTTGCCAATCAATCACACACACGTTTCTGTCTACAGCAAAGCTGACCTGTTTGTGTGTGGGTGTGTGTCTGTGTGGGTGTGTGTTTGTGTGAATGTGTGTGGTGTTGGTGGTGGCGAGGAGGTTTTGCTAAATCAGGAGGGTACGTAATCCACTTTAGCATAATCTCTTCAAGCGGTATAATCTCTGACAAGTAGCATAGCCGAGCTAGGGATTTGACAATGAACTCCGTCTACTACTCATTTGATGCTCGGCCAAAATGTGACAACAACGAGACAAATAAACCACTGAAGTCGATGCCAAGGACAGTGGGGTGAAGACAGACGCAGTAACTATAAAATAGGTGTGATTATGAAATGCTGGCTTTCTCATAAAGATAGTCTGGGCTTCTTTGGCAAAACAACACCTCCATAATGTTCTGTGATGGCGTGTTTGTTAGACCCACGGGTGCACATCTACAAACTTAAATAAACTCAATAACGACTGCAAACTCCAAAGCAATAAAAAGAAAATCGAAGGCTTGGCAATAAACACGCAGTAACAGGAGAATGTGAGAGAGGGGGATTTTGTACGCGTGTGCTTTTTCGAGTGGAATAGCTGTAGTTATCATTAAGTTAAGGTTCAGTGCTTCTCACTTTGTTAAATAATCTCCAACAGAGGCATGGCTCCATAACAATTATAGACTAAGAGAGACTCCAGGGTGCAGCCAACCAAACCCTAGTTGCCTTAATCAGATCTGAAATGAAAAAAGAAATCAAATTCTCACCAAGAAAGTGCAAATAACACCAAATTGGATTGGTGTGAAGGAGCTAAGCATGAACTTTCCAAGTGGCAGCCAACCGGAATGGTGATGCCAGTTCAAGGTAAGATATGAGCCAAAGTTATCTCGATCTATCCAGTGCTACTATTTATCTATTAATGACACCTATTCTCTCTCTGCATGGATTATATGTACAGATATTTAAGGTTGAATTCATACCACCAGACTAATTGCAAAGTGTTAATGTATAATGAATTCCTTATATGCAATACTCATTGTGCTCCTGCCTCAGTCTTTTGAAGTCCATCCATGATGACATAGCTCATTCTGGCTCGTGAATATTCCCAGTGATGGCCAGTCGGTCGTCGTCGGTCTGCCTCTCTCCCTCCCTCCCTCCATCCCTCCCAGCTTCGTCCAGACACATTTTTCTCCCACTCCCCCAGACTGCCACTCACCCTGGGGAGGAATGCGGGTTGGCATATGGCACGGGCCTCTTGGAATCCCAGCAGCCTGGGAACCGAGGCAGACGCTATCAAAGACTCCTTCAGAGGCGAGGCGAGGCGGGCGTCACGCATTGGCGATAATGCCGCCATAGTCGGCCATGCTCGAGTCAATGAGGCATTGATGAGACTGCGCTGCGTTACGCCGCTCTCTCAGCAGATCCAAACACGCCGGCGCTGCTTAAGAGATCTCATGTGGGCACAAAGTAGGATTCCACACACATGGAGTCATGCTGTTGTCGACCAGTCCCCACCAGCATCCCCAAACACACACACACACATACACACACACACACACACACACACACACACACACACACACACACACACACACACACACACACAACACAGACACATCATCTGCCAAGTGCAGACAGACACACACACACACACACACACACACACACACACACACACACACACACACACACACACACACACACCTGGAAGCAGTGCATTCCCAGCTCTGATAGCAGAATAGGTCCCAAGAGATGTGGGTCAATCAGCTAGTTGTGCTTCATTAGACCAGCTCTGGGACCATTAAGCAGGAGTAAGAAGTAAAGGAGTACTGTAAGTCAAATCAGCTGCTCCACTGGGTGGATTTAAACCAAACCACTCCAAACTGGTTCTCCTTTCAAAACCAAACCTTTTACGAACAATCAACAACCCCAAAAACCAAACCATTTCATTTTTAAAAATCTAAATGATGTGTTCAAGCATGTACTCTACAGAGAGAAGTTCTGCAGCCAAGATAAAAGCCATGAAGTTGAGTTAAAATTGGCTAGTGGTGAATCCAGCTTGCTCTGACCTATTTGCACTGAATGTCCTTCCAGCCTCCTCTTGGTCAAAGCCTCATAAACAGGGTCCCTGACTGTGAAACTGCACACCATGCTATTTGCAATGACGTGTCCTCCAGCGTTAGAGTTGAGCTAACCTTGCTAGCAGCAGGCGATGTTATGCTATACTATACTCTAAGATCCATGTTCTTAATATACCCTCTGTGTGAGTCCATAGCGTGGATTTGTGGGCGGGCATTCGCTGCTGTGCGGTTCCCATGCTCTGGGAGAGTGACAGGCCCAGCGTTGTGGGGGTGCTAAAGAGGGATATCCTTGGAATGCACTTACATGTAATGCTTCACACTTGATATTTTAAACCAGCAAGAGGACAGACAGACATGCTATTGCCCTTTTCTCAAGCCTCCTTAGGCTTTGCTGTAAGCCTGCCACTTCAATGCACGGGGAAAATGAAATGCTTGAGCATATAGTACTCAGTACTTGATTGAGGTCCTTGGAGAGATGTCTGTACATTACGATGTAAAGAGTGTGAGAGAGAGAGAGAGAGAGAGAGAGAGAGAGAGAGAGAGAGAGAGAGAGAGAGAGAGTGTGAAGGAGTCGATAGAGCTTAGTGTGTAAGTGTTTGTGAGCAATGCAGACTGCCATGTGTTTGTCAGTCCTGCTGCAGTGCTGCTGATGACAACATTTCAGCAGCTGTGTAACAGCTTGCATCAAAGCATAACCTCTGGTCAGACTCGCAGACACAATGAAGCCTAGTGTGCCAAAAAGCACTGACCCCAGACCAGACCAGACCAGACCAGACTGCTGGAGCTGGACTGAACCCAATGACCTTTTCTTTTCTGGAACTTCCCCTCTTCCCACAGCACTCTCTCTCTCTCTCTCTCTCTCTCTCTCTCTCTCTCTCTCTCTTACCTTCCCCACCCCAGGGGTGTCCTTGACCTTTGCCCCCGCCCGAAGAAGGCATGGCGGCACCGGTGGCGGTGAGAGCTGCAGGGTGGCGCTGAAGCCCTCCGTGTAGAAGGCGGGCTCGTCAGGGTCGGGTGGCGAGGGCGGCGGCGGCTGGGGCTTCTTCCGCTTGGAGAGGTTCAGCTTCTGAGCAGCCCTGAGGAACAGAACAAGAGATGGAGAGAGAGAGAGAGAGAGAGAGAGAGAGAGAGAGAGAGAGAGAGAGAGAGAGAGAGAAAGAGGGGGACAGGTGAGAGGTGCACAATTTAGACCAGGCCAGACACACACACACACACACACACACACACACGTCGCACAGACACTGTCTAGCGTTCGTTGGATGTCAATCAGCCGGTCTGTTTAAATGGATTCCTCAGCTATAATGTGTCCCTTCATCAATCTCTTGGCCCTCCTGTGTGTCGCCTGTTGGTTTTACATGTGTGCCTGTGTTTTATCCGTTAGTCTGTCACTGCTCATGAGTCTGTCTGCTCGTCTCTCGCACCTTCCTGACGCTGCATCTGCTGACTTGGCTGCCTGTCTGACTGTATGTGTGTGTGTGTGTGTGTGTCTGTCTGTATGTCTGCCCGTGTTTGAGTGTCAGTCCGTTGAATGTGTGTGTGTGTGTGTGTGTGTGTGTGTGTGTGTGTGTGTGTGTGTGTGTGTGTCTGCATGTCTGCTCGTGTTTGAGTGTCTGTCTGTCTGTATGTGTGTGTGTGTCTGCATGTCTGCCTGTGTCTGAGTGTCTGTCTGTATACAGTATGTGTGTGCATGTTTGCCAGTTTGTCTGCGTGTCTGTTTTTGTCTGAGTGTCTGTCTGTATGTGCACGTGTGCCTGTGTATGTATGTGTGTGTGTGTGTGTGTGTGTGTGTGTGTGTGTGTGTGTCTGTCTGTCTGAGTGTTTTTGTGTCTGTCTGCCTGTCTGTCTGAGTGTCTGTCTACCTCTTTTCTTGTCAGCCTGCTTGTCCTCTGTTTTTCTCAGTTTTTTTTGCAAATCTGTCTTTTACTCTGTGTTTTGAGCTACAGTATATGACTTGACTGACAATGTCTTCCCCCAGAGGCATGTGTTAAACTGTATGTTTGCTGTAGTATAGCAACCTTACAAACTCTGCGACATGAAAGCTTAGCAAATTTTACAACAAAACAATTTGACGTAAACAATCCTAGTGCGAATACACAATCACATTGAGAGAGTGACGGAAACGAGTCCGAGACAAAGAAACTGACAGACAATCACACACAGGGACAGTCTGAGTGGCATAAAAACAGTCAGAGAGAGAGAGAGAGAATGACAGATGAATGGCTCCACGGAGAAAAAAGACGAGCGAAACCCTTTGACGAATGGACAGATCAACAGATTACTCGACTCTAGACACTTCAGGGTAGTGAATAACCCCCTCGTTCCACAATACACTGTGATCTACAGTACACCTGCACCACAATTAGACCGTTCTGCAAGGCGAGGCTTTTTGAAAGAGGAAATTTGCATTCCTCGTCTCCGTCATGAAGACGTGTGGCACTCATTTCACTCAAATAGCAGGGTGTTGTGGAGGTGCTTATCATTTTTTAATAAAATGGAGCTGTCACCCCTACTGTCATCAGCATGAGCGGGTGAGGAGGACAGACAGCTGTAGCAGTGCTGCTGGGGTGATAATGCAGTGCCATGGCTTCCACAGCAGCCTCCCTCCCTCCGGTCCAACGCACAGCAACAGATAGATAGCAGCCTCAGCAGGATACATTATCAGATCTTTGGAAATGCACATCTCTGCTGCGATACAAGTACAGGAGGAATGTACAGCCCCCTGCACACACTGATACACACACACACATAAGCACAAATGCACCTAGGAACAAAATCCTCTCTCTTCACCCAGTCTCCCATACATATAGTGTATACACCCGCATTACACACACACACACACACACACACACACACACACACACACACACACACACACACACACACACACACACACACACACATGCACAATATGCAGAAATGCACCTACAGTATGAATAAAACTCTCTCTCTTTACCCAACCTCCCACAGTCACACACACACACACACACACACACACACACACACACACACACACACACACACACAAATGTGCCTATGAACAAAATACTCTGTCTTCACCCAGTCTCCCATACATATACACCCACATTGAACACACACACACACACACACACACACACACACACACACACACACACACACACACACACACACACACACACACATGCACATTAGTATGCTGCGACTCACACAGGTGAGAGCGAGACAGATAAACGGGTCCTCATCTGCCCTTGTTGGTCATGGTGCTGCGCTGTGCTGCCTCACTGCAAGAGTCCCTCCAGCTGCGCCCCCTCTACCAGAGCCATCAGCGGGAGACAGCTGTTCCGAGCCAGCGGCTCTCTGGACACGGACCCGTACACTGCCCTCAAATCCTGCCCTCTCTATCTCTCTCTCTCTCTCTCTTTCTCTCGCCCTGCCATATCTCATTCTTTCACTCACTCACTCACTCACTCTTTTTTGCTCTCTCTTTCCCTCTAATGCTATCTCTCTCTCTCTCTCTCTCTCTCTCTTGTACTTGTTTGCTCCCTTTACTCCTCTCTCTTGTTTGCGCTCTTTCGCTCCAATGCTATCTCTCTCACTTGTTCGCTTTCCCCGCTCTCTCTCTCTCTCTCTCTCTCTCTCTCTCTCTCTCTCTCTCTCTCTCTCTCTCTCTCTCTCTCACTGTGCTGTCCCTCTTTCTCACTTGTGAACTCAGCAAGTACAGATGGGCACTCAAGAGTGTTTTCTCTGTTGCTCTCTACACCTCTCACTCTCTTTCTGTCTCTCTCTCTCTCTCTCTCTCTCACACACACACACACACACACATACATACACACAAATAGGCTACACATACTCAAACACATGCACACACAAACACACACACACACACACACACACACACACACACACACACTCACACAACCTCTCCACACCTCTGACTCGCTCTGTCTACCCGTGTCTCTCGCTTTTTTTTTCTCCCAATGTGACACTTATGATCCTCATGGGGCACTGATGGATATACCCCCTTCCAGCATCTCTCTCTCTCTCTCTCTCTCTCACTCTCTCTATCCCTCATCTCTCTCTTTCTTCACCTCCCTTCCCTCCACCTCTTTCTCACTCTCTCTCCACTCGGGACACGGTCGAGGGGATTAGCAGACGTGCTAAGGCACATCACATCGCTCGGCCCGTTTAATGCAACACCAGACAGATGATGATGAAGAATCTCCTTGTCGGGCGACGGAGGTAGAGAAGGAGAGGAGGAGGAAGGAGGGAGCAAGGGAGATTGGGAGAGAGGGAGGGAGGGATGGATGGAGGGAGAGAGGGAGGGAGAGAATGAAAATGATGCTCTGCAATTTGTATGTAGAGAGAAGCAGAGTGAAGAGGCCTGATGCTTTCTAATCCCTGTCAGAAGCCAGAGGAGTCCCCCACAGCCCTGGGTAGGCTAGATTAATCCCTAGAATGTAAACACTGGCATGTGCAGACAAAGGCACTGGCTCAAGCGAAGAATGAAGAAGCGTTTATCCCAAATAATGCTTGACTGGCGCTGGAAGACAGGCAAGCCTGTGTGTGGAAATGTGAGACGACTGCCTATCACCGAGACAGGTTGCCTTGGCAGCGTCAAAAGTGATAAGGCACACTGGGCATGATATTGGCACTCACAATGGCATGAAAAAATGCCCCCATTTTTTTTTCTTTATAATTTACAGGAGAGCTGTTGGTGAATCTCTCATCATTTCTAGGTTGTTCAGAGTTCCTTTAACTAAACTGCTTTAGGAACCTTCTAGTATGTAAGGCCTTAGGCTTGACTCGTAGGCAGCACACACACACACTGTGCAAATATATGTTACCTCGAAGTTGGTTTGCATAAGAGAAATACTCATAACCGAAAATATATAATGAACATGTATTTGCATAGTCTATGTAAAGATATGCAGTTCTGAGTATTGACCAGTAGGGGCAGTGCCTACCTGATGGAAAACAGACTATAATCTTTTTAAAGTAGTTTGCAAGAGTGAGGGGTGTTGAAATTGGCCCTTGAATGTGTGAGCCATAGATGTTTTAGGGAGATACAATATCGTAAATGTCAATCTGCCCTTTTTATAAGACGAAGCCATCAGTATGAATGTCAGATTTTATAAGAGCCTGAGAGCAGGGAGAGCTCTGAGAGAGACGCCTGACAGATAGAGTCAAAGAGAAAGAGAAAGGAAGGAGAGAGAGAGAGAGTGAAAGACAGGGAGGAGGGGAACTAGTGAGTGAGTCATGGGGAGAGAAAGAGATAGAGAGAGAGAGAGAGAGAGAGAGAGAGAGAGAGAGAGAGAGAGAGAGAGAGAGAGAGAGATTCTATGAGCCATGGAGAGAGTGGAGACAGAGATGGAGAGTGGGAGAATGAGTGAGAGAGAGAGAGAGAGAGAGAGAGAGAGAGAGAGAGAGAGAGAGAGAGAGAGAGAGAGAGAGAGAGAGAGAGAGAGAGGGGAGAGAAGAGCCCTGGTGTGTGAGTGTATGTCTCTGCCAGCATGGGGTCTGTCTGCCTGGAAGCCAGGCCTGAGCTCATTACTGCTGCTGCTGCTCTCTCCTCTCCTCTCCTCTCCTCTCTGGAGCATATCTGCTCCACGCTCACGCCTCTCTCAGATACACCCCCCTCACACACACACACACACACACACACACACACACACACACACACACACACACACACACACACACACACCTCCTCTCCTCTTCTCCATCTCTCTTTCCCTCTCCACACCTCCTGTTTCCCCCCCCTCTCCTTCCTTCAGCCCTCCTTCCCTCTTCCCCCCATCTTTCTCTCCCTCTCTTTCCTCCCCTCCACCCTATTCTGCAACCACACCTCCTTTGCTTTGCTGCATCCACTTCTCAAGAGCACAATCAGGAAACACACGGGGTAATTATAGTTTCCATGAAGGACACAGGGGGAGGTCCCCTTGAGATTTGCCCCAACGCGTCTATATGTGTGTGTGTGTGTGTGTGCGTGTGTGTGTGTGTGTGTGTGTGTGTGTGTGTGTGTGTGTGTGTGTGTGTGTGTGTGTGTGTGTGTATGTCAGAGTCCCTTCTTGCATGCTAGTGTCCACACATGCGTTTTTAGAGTGTGAAACATTGGGTGTGAGACTAAGCAAAATACCAGTGTGAAACTGCAAGAGAGACAGAATGACAGAGAGAGAGAGAGAGAGAGAGAGAGAGAGAGAGAGAGAGAGAGAGAGAGAGAGAGAGAGAGAGAGAGAGAGAAAGAGATAAAGTGAGATTGAAGGAGTGAGTGAGAGAGAGAGGTGGAGGAAAAGGGTGAGAGAGGGAAGAATAGACAAATTGAAGAACACAAAGAGAAGATGTGATAGAGAAAGAGAAAGCAAAAGAAAAAGAGTGTGTGAGAGAGATTGAAAGAGAGAGAAAAGGAAGAGAGAGAGAGAGAGAGAGAGAGAGAGAGAGAGAGAGAGAGAGAGAGAGAGGACAAGCATGAGGCACAGAAGGAGAGCAAAGAGTGTCACAATGCATGCTAAGCATTGCCTGCTGCCAACAAGCCAATAAATCCTCTATTCTATCGCACAAAAGGACAGAAAATGTTCCCATGAAAACTAAATGATGCCCCCCATCCCCCCCCCCCCCCCCCCCACACACACACACACACACACCTTTGCCAGGGTCATGCTCTCTCAGTGCCGCATGGCAATGTCTGCTTGGCCATTCTCCATGAGCTGGGCTCAGCTTTACTCTGCGCTGCTCTCTCAATGCAATCTGATAAGAACGAGAGCCATACATGCAGCCCAGAGATTGAATGAGGCAACCGCAAGGACTTGGAAGGAGAGTGGAGGTGTGAATGAAGAGAGGGAGGAGGAGGAGGAGGAGGAGGAGGGAGGGAGGGAGGGAGGGAGGGAGGGAGGGAGGGAAGGGAGGGAGGGAGGGAGGGACTGTAGGGCAGAGAGGAAGGAAAGCAAGGGTGGAAGGAGAGAGAGGGAAGAGAGAGAAGAGAAGAGGGCTGTCTTGCTGTGAGCCACCTTCCAAGACAAAGCCTCTCATCACCTCAGCTGTTTTTTTCCCTCCCCTCTCTCTTCATGACAAGTGTGTGTGTGTGTGTGTGCCTCCCACTTGCAGTTTAATACAACATTCACACGCATGCACGCACACACACACACACACACACACACACACACACACACACACACACACACACACACACACACACACACACACACACACACACACACACACACACACACACACACACACACACACACACACACACACACACACACAGACTCAGCCTCACATAGAAAACTAGCTTTCTCAGAAACACACGTATGCTCAAATAATCTCTCTCTCTCTCTCTCTCTCTCTCTCTCTCTCTCTCTTTCTCTCTGTCTCTGTGTGTCTCTGTTTCTTTGCCTCCCTCTCTGTCTAACACACAGAACCATTTACTCTTACCTCTCTCATGCAGACTCATACAAATATATACACATACACTCCCATCCCACACACACACACACACACACACACACACACACACACACACACACACACACACACACACACACACACACACACACTCGGACAAAAGGGAACAGAGGCTGTATTGACAAAAGCTTTTGCCTTTCTCTGACTCTTTCCTCAGTCTGAGAGCAGGAAAAAAAACTGCTTAGCCCCAGTAACATCAGTCTGTCTATACACACACATATACACACATGCACACACACTTATGTATATGCATGCACACACACACATACACACACACACACACACACACACACACACACACACACACACACACACACACACACACACACGCACACACTAACACCAGACTGTCCTTGCTCCCTCCCTCCCCCGGCACACACACTGCCACACAAAAGCTGCAGCGCTTGCAGATTGAAACGTCCGCCGCCACCCCAGAGCCACACACACACACACACACACACACACACACACACACACATACACACTCGAGCCGCACTGCCTTCAGTCCCCCCGAGGCTATGGGGGACACACCAGACAGCTTCAACACACACACACACACACACACACACACACACACACACACACACACACACACACACACACACACACACACACACGCACACGCATCACTGGGCGTGCCTAGACGCACCCACCTGTTCCATCCCTGCTGGTTTGACATACACAATCCGATTCTCTAGCTAAGCATAAAATAATGCCCAACTGCACTGGACTGCATACCATACCAGGGGGCTGTCACTTCACAACACCGCTCTCTCTTTTCCTTTTCCCAACGTTTTTTTTCTTTTAAAAAAAAAGACAAAATCTTACGAGGGCTTCTCAAAGTACGCCCACTGAATTCTGCTGATGAGAAAATGTGTGTGGAGAGTATCCCACGTGAAACATTTGAAGAAATCAAACACCAATTAAACACTTCTAAAGATCCTAAGTGTCTCTGCAGATTCTCTCTCGTGCTGCTGCAGCTGCTGCCTAACCTGAGATTACCGTGTGCGGCAGTAGCACCACAGAGGGAAATTCATCAAACACTTAACGAGAAACAGACCAGCCAACGTGAAAACGAGAAACGAGGCGACCGGCAGCAGCAGCAGCAGCGCTTGTACTCACAGCTCTCTCCAATCCATCGTCACTCAGCGCTCATGGCAGAGGAAACCCGCGAAAACCTGGACAGCGTGCCCTCGTCCGAAGCCCATCCCATGCCGGAATATTCCATAGTTCCACCACGTGCACTGCTGCCGTGGAGCTGGTCTCAAACCAGTTGCAAGGATTGCTATAAGTTAGTGTGTGTATGTGTGTGTGTGTGGGGTGTGTGTGAAAGCGAGATGCAGGTGTGTGTGCGTATGTGTATATGCTGTATGTATGTGTGTCTGTGTGTGTGTGTGTGTAATGGTGCTGAAGTATTGAGTTCTGCTGTTATCAGATCAGATCAGGCGTGTGTGTGCGAGTGTGTGTGTGTGTGAGTGTGTGTGGGGGTCTCTGGCGAGATCACAGAGCATTCGGAGCGGTCCGACGATGAACAGGTGGGAGCCGTGGAGACGGACGGAGAAGCTGCGCAGCAGGCGGGGCGGGCGGGCGCATGGCAACGGAGAGCTTAGTTTAGTCAGCGTCGGCGACGCCAGGGAGCCCGAAAAGTTGTAGTTGTAGAAGAGGGAGCACGTGGCGCACTAAACATACTCGCAGGAGCGAACTCACTCGCTGGGACCAACAGATTAGCTCCTGTCCCACTGATCCCCAACAGGTTCACACCGGGTGAATGAACACAGAGAAGAAAAGAGAGAGGGAAGAAGGAGAGAAAGAGAGAGAGAGAAAGAAAGAAAGAAAGAGAGAGAGAGAGTAAGGTCCTGTGCTCTGTCCAGCTGTGGTCCTTCCAAAACAAACCCGTCCATGTAATCCTATCAAGACTCAAGAATAGCACTTCTTCACAAGAGTCCCCCTACTTCCTGCGCTGTTCCTTGCACCGCTCTACTCCAGATCCCTTCTATCCCTCGTTTCTTCCTCTCCTCTGTTCATTTCCCTTCCTCTCTTCCTCCTTCTTTCCTTTCCTTTCCCCGAGGACCACGCCGGGGTGTGTCACTCTTCTCTCATTCCTCTCCTCTCTTCTCTTCTCTCGCTCTCTCCTTCTCTCCGCTGCTCCCCGTGCCACCGTAGGAGCGCTGACAGAACTCCGGGAGAGGAGTGCAGAGCAAAGCAAGCAGGGTAAAACACACACACACACACACACACACACACACACACACACACACTCAGTCGGGCGCGTAAGCACACACACACACACACGCACGCATGCAGGCAGGCGAGCAAGCAGGCAGGCAGGCAGCGCGCGGAGCGTGGAGCGGAGTAGAGGAGGCAGGCAGGCGCGGTGCGGAACGCAAATCCTCTGGGGAGGTAAGAAAAGAGTCGATCCCCTCTCCCACTGTTGCTGGGTAACACTGGCAGCAGTCCAACGGCCCCTTCTCTCTCTCTCTCTTGCTCTCTCTCTCTCCTCGCAGCCGTGAGCGCACGCACACACACACACAACACACGTCTCTCTCAATCTGTGGGTCTCCCTCACCTTCTCCAGCTCTCCCTCCCTCACGTTCCCTCCCTCTCTCTCTCTGTCTCTCTCTCTCTCTCCCTCTCTCTCTCTCAGCCCAGCCCCCTTTCTATGCCTCTCTCAGCCGCAGTGTCAGAACACAGCTGCTGTGAAACTGTCGGTGATCTGCTTGACATACACACACACACACACACACACACACACACACACACACACACACACACACACACACACACACACACACACACACACACAAATACACAAAAATAAAAATTCATAACAAAATACACTTCCACATAGACAAGCAACTGACACGCAAAGGTATAATAACAGAAGATAATTGACATCGCAATTACCATACAGAAACACACACACACACACACACACACACACACACACACACACACACACACACACACATACAGTACACACACGCACACACACATACAACCACACAATACAAATGCACTTATGTACATATTCTAAAATACAATTTTTTGTACACACACATACACATGGACACAGATGTATCCAAACCCACACACAACACACACATCCACACACACAAACTCACACACACACAAACACAAACTCACACACATATGTACACACACATACAAGCATCCTACAGCATGAATACTTCATGAGCATATGAGTGGAGCACCCTCTTCTCATTCTAATGGACTTCAAAGAGATTTGGTTAGTGTGTGTGTGTGTGTGTGTGTGTGTGTGTGTGTGTGTGTGTGTGTGTGTGTGTGTGTGTGTGTGTGTGTGTGTGTGTGTGTGTGTGTGTGTGTGTGTGTGTGTTTGTGTGTGTTTGTGTGTGTTTGGATACATGTGTGTGCCCATGTGTATCTGTCTGACTGTCTGTCTGTGTGCATGTGTGTCTATGTACTGTATGTGTGTCTGTGTCTATGTGTGTGTGTGTGTGTGTGTGTGTGTGTGTGTGTGTGTGTGTGTGTGTGTGTGTGTGTGTGTGTGTGTGTGTGAGTGGGTGCCAGAGGTACAGACAAAGAGCCAAGCATAGCCACATTGAGGGGGATGTGAGCCCCCAAATGTATGCATTTAATAATATTTGTAATACATCAAGTCTTCCTGTATGTGCCTGTGTCAGCATCTCGTTTTGAACCCATTTCCTGTCGCCTTTGTGCCCCATCAAGGGTACTGTAGTCGGGGAGTGCGGGCAGGATAGAACTCTAGACGACACAGGGCATGATGGGATTGCAACGAGAGATGGATGAAGGTCAGAACAAGTTAATCAGGGTTTAAATACAGAGAGAGAGAGAGAGAGAGAGAGAGAGAGAGAGAGAGAGAGAGAGAGAGAGTGGAGGAATATAAATGAGTGCGGACCAAGGCGGCGAGGCTGGATGGGAGGATGAATGGATGGTTGATTGTGGAGGGATGGACACTGGCAATGATGGATAAATCAATGGGCGCAGATAGGGGAGCGAACAAAAGACCCTGGCCAAACTGAGCTCATGGCTGAGATATGAGCTGCTAATGACAGTGGCAGCCAATCCGCAAGGGTTACTAGACCACCAGCGGTTATCTCCTTAAAATAGAATAGGAGCCAGCAGGCTTTGGTGCACAATATATAGACAGACACAGAGAGCACTGGCACAGTTGGTTTGGTGAAAGACAAACTGCCCTTAACGACCATTTCAGATTACGCCACATATGCAGTCTTTGGAAATTAAATGAGTTTAATGAATGAAATGTATGGAGCAGGATGTTTCTATTTTAGAGGGTGTATCCATGTGTGCACATATTACTGTAAATGTAGATTATTTATTTCTATTTTGTAGAATTCAAAACACTGCTTTAATAAATTCACTTGTTTGCACACACATACACAGCCGTATACCACTAAAGCCACAATTACCAACCTTCATCTTCACAGACAACATAGTACTTCCAAATTTGACTCTAAACATAGAAATCAATCAAACGTTCAAAGGCAAAACAACACTCAAACTGCCCAATTATCCTATAATGGAACATTTTGTCTTAGTCTGTTTACTGAAGGAAAGCCATAAAATAAAGCGATGGTGGCCATACTGATTGCAGGCATGATAGAGAACCCTGAGAGATCCCTTAGTTCTTAGGGAAGCCATCAGCTCAGCCCAGACTTAGCTTAATAGCTGGCTAGCGCACTGGCTGTCACCCGCCTCCAACCAGGAAGTAATGAGACCATTGGTCAAGCTGACAGGCCAAAAAAGAAGACGCACAACCTCAAGGCATCTCAAAGCCGGCGCGGCACAGTATTTTGTGTTCTGTGAGTGTTCAGAGGCTTGTTAGAAATGCACAGGAGACACACACACACACACACACACACACACACACACACACACACACACACACACACACACACACACACACACGCACACACACACAGAAAGACACAAGCAGGTACACAGAAACACCCACAGACATTTGAAGCGATCATTCACCTCCTTTGTTTGCCATTAAAAAGGACAACTGACTTCAAGGAGAGAAAAGGAAGTGGAAGCAAGG
>JAODXP020000025.1:206731-221731 GCA_027497455.2 Sardinella longiceps
CTCCCTCACACCCCATCCCCTTCTCCCCCCCAAAAAGGGGAGACTCCAGGGCCACCACCACCTACAGAAGCTGTCGATATATCCCCCATCCACCCCTCCCTCACTCTTTTTTCCCCTTTTCTGTGTGCAGCCCCTCTAGTACCCCTCCTTCTCTCCTTCCAAATATATTCCCCCTGTTTTCTTTTCTTAAGCGTACAGAGAAGAGGGCCCTCCTTGCACAGTGCAGAGACTACAGTTGTGCATGTATTTTTAATGCGGCTGCTAGCCATCTCCTCAGAAAAGGAGGGGCGAAAAAATAAATAAATTTAAAAAAAAAAAGAAAAAAAAAAAACAGACAGCGAGGGAAAAAAAAGGTTAAAATGGCGAGCCTCTTTAAAAATGAAAAGCAGGTAATCTCCAGTGATCTTATTAGCATTCATGTATGGCAGAGCAGGGTGTGAAATGCAAGAGGCAGGATTAGGGGACGACCTCAAGAGAGACTAGGAGGGGTAGAGTGAAAATGAAGAGAGAGATAGAGAGAGAGATGGAGAGAGAGAGAGAAAGAGAGAAAAGGGGGAGAGGAAGAAGAAGGCTGGAGGAGAGTAAAGAAAGGGCAGGGGCTGTAGGGGTGAGGTGGGGTGTGTGTATCTCTCTCTCTGTGTGTGTGTGTGTATGTGTATCTCTGTGTGTGTGTGTGTGTATGTGTATCTCTGTGTGTGTGTGTGTGTGTGTGTGTGTGTGTGTGTGTGTGTGTGTGTGTGTGTGTGTGTGTGTGTGTGTGTGCTTGCTTGGCAGATTGCCAGCATGTAACGCTGTGAATTAAGCCCGATGATTTTCAAAGTAAAGTGATCGGCACTCTGGAACCAGCTTCCAAAATCTCCCTGAATTCCCCTGACGGGATCGCTCTGTCTGTATCGGATAAAGTGCAATGTTTAGACTTCAAATGGGAGGGGATTTTGTGTGTGTGGGGAGGGGCTGTTCTCATTTGAATAATAATATAACTGAAAAAAAGCCATTCATTTGCATCATGAAAACTGTTTAAGAAACAAGACGCTAGAAATTAATTAAAATAGTCCTCGGGGCATGGCGCTTCGCATCAGAGGAAAAAATAGAAAAAGAAAACATGGAGGTCACGTGATGTTGCGATTGCTGATAGCATTCATCTAGATTCCTCATCCACAACCTTGACATAAATTCAATGGATTTCTACTTCCCATTCACTCAGACTCTCCTCATGGTGAGTGCTGATTGACTATTTATTGTGTTCTGATGAGGAACATGCTGCACTGTAACCTACACAGTTCCCTAGAGCGAACGCTTATCAACAGCACACAACAGCATGACCTTCTGATAAAGACATGAATAAGAGAAGTATTGTGTGTTTTGGGGGGTGATCATTTGATTCTGGGTATATCCTAGCCTATTCATATCCATACCAGTCTGTTTTGAGAAAAAAAAAAAGCTAACTAGATAAGCACTCGGAGAGAGTAGACCTCTGCCCAAGGCAATGTGGTCACAGATACAATATGAATTCCAGATTATGTTCTGGATCACTGATCAGCAACCAAAATTTAATCTGTCGTTACTTGTCCCAATCCACATGTTGTCCGAAAATTTCATCCAAGTCTGTGTGTGCTTTTCGAGTACAGACAGCCACACACACACACACACACGCACACACACGCACACACACACACACACACAAACATAACCTCCTTGGTGGAGGTAAAAAATGAGCTTTAAACGTATTGGAATACTCTATTTGTCAGACACGGGCAGACAAGGGCACAGAATATTCTAGAAACAAGACAAGGAGCTTAACAAGCCCTCGTTTGCCCAGACTAGACGCGGGGGCCACCATCTGATCGGTCGTGATTCCATCCGCCCACTTAGGCGAGATGTGGGGGAGCCCGGCGGCATTTTGATGCGACCAGCGCCTCACCACAGACAAATGAGCCACACTGACACCACCATACTCCTTCACTTCTTTTTCACCATTCCCACAGGTTCTCACGGCCCACTGAAAAAGAGGAAGAAAAAAAAAATTCTCGCCTGCATTTCGCCGTCTCATTGTGTGTTGCTAAAAATAATCGGACTTGACTGCAGCAGTCTGGTTGATGATCTATTTCCGATGCTGTTTGGCGTCTGACAATGAGAATGTGGCTTCTTCTTCTTCTTCTTCTTCTTCTTCGCTACTTTCTCTTCCAAGACTGTCATTCTATTTACCTCTTTCTCACCATTTGAGATATGCGCACACACACTCAAGCACACAAACACACACACACACACACACACACACACACACACACACACACACACACACACACACACAAACTCGTTCATGTTTTCCCCACTTGCATATATTCTCACATCCTCACGTGTACCCCTATGTGTCTGCCTGTGTTTGAGCTGACGACTGAGACGCACACACACACATACACGCACTCACACACACACACACACACACACACACACACACACACACACACACACACACACGTTGATCTGCAAGCGTTTGTCAGAGCTCCTACATCTGCCTCCTCTCCTCCGCACTGCTACTCCTGAGTGTCAAGTGGAGTATTCTTCACGTAATTACGGCTCCAGCTAGAGACGTTCCACCCACACCAACATGCAAACTGTTCAAACACATACACACTTAAAGTTTGAGTGAAAACATACACACACACACACACACACACACACACACACACACACACACACACACACACACACACACACACACACACACACACACACATAGACACACACACACACACACACACATACATACATAGAGTACTTCACAAGACTCAGGTGGGCTAAACACACACCCACACAAGCATACACATACATTATAGTTACAGTACACACACACACACACACACACACACACACACACACACACACACACACACACACACACACACACACACACACACACACACACACACACACACACACACACACACACACACACATCCGGACACATGCAGAGACCCACCCAGAACACCTACAGTGCGATGTTGTGTGTGTGTATCTGCCACGCTCTCCTGCACCCGAGCAGTAATTACTTTCCCGTGGATTATAAAGCCATCACTGCCAGCAGCCCCTCCACACTCCTCCCTCCACCCTCCACACCCACGGAGCATGAGGACACTCTAGCAGACTACCAGAAATATGTTCCACTAGCCTCGCTCCACTCACTCACTCACACACACACACACACACACACACACACACACACACACACACACACTCACTCGCTCACTGAGAACACTTACAGTACTACATCTCCATGTCCACGGCCCACTCAGCCTCTCATTTTAGAGCCTGTGATTCTTGCACTTCTCTCAGTCCCTCTGTGTCATGAAAAAAATCACCCTTTTCTCTCTGTTTCCATCTATATCTCTCTCACTCACCCTTTTTTTGCCCTTTCACTCTCCTTGTCTCTCACAACCCCTCTCTCTCTCTCTCTCTCTCTCTCTCTCTCTCTCTCTCTCTCTCTCTCTCTTTCTCTAAAACATTTTAGTAACACTATTTATGAACCCAATATTCATAAAGCATGATAACTCATTCATAACACTTCATAACTAATGACATCAGTATCCATAAATGTTCATGAATTTTAATAGCTGTTCTCAGGTATTATAAAGTTATCATGTAAGCTTTAACTTTTCACAAACACTTATTGTCTGTAATGGTGCCTTTTGATCTTCATGAATAATTATGTATTCATTTCACATACTTACTTAGAGTATGCATTGAGGCCTTGTAACTCTTCATTATTCAGAATGAGGAACAGGCCATATACAAGGACAAGTAATACATTTAAGATGGATAATGCTTATAAGAAATCATTATAATGCCTTATAAGCATATTCAATAGATTGTATAAACTTTTATGAACACTGATGACTTTAAAATTGCATTATAACCTGTTATGAATTTGTTTATAATGTTTTATGAATGCCTCCTAGTAAGTGTTATTCTCCTTTCCTCCTCTCTTCCTTTCACCTCTCTTCCTTCCTTCCTCTCCTCCCTGTTCTCTTCTTTCCCTAAGTCGCCTACACACACCCTAGGTTCTGGATACGGCCGTATTGCGGATGTAAGAGCAGGCGGTGGCCGCTGAGCGTTCACGCTGGGTGGGCTGGGCACGGGCGATGTTTGGGCGATGCCAAAGCCTGATCTTCGCCGAGTGGCTGCCCAGGCTGCCCAGGGCACTTGAGAGAACCTCACACCATCTTGTGCTGCAATCAGCTCATCTCATCTGATCTCATCTCGTCTCATCTCCTCTCCTCTACAGTAGCTGCCTTTAACACCTCACACCTCACATCCCACATGTCACACACTCTACCACTCTACCACTCGCCCAGAGCACAGAGCACAGACATGGAGCAAGATGGGGAGAGAGAGAGAGAGAGAGAGAGAGAGAGAGAGAGAGAGAGAGAGAGAGAGAGAGAGAGAGAGAGACGGGTAGAGTAGGAGAGGGAGGGAGACAGAGAAAAAATAGAAGGAGGGAGGAACAGAGAGAGTGAGAGAACAGCAGGAAGATAGAGAGAGCAAGAAAGGTAGAAAAGGAGAGGAACTGGGAGAGAGGGGTAGACTGAAAATGTGAAATAGGGAGTGAGAGAGAGAAGTAAGGAAAAGAAAGTAAAGGATTGATTAAGAGAAAGAAGGAGAGATATGGACAAAGAGAATGGAGACAAAGAGAATGAATAGAAGCAAATGAGTCTAGGGAAGCGACAGAACAAAGAAAGAGTGATATATGAAGGTTGCATTGACAGAGACGAAGGGAGGGAGGGAAGATAGAGAGAGTTTGGTCTGATAAATAAGGAGTGAAGAGAAAAAAAGGAGAGAAGAAATGGGTGGTGGGTGGAGAGGTGGAAGATTAAGTGTGAGTTGATGGGGAAAGAGAGAAAGAAAAGCAGAAAGAAAGGGGTGAAAAAAGAGGACAGAAAGGCACCATGAAAGGGTAAGGCAGAGCGAGAGAGAGAGCGAGAGAGAGAGAGAGAGAGAGAGGAGGGAGGAGAGGAAGATGTAGAGACAGAGGAAGCGGGAAGGGAGGAGAGAAACGGAGAGAGACTTGGCTGTGTCGTTCATTAATCTCCCTTTCAGCAGGAGAGCAACAGCCTGCAATTATTTATTTACTGAAGTCTCTGCTCTCACCACAAACGCAAACAGCCCAAAGGCTGTGGGAAAAAAACATAGAACTGATTAATCAATGACACAGCAAAAATACACAAGTACCCACACACAAACTACACTACACACACACACACACAAACATACACACATACACACAGACACACAAGGCAAATACACACAACACAGACACCACAACACCCAACCACTCACATATAAACAAAAACTCTCTCTCTCTCACACACACACACACACACGCACGCACGCACGCACACACACACACACACACACACACACACACACACACACACACACACACACACACACACACACACACACACACACACACACACACACAAACCTGTTCCATACAACTGCTGCACTGCAGGACCTAGGCTTAAAGGGAAGGTCCATTGCACTGAATGATGACCAATAAGCCCACTGAAAGACTTTCATGCTCTGGGTTTTGGTAATGAAGATTAAGTGACCTTGCTAACCTCTTCATTTTGCCATAATTTCATAATTTACTGGTTTTATAGCCCGTAATAGTTTTATGTCTAACAAATTTCACGAAAATTACAATTTAATTGCAAAATTGCAACTAATCATGTTGAAGGCTGGAGAAAAATAATTGTCCCCTTGTGCCTTTATAAATGAGCTCATATTTCCACCGTGACTCCTGACATGGATACACAACTACACCTAGAACACACAGGTAGACACACACACACGCAAACACACACACACACACACACACACACACACACACACACACACACACACACACACACACACACACACACACACACACACACACACAGTGTACAGAGTCCCTGATAAATATGCTATCCAAGAGTACAGCAGGCAGAAGGGATTTAAAGCTGGTGCTGAGGCAGAGGTTCTTGGCCCTCAGCCACACCACAGCACAGTAGGTCACAAACACACACACACACACACACACACACACACACACACACACACACACACACACACACACACACACACACACACAAACACAAACACACAACCCAAGGCCACACACTCACACAGTTTCTCTGCCTTGTGCTCTCTCTCTCTCTCTCTCTCTCTCTCTCTCTCTCGCTCTCTCTCTCTCTCTCTCTCCCTGTCCCTGAGAGACAAGACTCACAACAAAGGGCAGGCAGTGGCAGCATGTGGTGACAGCCAGACACACAGCGCTCCAAACACCAGCCTCTGTGGCCGCAGGTAGCACTGGCTACAGGACACACAGAGGAGAAGAGAAGCAAACCTCGCAACCTTGCTCAGGTTAAGTCAGTAAGGCTAAAGGGTGATCTTACTACTGGAAAACATAGAGAAATCAGTGGTGAAAATAAAATGTAAGTAAAATGTAAAATGTCCAGGCCAAATAATTTAAAAATATATTTATAAATTATATTATTTCTGCATGGCCACGTTATTTATACAAATTCTGCCAATCTGCAGCCCTGCAATGATATATTGTATAGCTAGCTGCATGTCTTTCCACAAAAACCGAATCAAATGAGGAAATGAAAAAGGCAAATATCAAGTCTTGTCCTTTCAGGCTCGGCTGACTTTCAATTGAAAGGGCAGGGAAATGAAACGGTACGTGAGCCTCCTGTTTGGAGGTGGCGTATGGCGCCTCCCCCCTTCAAATGGACCCATTATGCTGAGCAACAGTCAGTCAATCCAGAATTTGAGGCTCGTGGCAGGGGTCTGGACCTCTCACCAGGCACAGCGTCTGACTAACAGCCGTAGCAGTCGCCACTGAAAGGTCAGAGAGAGAAAGAGAGAGATTGAGAGAGTGACTGAGGAAGAGAGACAGAATGAGAGAGAGAGAGAGAGAGAGAGAGAGAGAGAGAGCATAGCCATGCTAATATGCTGCTTTGAGCTCTCAAAAACTGTAGGGGTGTCAGACTCAATTGTTTACACTGTAGTGGTTGCCGGGGGAACCATTTGTGTAATCATTAACAGTTTCAAGTGGATGCTTAATCGCGTGAGGACGTCAGAGTGTGAATTGCATCAGGAGTTGTGCTCTTTTTTTATAAACAAGTGAACAGTATAGAGGAGAATGTACAATACCCTCTTTGCGGAATTGTACTGGTGTGTATCTATCTGTGAGAAGTGTTATTCTTTAAAATATGCATTACCCTTCCACCGAAAACACTGTGAAATGTTCCTGAGCACAATGTAGCCTACTGAAAGATGTGTAGCAGACTTCTGTATGTTCCTCCTTATAAATAAATTCAAATACACCTGCAGTCACTGTCTCCTTTCGCACTGCCTAACTCCTTTAAACTCCCCGTATCCAAGCCTCACTCACTCCTTCTCTTATTCCCTCATCTCTCACTGGTTTATTCTCTCGCTCTTTCTCTTTCTCTCTCTCTCTCTACCTCTTTCAATCTGTCTCTCTCTCCCTCTCCTTCTCCTATTGCCACCTGATTGTACACACTTGAGTCGCTGTGCACTCCGATATGAAAGCATTTTCTCCAAGATAATATAGCGCATAGCATGAAAGCCCTCCGAAATTACAGCAGGCGCCGCCGAAAAGCCTTCCACCCCTCCCCATCTGGAAACACATCAAAGCTGTCACAGATTGCACTATCTGAAGGCAGCAAGAGAGCCACTCTCCTTTTATCACTAAATCTTTGAGGGGGGCGTGATGGTTGGTGTGGGTGGATGAGTGTGTATGTGTGTGTGTGTGTGTGTGTGTGTGGTGGAGTGAGTGTGGGGGGAGTGGGGGGGGGGGATTACCACCAACACTCTGTCGTAAAAAAAAAAGAAATCCACTTGCCCCACGGCACCTGCTTGCTTCCCCTTTTTTTCCGCACACCTCTGCAAATTCTGCACCATCCCCGGCCCCCGGATCTCCCCTCCCTCCGATATATCAGGCTGTATATCTGACATAGGCACCCCACATATCATAAAGAGTCTCTGACAGGACCCAGTTCTGACCCTTGGGGGACTTTTCTCTTTCGAGGGGCTGCAGGGCCCTGTGCAACGGTCCGTTAGCCGCCCGGGCTGCAGTAAACCTCAGAGCAATGCTGCAGACGCTGCACATATGGGGCCACATAAAAATGGAAAACAAACAGCGACCGCAGACTGAGGCCACATACTGTATGATCCAGCCCCGAGCGTTGGGCTCAGCGCTCAGGTTAGAGAGTGCAGCCAGAGTTTGTGCATTGCTATGCAACAGGCACTGTGCTTCTCTGTGCCCTGTGCCAAGGTCAAAGGTGAACATACCGTGGTAAAAAAAAAGGACAGGACCTCCCGAGTGTTTGGGGTCGACCAGCTGGATCTCCAAACACAACTAACACAACTGTTAAACCTAGGGGGTAGAACTAATGAATGGTATCGGCTGGCTGAGTCGATGCTCGGTTGTAAAAAAAAAGAAAAATTCATTGATTTTTCATTTGCTGAACATGAACTTTTTTGCCCCTGGTTAGTGTCCATCTCTACTGCGTAGGTTGATATATATATATATATTATTTATTTATATATATATATATATTTTCACAGAATACTGAATGTGTATCTGTGCTGGAAAGCCTAAATTAAATAGGGTCTTATTTATTGTTCACACTCTACTGTAGGTCTTAGAGGCAGTTCAGAGGCCACACATGCACTGGGTCAAGAGCCACTCACTCAGGCTGTCATTGTACTTCTCATTCCCCCTGAACCCCATGGTGTGGCACAAACTGGGGGGTCTAAATGAAGGGCAAGCACCCTGCTGAGCTCCCACACGTTAGCCATCAACATCAACTCCACTACAGAGTGACTTTGCCTTTGGGAGGTAGTTACTGTTGCAATGTCCCATGATGGGCTTAGCGTGAGGGAGGAAAAAGATTGCAGTACACATAACATAAAATCTCAGCTCTCGCAATGGCATTCCATTGTTATTCAGCTGCCGTAATTGCATAAATTTGTACATTTTCTGCCTCTTGTGTTGTGCAGTATCTCAAGGTTTTTAAACATGGCTTTGCGAGCAAGGTTCCAGCAGCGAGTGTCCTTCACTGCACTTCACTGTCTCTGTTCCACTTTCTCTGAGTATGCCAGCTTACTGACTTTTTAGCTTTCACTTTCTGCTGAAAGAGGATCAGACAAGCACTATAGCACAACAATGCCGTTCAAACGACACACATTTGTTGTATTTTCTTTATCAAGGTGAAAGAAAGAAAGTCAAACTGGGGAAGAAAAAAAGAAATGCAACACAATTCCACATTCTGCTGCCTTGGCTGGAAGGTCGACTGGAAACATTGGCCTTGAGCAGCCGCAGTAGTTCACCAGAGGGAATGGGGGTATATATACAGTAGCCCGCGCTGTGCTGCTCCCCCTATATCCCCCATGTCATAAATGCTTCATGAGGCCAGTATACTACTGGAGAGAGGCAGTCTATGTTGGCTTACTCCAGTAACTCCCACCAAAGACAGACCCAGTCACTATGAAGTCCAAATCATGTCTCCAGTGTGAAGCCCTTCTGTTCGCCTTCTTTCACTCCGTCCCTCCCTCCCTCCCTCTCTCCTTCTCTTCTTCCCTTCCTCCCTCCTTCCTTCCCCCTCCCTCCTCAGTCTCCCTACCACACTCTGTTACCATTATGCTACCATGGCAACTTGCCCGTGAGACTCTGTCCAAGGTGTTATGGTCAGTCAGTATTCAAGGCCAAACTAAGGGCAAAGCCGATTCTTTTCTTTTCTTTTTTTATTTGTTAGTTTTTGTTTTTTTTTTAATTTCCCACACATTTTAAATACAGCAGACACACAAGCTGTTCATGAATTTAAAACTACATAATTTAGCCTGCTGGCATTCTGTTGAGCCATGTTCAATGCGGAGCAATCTCCATTTGTCAGTTGGGTTTCATTTGCATAATGGCAATGCTTTGCTTCAAAGGCTTATTGAGTGAACGAATTCACGCATCCATATCCATTTGAAGTGCTGACAAGGCACTATAAAACAACATGCCTCACCTTGTCTGCTGCCAACACTATTTCACACGGGGACGCACAGATAAAGCTGTGCTTGGGGAGGAAGAAAAAAGAAAAAGAGTGACAAACAAATCCAATGATCTCCTAAGCATCCAACAAGGCACGTGGAAGGTAGGCAACAGTCACCAAACGAAACACTGCCAGCTTTTGATGATTCCGTGTGTGGTTCCTAGAACCAGCAGCGAGGCTGACGCAGAACTAATCTAATGCATCTGAGTCTTGTTTGCGGGCAGTAATTGGTCTGATGATTGCGCCGGGGTGAGCCTGGGAGATGGCCATTTACAGCGGGCCCACATGCTCGCTTGTTCGTTTCGTTTTTTTTGCTCCAAAAACATGGCTCCATTCGATTCTCGCTGATCGGCAGGGAGCCGCAGCCGTCTATATACTCTAATGAGATGCACCGTCACAGAGCAATCACCGCACAACTGAGAATCTTTCATTTCCTCAGACACCCACCTCCAATGTCAATAAATTCACACTCATGTCACTCCTATGAGCGAGTAAATTATTCAGGACATTGTAAATTGTGTGGACTACCACAGCATGGTGGTTTCCAATTATGGGATGGCGCTCTGTTTGACCATAAAGACCGTATTTAATTAGGTTATGGCCACTAGATTATTTCTGGCGTCCAATCCATGCAGAGTCGGATGGGATTAGATTAACAATAAGAGTTGACTTAAGAAGTGTGTACGAGTCTCATAATGCCTGATGGAGCAGCAGTAATGCCATTTTTTTCTGTACTTTCCTTGAAGTTATTTCACTTCACAAGAAACAAATCCTCTTAGAAGGATGAGACAGAAAAGCTAAAATCAGCCTTAACACCACACCAGACAACACATCTTTCACCACACATTCTCTTTCTCTCTCTCTCTCTCTCTCTCTCTCTCTCTCTTTCACTCCTTCTCTCCCTTGTTCTCTTTCTTTCCCACACGTCTACTGCATCCCCTACTTTTCTCCTCCTCCAATCTGAGAGTAAATGTGATCCTATCAAAGAATAGGTCACTGCACTGCATTAGATGGCTGCTGCAGAATAGGGCACACACACACACACACACACACACACACACACACACACACACACACACACACACACACACACACACACACACACACACACACACACACACACACACACACACTGCCTGATTTCCATCAAACTGTCAGGAACCCAGGGGCTGACTTAAAGATTGCTCGACTTACAGTACTTGGCTTTTGAGAAGCTGCTTTCTAAAATAATAATAATCTACTAAATGGGGTGTGAGGTTGTGGGTGGGGGGGGGGGGGGGAATGGTTGAGACCACAGGAAGCCCCATCACACTCTTTCATTTACTCCGGTAAGTTCCATTATTCAGTTTGAGCACGGTTAGGGAGAGAGCATGAAAGAGAATCAGGCTTGCCGCTCGACCTACATCAGAGAGTAATGTGCTCTTCCAGCCCTCTCCTTGAAAGGGCACTGATCAACATTTTCCTTAAAGTGTTTTTTCCGCGATAGCGCCAGCCTTGGAACCAGATCCAATCTGATGAGATCTGTTCCAGGCTTCTGGTCCCCCCTGTCTCTCTCTGACTAGAGAGCCCTGTCTCTGGCTCTTGAGTGGAAGAATCAAGGGGCTGAAGTGGAGGCTTTGCCTTGCAGGTATCTCACCTGGTATCTGTACGCTGTACGACAGGGAGCAATTTCTCCAGAATGCCCTCGGGGGTATATGCTCTGTTTGCTACCTTCAGCGAGCGAGTGAGCGAGCAGCATTCCTCGCCAGGGCTGCTCTGTTCACCGAGCACGGCTCGACTTTTCTGCCATTTCAGATTTTCACACCGCCTCGGACCTTGCAGGCGCGGCCGTCAATTGATGACATTTAACCGCATTACCCCGAGCAGCCATCAGCGAGTCCCACAGTTCCTCTCCAGACTGTGACAAAACACCGTGGTGACGGCCTTGCCGGAAGCAATGGAAGCTTTCTGGAAGCCTGGATGTGAGAGCACAGGGCGTCGGGCGATGGGAAGCTGAGGAACAGTGACATTCCCGGACAGAAATAGAATCACAGTGTGCTCTCAGGACACATGTCCTAACGGTGGGGGTAGTTTGTGTGTGTGTGTGTGTGTGTGTGTGTGGGGGTGGTTGTTGCTTAATAAGGGGGAGGCTTGCAAGCTGACATACCTGATGAAGAAGGAAGCTGCCGCGCTCCCGGAGGTGGAGGTGGAGGAGGAGGAAGAGGAGGCTACAGACTGGGCCTGGCTTGTCGGGGAGGAGATGGAGGCCATGGGACTGATCAAGCCAGAGCTGACATAGTCAGACGACAAACTCTCTCTGTCGGAATCAGCCTATTACGGAGAGAACAACAAAGAGGTAGACATAGAGAGAGACAGAGACAGGACAGATAGACAAACACAGATGGAGACAAAAAGAAAAGAGAGAAAGAAAGAGAGAATAAAAGTCACATATTAATTAAGACACCCTTATAAATTCTTTCTGACAAACAATTGTCCAATACTGAGCCCCACTTGATGAGACTATAAAACCCAAAACACGCCACAGACCACCTCCACACCACCCTCCACCCCCTCCCCCTTTCACCCCAGTGTGACTCATTTACACACATTTCCAGTGTGCTCCTGTTTACAGGGACATTTGAGGAGGGATCAGGCTGGATCCGGATGGCCCTGGGGCAAGGGAGAGATGCCCCGAGGCTATAGACATGGTGGAGAGGGAAATGTGGCGAGCCGGCCAGGAGCGCACTCCACACAGCTCACACTCCCAGCTCCACAGGCAGTAGCAGTAGCAGCAGGGCAGGGGCGTCCTCAGGGGAGCCGACATGCTAACGCTAGCACCAGCACCAGTGGTGCAAAGCAGGTGGAGACAGCAGCCATCTTGGCTGCCAAACAGGGAGTTGTCGCTCCATTTGCAAAGTGCCTGTGGACCGGAGCTGAGTGGTGTCGCGCAGCGCATACAAATGACAGACAGCTCACTGCTGTTTTACAGAGTGACTTCCACAGCTATGGTGCCTGCCCATGTCAAATGGATGGCCGTAGTTGAACAACACTGTCTGCACAACAGTGAGAAGCATTGCCATTGACTGTCTGTCTCCCTGTCTGGCTGTCTGACTGGGCTGGCTGCCAATGTGTGCATTATTGATGACATTTCGTAGATCCAAAAGTCTAATTCTCTCTTTAACAAATGCAAGCCTTCCCTGACAAATATAATACAGCATGCACCTCAACACATCCACAAAAGTAACATCCAGAGTGAATTTTTTTACACAGTGGTCAGTGAGAAGAAAATGGCTCCTAGTTTGGCTCTTCATCACACTGACCAAGCCAGGGAATTGAGACATGTTCCTAGAAGCACTGCGCAAGTGATTACTGGAAATCATGTGAAAGGAAAATAGTTATAACCCCTAACTCTTCGTCTCCATGATACAGTAATAGGCTTAATTTGATATCATGTGCTGGATTAACACATTAAAGATTAGCAGATGGCGTGTCTGAGAATGATACGTAAATGTGTCTAATTTTCAGCTTCTCAACTCACTGGACTAACAGGATTAGAAGAAACACGCACCAGACACAAACTGTACATTTGCACACGCACACACACACACACACACACACACACACACACACATACACACACCAATGATGTTGACTCATCGTCTGATACATTCAAGATTACCCTTTTGCAATTACTTGACTGTGTGAAGTTACTGTGATCTTGAGACTATTCTAAGAGTTCTGCTAAGGCATGGCGCCAACAGACAGTAGACTGATCTACATGTAAATCAAAGCTCTCTTTCGTTTCTAAAGATTGAAAAGCCTGAAATTTGTATGCATATGGAGGGATAAAGGCAGGCATTTTAGCTGTCTTACAAGAAGAAAAACAGTGACATGGTTGTTATATGAGGCTGTCTTAAAAAAAAAAAAAAAAAAATAGCACTTTTCTCTCCTTTTTTTCCAGGAAGAAAAAAGAGTGTCTGCTGTGTGGGACATGGCCACAAAGGACTCAGAAGACACATACCACCATTATCTCTACGATAGAAAAAAAAGCAGAAAAAAAATCGACAGTGTAGCAGCGAAGGACAAAAACAACACGATTCACTTTGCTGAAGCACATACCATCTGTCAGCATAGGGTCCTCCTCAGTTCTATTTATATAACTACAGAGGTGGCGCAGTACAGGGAGCACGCTTCCCACATCCTGAAACAATACCTATCACTTTTTCCACCAGGGGGAAGCGACACCTCTGAAGCCATAGCTATAAAGCTCAAGCTGTCAGTCCAATAATGTTCGCACACACACACACACACACACACACACTCACACACAGACCCCCCCCCCCCACACACACACACACACACACATATAAACACACACACAAACGCATGCACACATGCACACACACACACACACACACACACACACACACACACACACACACATACCCACACAATGACACACTAGACTTTATCTACAAGCTTGTCTAGAAACATATGCTGTGGCCACCATTATAGTCTGTGTTGGGTCTGGAAGGTCTGCATGATTATTGTTGTCACTCGTGGCAGTGCTAATGTGATTGGGGGTAGTAAACACAGACGCGTTATTGTGTGTGATTTTCATGCGCTCCGACAGGAATGGGGGCACAGGAAGTTAGTGGGGAAATCTGAGAGATTTGTGATGTTCCGCCAGCTTGATGGGGCGATAACGAGCCATAGAGGAGCTTTCCCGTTTCGGAAAAGAAAGCCGTGGTGCATACACAAGGCATAACTCACAGCACCACTGAATTTGTGTGTGTGTGTGTGTGTGTGTGTGTGTGTGTGAGAGAGAGTGTGTGTGTGACAGTAAGAGATTGAGAGAGAAATATAGAAGAGAGAGAGAGACAGAGAGAGAGAGAGAGAGAGAGAGACAGAG
>JAODXP020000025.1:226731-280931 GCA_027497455.2 Sardinella longiceps
CCCCACGCTTTTATGGGCTTGAAACACATCCTCTCAGGGAGAAAAAAAGAAAAAGAAAAGGATGGTCGTCGAGCTGATGGATGCTAGCTTCCCTTGAGGTGGCTATGTCATGAACGCTTCCTCGCATATACACACACACACACACACACACACACACACACACACACACACACAGACAGACACACACACACACACACACACACACACACACACACAAAAAAACAATATGGCCCCAGAGGCCAATGAGTTTCCTCTCCGCTCCGGTGAATCCAGAAGCATCTGGGCTTGCTTACCTGAGCATCCGTGCATCAGGGTGTCCCTATCCTCATTTGCCTTTTGGGCATCTGAGCCAGCACTGGTTAGATAAGCATAAAAAAGCTCACACAAAATACACACACACACACACAAACAGACATACAGACATTCTCGTAATCTGTGCCTTGTGCCATCAGGATAAAATGAGATCTGAGGAACGTGTTTAAATGCTAATTTGTTTTGTAAGGGCATTTTACAGTGCAATAATCTCTCTCAATGGATTTTTTGGTCATACAGTATGTGGCGCTGCCAGGAAGCCAAGAGAGCCAAAGCTTCTCTTTCTTCTTCTTTCACATGTAACATCAAATCAAGATTCAAATTCATCCCTTTTTAATGTCTAAATACAAAACGTTAATTCATTCGCCCAATCCGTCCAGTATTATTCCACCGAGTTCCCGGCGAGGTCAGGTCCCGTAGACTCTGATGTCTGCTTAACGCATCTGCTACATCACGAGAGGGGTGACATCTCATTTCTGCTGCGGGGCCGAAGGTCCTTCCACTAGGGCCCTGATGAGCCACTTAACCCCGGTCATATCGGAGGCGCCTCGGCCCTGAACTTGTGCTGAGCTCCGTGATAATATGATTATGGGCAATCACATAAAACCAACAGAGAGCGGGAATGGAGGGATGGAGGGGAGGAAGAAGGGAGGGGTGGGGGGTGGGGGGGTATGTATGGAGGTTAAGGAAAGCTAATAAATAACTCCAGTCTTGGCTATACCATAAACCAAAGCCTCGGCGAGATATACACAAGGCATTGAAGGGGGGACAGAGCCACAAGGAGAGCGAGAGAGAGGATTACCAGTCGGGTGAGAGCCCGGACAGAGAGAGAGAGAGCCTTGGGTGTGAACATGGAAAAAGTGGGGAGGAAGAAAAAAAAAGTCCCCAACTGTGGTAGAGGACTTAAGAGCTGACAGCAGGGATTTGCAGGCTCACCTCATAGCATGAGAGGATAGGATTCAGAGTTTGTGTTGACAAAGTCACTCCAGGGGATGCATGTTGACCCCGTTCAGACATGGTGTGAGTGTTACATGCTTCACCAGCCACTCCAGCAGGGGATATGGATTAAGAAGTGGATTTTTTTTTCTTCTTATTCTCATTCTTACTGTCGCTACAGCAAATATTTTCTTCTTTTTTTCTAGGTTAGAGGATGTGGTTTTGATAAGGTATCATTTTCCATTTTTTTTATCTACTGACCAATGTTCTACTGACCAAACTACATGTGATATGATATACTGTAGTAGTGGATGGATTTGAACTGTACTGGTTTTATTGGCATACACCGACCTGACCTCAGGTGAATGTAAATCAGATGTGCTGAAGTTTGATGTATTTGGCTGACCTGAAAAAGGTAAAAAGTGGTGTCTCCACTTTTGTCTTCCAAGTGTCACTCGGTGCCTAACTATGATCAAGTCCGTCAGAGATCATAATAAAGGCAGACCGCACAAACTGGGAACACTGATGATAGGCTAGTCCTGAAACGTTTGTTTCCCAATCTGTGATTCTGTATAATTTTGCCATTTATTTTTGTTCAATACAGTTTTGATATCATTTGACTCACCTGAGCATAGTGGTGGTGATGTGATGACCGACTGACCCTGTGGACGCTCCACACCCCCTCCAGGTAATTTTGGGCATGGACGGGCAGAGGGGTGACCTTGGCCAGGCAGGGGGGCTGGGCACCTCCAGACGCCCCACTGGGCACCCACCCGTGCTCCTTCTGCTTGTCCCCCACCGACGACGCTCCGTGGGGCTTGGCAGACGATCTGGCATGGCTGCTCTGGATGGACCAATCCCGCGATGCCTGGTGTGCCGATGGCACCGTCACGACGCTCTGCGCGGCTGGCCGGGGAGGCAACCCCGAGAAGGGTCCTGGCTGCGGATCAGGCATATCTCTGGCCAGCTCGAGGGCCTTTTGCAGGGCGAGGCGTCTCAGATAGTGCAGGGGGGTGCCACACACCTCACAGGAACTGCCAGCGTGTCTCCCTCTGGGTGGCCATTCCAGTGCCTGGAGCTTGTCAAGCAGGAAGGCGGCAAAGCTGGGATCCTGTAGAGAGATGACAGGTCATTAGCTTTATGCTTTGGTATGAGCAATATGCACTCGGGGAGAACTTACACTAGTTTGCCTGAACTGGCTTGGCTGGAAAAGCGTGACAATTCCTTCTGACATGGTGTCATGTACAGTAATATTTGACAAGATTTTGAAATACCACAGGTAAAGCAAACGGGGGAAACTGGTCTTAAAGGATGTCAGATAGTTTCAGAGTTGACCACACTAAGCACACAGATCCTTGTGCACATACAGTACACAAAGATACCAACATGCACGTACACACACACGCACACACACAAACACACACACACACACACACACACACACACACACACACACACACACACACAAACAAAGACAGCTGTGTTTGAGGAAAAGAAAATAGCACATGCCATTGGATGTGATGTCAACAAGGATCCACAGCAGACTGCATCTGTTAGCTGTCTAAATGATACCTTTGAAGACACTGTGATCTCAACAAACCACACACTGTGAGGGAATAATGAACCTTTTTACAGCACTGTCCATTGGTAACATTTAGAGACAAATAACACCTGGAGGCTAACATTGATCCCAACCTTTTGCTAGTTTATACATCAAACAGAAGTACAAGGAAGGAATGCAGCAAACCATTCAGAAACAACTGCGGGTTTCTGCTTTTGCTAAAAGCCCTCCTCTCACTTGATTTGGTGAGAAGTAACAGACACAGTATTCAATAACCACCTTATACGACTATGGAAAAGAAAAATCTCTTACAGCTATGCTAATGCTAATAAATGAGGCAAAATCTTCTAATAATACCACACATGAAAACTCTCTGCGTTAGGGCCACCTAGCATCATCTGAAGAGAACTCAGGCGCTATGTGGTGAAAGAATTATGCATCTGCAAGCAACAATTAAGGGTTTTTACTACAGCATACTAGTAACAACACGTTTGTAAGATGGTAAAAACACAGTTTTACATTCTGTGGAATTTCTGTTAATCTGTTTCATCCTAAAACACCATACAATTACACAACATGAAATCTGTATAATTATTTGTCAAGTAATCTAGCCTTGAGCATAAGGGAGCTTGGGAAGCAGGGGTTTCTGTCTGTCTACAGCCCATAATCTGTGGATGGCATTTGGATTATCCTGGATGACACTTCACATAACAAAAGGTAAGCCTCTGGAATAAGCAACAAGTAGAAGTTACAGCCCCCTATCTTAATTACTTTGCCTGAAGCCTTGGGTTGAACCTGCACACATGCTGATCCCTCCCAACAGCTGTCCCTACCTCAGCACAATGCATCACCCCCAACGCCCCGCGGCCGACATTGTATATAAAAGCTGATTTAAGAGTCCTAATAAACTCCGCAGCGGCCTTCCTGCTGATGCTTCTCCGTCACGCATGAGCACCGAGCCGCCTGCCACCCGTACCCCACGCACCCAACCCCACCCCACATCCAGCATTACTGTCGCCCCAAGTTTATGTGTGCGGGAGTTAAGGGGGAGGTCAGGGATGGAGCGGGGCCCCTCATCGGTATGGGGAAGCGTGCTGATTGAGTGCTTTTGTCTGGGTCTGGAGGATCGTAAGGCAAGAGGGTTCACCGGGGAGGACCCGCGGACCTCCACGCCAGATGCCTCCAATCTGTTCACTCAGCCCCGGGAGCTGTGGATTCTCTACGACCTGTTTGAATTTGACTTTGTTACATTTTTTTTTTGTTTTGTTTTGCTGCGCCCGGTACTTTTCTGACTCTCCAGGGAGAGGTCATACACATTTCCATAAAATGTGTTCCCACAGTGTGCCACAATTGTTTTGCTCATGGTGATTTTTTCCTGCGTTTATTTTTCCTGAAAGAACAATATTTGTCATGTTTTACTGTAACCACATGATGCACTGTCTAGATGGTCTTGAGTAGTCAGTGTACAACAAGCTAACTGGTTCTGAGACACACAACTGCTGTAATACTGCTAATTAGGAAGTCAATTTGACCAATTTGGAGTATTCATTAATATAGATACTGATTACATTGTTTACACTCCTTGGGTACAAACAAAAGGGATTGAATTTAAGAGCAATCCATTGTTCCATGAGTTCATCAATATACACTTAAGTTAATCTCATTTTCCAAAACATTTCCTCTTAGCTTTTCAATTTGCAACTGCAAATGTTGGGCAAACTCAGACAAGCTCTTTTTTGCATTGCTTAACCTTGAGCAGGGTTTAGCAATGGCGATTTTTCTTGTTTGTCTTTTATAGCATAACAGGTGCACAGTTTCT
This sequence comes from Sardinella longiceps, assembly GCA_027497455.2. Classification (NCBI taxonomy): domain Eukaryota; kingdom Metazoa; phylum Chordata; class Actinopteri; order Clupeiformes; family Clupeidae; genus Sardinella; species Sardinella longiceps. The sequence goes on from JAODXP020000025.1 coordinate 231,360, forward strand.
GAGGAACATTTGTCAGACACACACATACATGAAATCACAGAACTTGTGTTGTACTGACGACCCTCCTTTTCCCCCTCAGACAATGGCCACTGTAAGGGCCTGGGGAGAACCACAATACCGCACCCAGAGGGCGTCCCATTGTACTGGGCCTTTAGGACGAGGCTGTCGTCTGCCTTGGCCATTGTGACCACTGGGGTGCGGTGGCCTTTGTGGAGCAGGCGCACAAAAAAAAGGTTAGTGACCCTTTCCTCACGAGTCAACACTCTTGAATGGGCCCGGCTCTGCCACAGCCCCACCCCACGCGTGTTGCAGCCCCTGTTGTCCCCAAACTGAACGGGGAGGGTGAGGAGGAGGGGGGGTTGTGGTGGTGGTGGTATGAGGGGGACTCGGCACGGGCGCTGAGGCACACTTCAGGGCCACTTCAGAGGACGAGCATTGTGGTGGTGACACGGCCTCCCTCACCAGACCAGGACCACCTGTGCCTCTCCTTTCACCACCCCAACACCACCTCCCTCCACCCCCACCGGCGACACAATGACAGGGGGGAGAGCCACGCATGCAGAGGAGTGGTGGTAAACATGATATACAGCGCCACATGTCTGCAAAGGGGGCTCACAGATGCAGTGGCCTGCCTTTTCCCACAGGTATCAGATGTAAAGCCACTCTCAGCAGGGCACGTGACAAGAAAGAAGAGCCAAAAACAAGAGCCAAGACTCAAGAGCCAAACATGCAAACGAAGTGATTATGTTTTTCTCCGAGCACAATGCACAAAAATTAGGGAATGGAGATGACTGTGGGAAGACAAAAAGGAATGGCACCAGGCTGCCTGTAGTCTTTGTAAAATCCCAAATGTGAATTGAGCGATTAATGATGCTACTGATGCCTCTCCAGTGAAGACAAACAATGTCAACATGTGCAGGCTGATTGCATTCTCCATTGAGAAACAATTGGCTGTGAGGTAATTTTCTGTTCTGTTAGGCAGCATTGACCTGACAGGAAATGTGAGAGAAAGGGTTTTTTTTTTCCCGTCACTTTCTTACACAAAAGGAATCTGAGCCTTGCATCAAGAATGGATGAAAGGACTGGTGCAGCACAGCACGTTTCTTGGATGTAATCTCAGCTTTTTACACACACAGCTCTGACCAAAAAAAAGAAAAAAAGAAAGAGAGGAAGAAAGCCTAAACTTCCTGGCAGTAGTGAGAGTCCTTACTTTCTCACACAAGTGTGACTTCCTGTCGGAGATCATGGAGTCTGGCTGTGAACTTGCCACACAATGATGCCTGGGCTGTTTTCTTAAACTTTTAACACCTATTCATAAAAAGGCGTCAGGGTCAAAGCAAGCACAGTTGGTGTCCAGTTGGTGTTTAAACAACAACAACAAAACAACAAGAAAAACCACTCTCTTTCTCTCTCTCTTCACTGCCTTCACAAAAACATTACGACCACCATGAGACGACTGGGCTTTAGAAAAGAGTCCTGGCTCCGTTGGGTTGTTAAGGATCAGTTAAAAAGTGTGTTTACAGCTGTGGTCACTCACTTTGAGACCCAAAGGCCCACTCAGACTTTCCCATTCACACACTGAAACCACCCATATCCACTTGGATCACCATTAAAGAGCATCAGAATTCACTGAACACAGACTCAGAGAAGGCTTATATAATGCAGGTTAAAGAAGAGCTCTTAAAGTGCAGCATAACCGTCCATAGTGTCCTCTTAAGCACAGATTGCTCAGCACAAAAGGCAAGTAACCTGAATTGACCATGTACAAATGGAGCTAAAGGAACAATACACAGAGGTGCTGTTTTAGCTGGTGAAGAATGGAAGAAACATTGGGGAAATAAATATGCTAAACAGAACGGATAACACTTTTGCTCACAATAGCCTTAAATAAAAGCTAGAGTTGATTTATTCTGTTTCATTATATGAAGCGCACCTAGAAGTCTACAAGACCAAAACAAATCCTTTCATCTGTTGCTAACCACAATATCTGCATTGAGTGCAAAATAAAGCACACACCATAGATAGCCTATATCACTTAATCAATTGTGCTAAACTCATTCTTACCTCTGGTGTTTGCAAGCAAGGTATTTAAAAGTTCGTTCCAAGAGGTTACGTTTCCAGAGTCCAGAGAGTTTGTGTTTTCTTCTGTGTTTGTGTGTGAAGACCTTGGGCTCTCAGAGTCAACTGAGGACCAGGCTAAGGGTCTGAGGGCTCTGAAGGGCCCATGGGCGGGCCCTGCTCTCTCACGGCCTCCATAAATCACTGCTCTGTCTATAAATCACCTCCCCGAAATTTCAGGGATGGCCCTTCACCCCAGCAGTTGTCTGTTGACTATCTTTACTTTTCCTTGTTTTTCCCTTTATAGCAACGGTTACCAACCAAAACTGAAAACAAATTCTATGCTTAACTAAAGGGAGAATGCAAGTGCATGTCCACGGTCACACTAAAAGCTTGTTTTTATCATCAAGTGTCAAGATTTTAATAATATTGTTTACTTGCAATATAACTTGTAAAAATGAGGGTACAGTATAAAAATACACCAGCTCCCAGCTCAACTATGACTAGAGGGCTAGCTGAATTAAAACGAATGATAATTTTATGAATCCAAACCTAATGAAGTGCAGCTCCAGCAGGAACTGAGTTGTCTCAGAAGCTAATGAAAACTGCCTGGATACCTCTGCACTCCCCTGCTGCCTGTAGTGGCAGCTCCCCTTGCATTTATTTACATTGCTAAAGCCCTCAAGCTGGCGGAGGTGGAGCACGTCTGTGCTGTCTGCTGTTTTCACAGGAGCGCTGGGGTCGTAAACATTACCCAGACAACTCCACAATGATGCCTCCGAGTCCTCGTCCTCCTCGCCTCCACACACACTGCACTACATGGAGGTTAGCCTTGCTACTTTTTTGCTCACTGAAATAATAATAATAATAATAATAATAAAAAAAGTGTCTTTGCATACAAAATTCAATAAGCTCTGCCATTTTTATGAAACAAGCATACAATCACATTGAATAACTTTGGTCTCTTTGATGCTAACAGATAGTGGCTACCGCTGCAGTTTGTCTGGGGAGTGTATTTAGGACACACAGGGAGAAAGTTGGGTCCAAAAGCAGTGGGACTAAACCGATGTCAACATGAATTACCATGGTGACATTTCCTAACTCCCACCACCACCACCCTCCGTTTGTCTTTGGGAGCAGGTCCTGTTTTGTTATGAGGAGCTGTGTGCTAGTCTTTTCCTCCCCTGCTAACTACTGAGATGTGCATATTCATGTGCGTGCAGACAGCAGACGTCTAATTAAAATACCTGTGTAGTGCTTGTCGTCAGGGGACATCCCAGAATGCTAAGCAAGAGTTTACTGGCATCCCAAACACGTAAATATGGCATGTGATTTAGGCGCCCAACCACCCATAAATATGCACAGGGAGTGAAGTGCAGCTCTAGTTTAACCAGAACCACATTTCTGACCCGCTTGACTCGACTGAGCCTCTCTTTCTATATTGTAAAGACTATTTTGACAGACACCATTTTGACTCTGTACCATCTTTTGGGAAAAAATAAAACTGTCAAATAATTGAGGCATCTGAGGAAATGTCTGAACGCTAGACTAGCCTGAAGGATGCTTCCAGGGTCTGTCCTGTCCTTAGGGCAGTTACTGCTTGTTATAAACTGTCTCAACCCAATGGTCTCAACACTGTCTCAGCCTGGTACAAAAGAAGGAAGCATTTGTCGTTAACCTGCACATGTGAGGCGTGAAACACCACCAAGTATTTATTATTCTTCTCTTCATGCTTTTCCATATCTGGATGTTATTTAAAGCCACTGCCCTCCATTTACGTGCTGATTAGCACTGATTTGGGTTTCCGTCATGCAGGTATACATTCGCGTAATGAAGAAAAATTGCTCCTGAAACCGAAGAGCACATTGGCATATTTATGTCAAGGAGCACAAGTTCACTTCCTGTCGGCTTATCTGGACCCTTGTATCTCGGACTCTTATCTAGTCTCTTGTGCATCTCCACAATTGGTACTCCTAGGCCAATTAGCCGACAGGAAGCAGGAAGTCAGGCATATAAGCACTGACAGCATATTATCCATCCTGGGCTGTGGAACACCTGACAACAGCACTGAACAATACTTCATTAGTGGTCTCGGACCAAGAGAAGGAAGTGGTCACTGTAAAAGCTTGTAAAGTAAAACCATGTTCTATGGTACAACAGATATAAGCTGTCAGTCATGAAGCCCTTGTCAGTAGGCTACATACTGATTGCTGCAATACCACAGGTCATCTTTTGGGAAAAGCAATGTAGGTTGTCTTGGTATAGTAGATACTATGTCAGCAGATGTGCTGAAAAGTTGAATATTACAGTCATGATAAATCTGGCCATTCCAGTTTAGATGCAGTCATTCCAGTTGGATTCTAGTCTCTAGACTGTTTGTTACTGAGCTGAACTCAGTGGCACCATGTTGCACTTAAAAAGTGTTCTCTGAAATGCCCAGAAGCAATTTCAGGGCATTTACCCACATAGGCTAGCTAGTTCAGGGTCAAAGCACTCAGAACAGTAAATTAGTTTGATGACCATGGTGCCACCTAAGAAAGGACTTATTTACGCAGAGTCTGCTGTTGTCTAGAAATTATCCACTCACTCACTCCACTACATTCTTGTTTCCTAATCAACTGAACTCTCTCCATCCATGAATACAAATACGGCATAATTTAGGAATAATTGTCGCAGTGGTGATTCCTGAAAAAAAAGACCATTCATTCAGTTTGGGTGACTGCATACACAGCAGTCCATTCTTTTTCAGGTCAGATGGCCCTGTGCTGCCATCACCTCCCTATCTGAAGAAGAGAGCCATGTTCTCGGGGCGGGAGAAGGGAGGAAAGGCAGGGACAGTGCCAGAGAGCACTGGCTAATGACACAGGCGTAATTGACTATGAGACGAGTGGGAAATTCTAATGGTGCGACTTAATAGAGCAATTACACTCCATTACCATCGCATCCCGCCCAATAATCTCCCATTATAATGAGGAAGCGCCCCAATGATGGAAGATGCTTTTGATGACACACGATTACATTAAGTGTTCAAGTGGCCATGTTTGACTTTTTTTTCCCCTTACTTTCATTCTTTCTTTTTTTTCTTTCTTTTTTTTTTTGGATGGCACACTTTTAATGATGACCGCAGTGTGCACTCTGACACAGTGTCAGCAGCAGTTATGAGAACAAATTTCTACGTGCCAAAAGTAGGACGGGAAATTAAGTGATTTAGAGGGAGAAAGTTGAGTTACAGAAGCTTAATTCATCATTTCTGACTTTTACAAATATCCAGGCACATACAAACACGTACGCAAGCACACAAACACATAAATATACCCTTCCCCCAGACACAGAGACAGACAGACACACACACACACACAGTAACATTTCCTTGTAAATGTGTGAGCCAGGGGCTTTTGTGTGTAAACGGATGACTGTGATCATGGTGTGAGGCAACTGGCGGTGCTAGACGTGGAGTAATGGGTTAATAAATTAAAAGCCCCTCCCCCTACTCCCAGTCCCCAACTCTCTGCAGTGGGGTGCTGCTGCTGCTGATTGACAGCACATTCATCTATATGCAGCCTTCGCATGGAGCAGAAAAAACAGGCAATCGCCATGGTAACGTAAACATACAGTATATTGTTGATAAGGCCCTATTCATAAGCAGCAGAACTGGAAGGGGAGGTTGAGGTGGGGTGTGTGCGTGGGGGGAGGGAGGGAGGGGGGTGGGGTGTATGGTGAACAGATTTTTTCGATGGAGACTTTATTCATCCGGGAGAAAATTTCTGAGTACGTTTTTTTTTCTTCTTTTTTATCTTTGAAAGTACGCTGACACTGAGAAACAGCGCAGCCAGCGTTGATTTGTTTACCTCAGGTTTCGCTACGTATGTTTGCATACAAGACTTGAAATGCAGATCAAAGCCATGCAGGTGTCAGGCAGGAAAGAGAGATGTTACATAAGTGAACCTGCTCACATGTAGCCTACTATATATTCAGCCATCCCAAAGACAGCCATGCTCCTTCCATAGACGCACTGTTCAGGAATTATATAAGACGGGCGGCGGTTGGATTTGTGTGTCCCAGTTAGCGGAGCTATTAAATCAAATAGCATATCCATGTAGGCTTACTGTTACTATATAGTACTACACAAGCTCTGTGGTATAATAATAATAAAAAAAACAGGGCACAAAGTTGTGTTCTCTACCCAATGCTCTAAGGAATCTACTCATCATCATGATTGCCCTGGACTTCTATTGTTGCCAAGCAGAGAGCCTTTGGAGCGCACTAACAATGGGCATTTAGTCTTTCCATCGACTGGGACTAGGACAATGCCCGAGGCCATTTGGCAGTAAGTGGGATCTGGAAGTCGCTTCCCCTGGTTTGCTTAACATTCAAATGAGACGCAAGGAAAGATCCCCGGCCGGCACAAGACTATATCTGCGCAGCGGGAGGGCGGGCGGGTTGGCAGATGAAGATGGGGAATGAAAATGTCTTGGTTGGGGTCTGATCTCGTAGCGAGCCTTCTGGTTGATCGTGGCAGGAGAAAAGCGAGATGATATGGCTAGGGCTACTAGACAGTCACTATCTGTGAGTGATGCTGAAGAGGGAAGGCGAGGAGAATTGGGCCTGCCAATGATATAAACCAAGACGCCACTGAAGGATCATTAGTGCTAAAGCACTCCGTATCAGTGTGGCAAATTAGCAGAGGGATGATTGCGATTAACTCTACAAAATGAGCAAACTAGGGGTAAAAAAAATCAATTTATTTCTCAACATTGAACTGAAATAATCTCATCCCGTGGACTAAAATGATCTCTTTTTTCATTCTCATATGCATGTTTGTTCAGATTTATATCAACTTGGCCCGGGGGCACAATTACACTGATGGTTTTTGCTTCATTTAAGAGTATAGAGGGGAGTTAGATAAAACACACACTCTCTCTCTCTCTCACACACACACACACACACACACACACACACACACACTAGACTACTCACAGTGCCAGGGAGAGATGGATCAAAAAACGAGCACTCCCTAAATCCCCAAATACCGCTTCATACACAATTATCTGTATTAGATCAAGGTTACGAGGAACATGGCAGCACAACATCAGGACTACAATCACAAGCAGAAACAGAGGGATAGGTGTGTGTGTGTGTGTGTGTGTGTGTGTGTGTGTGTGTGTGTGTGTGTGTGTGTGTGTGTGTGTGTGTGTGTGTGTGTGTGTGTGTGTGTGTGTGTGTGTATGTGTAAGAGCGAGAGTGAGAGAGGGGGGGGGGTATACTCACACTTGTTTGTGTGTGTGTGTGTGTGTGTCTGTCTGTCTGTCTGTCGTGGTATGGTATGTGTGGTGTCAGTTTACCCTCACCCATTTCCAATATCGTTGATGAGATTACTATTCAGACACTATTGAGAGAATTTCTTGGTTATACTATCACAACAAACAACTAATCCATATTGACTTCCTGTAATGGGTGACATAAAACAGATCATGTACATTTCTACACAGTATTACCTATTTGACTGCATACCACACAAGTGAAAGCATAACACCAGTATAGGTATTTGTCTTAGCTGTATAGACCTGTAAACAAAAGCAAATAATTGTCTCGTACAAAATCCATTCAGATCCAATGTAATGTCAAATACTACCTAGATGATAACTCAGGTTCGAAGGACCGCATCTGCAGTTCGGTGATGTCAGTATTTGGCCTGTCTTTTTTTCCCTTGGAAACCCCTTGATTCATGCGGAAACTGATAAGAGACTGTGCCAGTGGATTTTTTTTCACCAGACCAATCAATGCCCCCTGGGGGACTGGTATCAGTTGCAGCTACAGAGTAGTGCTGTGATGTGCAGTCTACCTATGACAATGCATACGTCTTGAGAGGTTAGCACTACACTGAAATCAATGTTCATTAGACTTAGCAGGGATAAAGTCAAAGACTTTGAAACACACTCAGTGGCTTTTGCAATAAAAAAGTAAACCGTGCTTAGAGCTTTCTCCTCTGGGGTTAAATAAGTATGGCCTAACTGCTTTGATGGATGCGCAGCGGCACTGTGCCATCTTTTCCCCAAATATCTCTATTATGGGTATTGAAACCCGCTATGAAAGCAATGAAAATTTGTAGTCTGGAAACATCAAGCTGAACAATACTCCCTTGGCAGAAGAATCCCAAAGAATCCAAGAGAAAACATTCTAATAATAGTGACACGTCCCTGACAGTTAATTAGCAACTTCATCCCTGGAATGACAGAATGAGTTTGGGCCTGATCATTACAAGTTGTCTTTCACCTTGCTTTGCCCTGACATCTTTTATATCTTTTGTATGCCGTTAATAACCTCTGGAGTTTATGATTATGGCTGCATATATTTTCTTAGTGATTGTGATACTACTTTGACAAGTGATCTCTTTTTACAAGTTTCATTACATGTTAGAAGACAGGTCACCCTCAAAAGACTTCAGAATAATTTGCATCTTTCTGACTCATAGTGGCACCTTTCTCCTCCATGAGAACATACAAATTTCGGTAGCCGATCTGGCGAGTCAATCACAGGTTACCATATAGCACAATAGTGTTTTCAAGTTTTGAAGTATTGCAATTATATTTCTATTTTAGCTTCTGATTGATTACACAAACTTCTGGGAGTCTCAATGACACACTAATGATTACAATATTCCATTTACTTTCCCGTGACGCATCTTGGACTATCCTGTGCACAGGGTTAATCATCGACAGGAGCACTAATCTCTGTAAACTGTGACTACCAGTCTTATCCTTTTCTCATCAGTTTGTGTGTGAGTGAGTGAGTGTGTGTGTGTGTGTGTGTGTGTGTGTGTGTGTGTGTGTGTTAGTGTGTGTGTGTGTGTGCATTTGGGTGGCGAGTTGGGGGGGGATCAAACTCTGACGGGTACACACCTTGCATTTAGACAGGCAATTAGTGATGCCTCCTTAGCATGCAAGGCCATGCTCTGTACGTGTGAACTGTGCAACTGCCAGAGTCAGAGGTCACTGGATCCCCAAGTGTGTGTCAGCACCGACCCCCCCCCACACACACACACCCACCACAACCCAATACCCCCCTACCCCCGACCTCCCTTTCCCTCCTTCAGACCCCGCTGAGGACCTCCGCCTGTTTGTTTTGCTGAAATGAGTTTTCTTCCCCCACTTGCTATCAGCCTGGTCTTCCTGTAGGGGTCCGTGGAGTGTTGAAGAAATGCACAGGGAGTCTGGTGGTCTTTGGCGGCAGAAATCTCATTACTGATTGTTTGATTGCTCCGGCTTCTTCGCCACTCTTGGCGGAATGCATTGAAAACACACTCATCACAGCCTCTTTTCCTGAATTCCCCCTCCTTCTCAACACTCGATGTAAATGAATTTCGCCCGAGAATTGGCAGAGCTGGATCATTTTAACAGCTAAATGATGTCCTCAATCATTTAGATGAATAGGCAGCCGACTGTCGACCGGCAGCTAGAACAGCATTTTTGTAATCAATAATCCCCCGGCTCTCCCCCGTGAAAGTGCAACCGAGGCCTGCAGCAGGTTCAACTCCACGGGGTCTTTTCTCACACTCGGGGTTTCTCCGTTGCTACTGCTAATGCGTCGCTAATGCAAATGGCCGCTAATAACATGAGCACTGACTCCACAAAACAAGAGGATTTCTTAATGAGCACCTGCTTCCAGCGTGGTCTATCTGCAGTCACCTAGCCGATAAGTGGTAAACGGTAGAGCAGGCGTGTCTGATGTATTAGAGCGAGGGTTGGTGACAAGGAAATTGAAGGGTGGAATGGGAGACAGAAAAAGTCGGTAAATATCTTAAGTATAAATTGTTCTTCGGTATGCTGGTTATGTCTTTTGAAAAACAGCACCTGATGTGGCTTTGACATTGCAAAATGTCTACTGGAAACACTGAGGAAGACAGAACATTGAAACGTGTCTGTGTGACAATAAATGATATGCCATTTGTTGCCTTCTTTCCCTCTATAAAGAAATGGCTACCAAATGGTTCCCGAATCACCAGGATTATGTATCATGAGTAGTGTACCTATTCACACACACACACATACCCACACACACACACACACACACACACACACACACACACTAGAACAGGGTTAGAGGTCTCTTCGTATGTTCAGCAAAGGTTATGAATAACAGGATTACATGCGACAAATGCAGCCTACTTCGCTGTGCCAACACATGCAAGAGATTGTCATGCATACAGATGCAGCATATAAGAGGTGAAAGTCCAGATGCTTAGTATTCAGTAAAGCTTGCTACCGGGACATCATACAAGATGTACATGGAATCTCCATTTTCAAAAGGTATCAGAAGCATTATAGGGCTGCATTTGGATCCACATTAATGCAAGCAGACATCAAAAGTTCACATCAAACAGAGCTTGCTTTTTTTTTCCACAAAATACACCCACAAACGCCTAATTGTTATTCTCTCAGTGATCCTCTGAAACAGGAAACCACTAGCATAGCATTGTGCCTTGCTGTGCATTGTTGTCATTTTTCCTGGCCAGTTTGTGTTTTAACTGATAATTAGCATTGTGTGTAATTAGTTAGCGGAGCATCAGCTTCTGCCATTTAAATGACAGTCATTTGCAATGGTTTACTGCAAACAAAAAACATCACTGCACATTCTTTTTTCTTCTTCTTTTTTTTCCCCGCTGAAAACAAACACAATTTACCATGTCCATGTTAGTCACCCAGAAAATCACTGCAGATTGCAGCAGCCTGTCAAAGCTGTATGCCCCAGGAATTTTAAAACATCAGTCAAACAGCAGCAGGTGAATTGAGAAAGATTGACAAAGATAATACTGTATCAAAACAGACACTTTTAAGAGGAAAGGTAATCAAGCTGAGTGGCAGATTCATTTAATGAAATCCGAAGGAACAGCAGCCAGCTCCAAAAAGATTATCAAACACGATAAAGGAGTGTAATCAATTTTTATTAAAGCCTAACACATGTTCCTCTCCTAGCCACTGATCTGTGCTGAGCTTAGACTGAGTAGGGTGTAATCAACAACAAAAAGTTCAATAACAGGCTGAAGAAAAATGGACTCCATGCTCCATGTCAACAAAACTATGAAAAATATATTTTATTTTCCTCTCAGCAGGATTTGACCTTCATTGACTTGTTTTCCAGCCAGGGAGGTCAAAGAGGTGCAGGCCAAACCCTAAGCCAACAGCGTCAGACGTCGCATTTTCCAACCCTCCCATTGCCCCCCACTGTCATTTCCTGTTTTGACAGGAAGTGGACAATATGGGTAGCTCTCTTTTTTTCTGCCACTTCACTGGACAAAATCATTTCAAAGCATTTTATCGCATTGGACTCCACCCGTCTAGATTCAAAAACTCCCAAAAAGTACCTCATTCACTCACTCCCTCCCTCACTGTGGAACAGACCTTCCATAAGAGCTGTGCTCCACAATGCAGGTGTGGCCCAGTCAGAGAAGATTCTAGCAAATAGGTGCCATCTTCAGAGCAGATGGTGCACCTTATATTGCCTTCAACAGCAATGTGTCATGGCAATTTTCCCCTGGTCCGATCGTTACGTTAATCGGCAGGGGCAAAGGAAGAGCTCTTTGAGAGGTTTTTTTAAGAGCCTGGCAGCTTGCGAGCCATGACCAGGTGTGGTTCCTAAGGCTACAGCCACAATTCAGCTGCAAGATGTTTTAGAACTCAAGGCCAGGCCAACTCCCATTGATCACAATGCAACACTTTCCCAAGAGTGGAGCACTTGTTCCTTTTTGTTATAAACCCAACCAAACCCACCCCACACCCCACGCACTGACTCTCCCTCAGCGTAATTTGGCTTTATTAACTGGCTTGGAGGCCCAACTACTTCATTGAAAAAAAAAGTTTCAGGTCACCGCAGAGTTGGAGCCCTCAGCCTTTAGGAAAAAAAAGGCAACAGCTTCCATGTTGTGTGGACAGGTCCAAGCTGTTTCCTGTGAAAACAAACAATAGTGGCACGAGGCCGGGCCTCTCCAACAGGGGAATAACTGAGGGGGCTTTTAAAGTTTAAAAACCAACGTGGATTCTCTTGTCTTTCGGTCAAACTTCAAGGCCAACTGAATCTCTAGCTCGAGGCTCTATATTTAGGGCAATAATGGGATTGATGTGACAGAACAATGTGACTGACAAGACCAAACAATTTAATTGTGTTGACCAGACTCTGTCGGGGAATCCTAGGACATCCTGACAAAATATTTTGGTATTGAGGATACTAAAAGTCAGTGGGCTTCCTTCCTCGATGTTGTCAGCAGCACAGAGACTAGCACACAGAAAAACATGCAAATCAAGCATTTATCATTTATTGGCCCGGGTGTAATGAGAAGTCTTTTCACTTCAGCTAAGAATAGAGATACAGAATCCCTTGTGATTCTAATCCGCTCGCTCAAATGAGCTCCAAGAAACACCGTAGCTGTTGAGGCAAACCCTGTAATAGGCACTCAAATTGCTGCAGCAGCTCCTACATGAATATCAGGTTGTCTATTGTTTGTGAATATGAGATCATATTCCTACTGGGCTGGCCAACTGGGGAAAATAAACTCCTTACCCTAGCAGGAAACAGCAGGGCTGGTAGCGGGGGAATGGGGTCCAGGTTGTTGTCAAGTGCCTGTGTCCTGTTTAGGTCTTTATCCAGGAATGGGGCTTGTCAAACAGTTTGAGCAATGGCTCCCAATGGGTCTCAACCTATAGGATTTTTACCACCCATGGGTCTGAGGGTGATCAATCACAATTCTGTGGCCTAAGTTTTTTTTTTTTTTTTTCCTCCTAAACTGGCAAGGCTATTTCATGGCACCTGTTTACTTACGATTAATAATTTTTTTCATCATCTCTATCTCTCCTAATGATGTTGACTTCAAAAATGTTCACTTCTTCTTCAAAAAGGATAAAGTTATTTCAAAAAGAAAAAAAATATTAAAGCAATCTGATGGTCTTATTTTTAAACTGTAAGTGAAAAAAAAATTGTCATCCAAGACACTCTGCATAAATATTCAAATCAAAACTTCATAGGAAGAGCATCAGCTATCTCTGTCTCCCAGCTGTTGGTGGCTTCTTCCAAAAAATACCAACCTCTTAATCTCGCAGACATCACTGATGACATCCCATCTGACAGTGCCACTGCCAGACTGCCAGGCAGCCAGACAGCCTGTGCCGGCACGGAGATAAGGAGTTTGAAAGTAAAAATGGTGGTCACTTGGGGCGTTTGGTGACAACGAGGATGATAATGCGGCAGGAAAAGGGGACGCTATCAAAAAGGGGACTGCCGCTGTCTCGCTCCGCTCCACTGCCGGCACGAGTTCAAAGCGGGGCACAGGAAATGCGCTTTGGTCGGACGGTGGGAACCTTTCTAGCACAGTCCGCTGGGGACGCACACGTCACACTTCTTGCCTCTTGTGGCTGTCTGCTCAGCCTGGGAGCAAAGCCTCCCTCCACTGCCCCCCCAACACACCCTCCAACCCCCCGACCCCCAACCCCCAACCCTCCAACCCCATACCCCTCCTGTGCCCTGGGAAGACCAGACCTCATAAGGAGAGGGCATAAAGTGCCAGTTTTACAGCCTCGGTGAGTACCCCTAGTGAGTGTAGTGGGGGCTGTAAACAGAGGTGGGAGTTTAAGTGGCATGTAAAGAGAGAGAGAGAGAGAGAGAGAGAGAGAGAGAGAGAGAGAGAGAGAGAGAGGGAGAAAGAGAAGGGGGGTGTTGAAGGCCTCTTAGAGCGAGAAGCTGCTACATAAAAAAAAGAAAAAGAAAGAAAAAGAAACACATCAGCTCGTCCAAACAGCGGTGACCTGATTCCCCAGTGCACAGTGTAAGCAATACTGTAGCCACGTTTTAAGCACAGGCTGACTGAGCGCTAAAAACAATTTAGGCGAACATCGATAATCTATCTTCTCTCAGTCCTGTCAAGGCTTCCCAGGGAAGAGGGAGCGGGGGGGGGGGGCAAAGAAGGCATAGAATCCGATCCAAAGGTGTAAAAAAGAGGAAAAGTAGAAGGAAGTGACTCACAGAAGTGACTCACTCAGTCACAGACTCAAGCTTTGCTGTATAAAAAAAGGCTTCTGGCGTCATCGTAGACCATCGTATTTCACTCTCCCGTCTGAAGGACACGAGCTGTAACTCAAAAGGGTTTTCTTAATCAAATCTGTTTGTGGAGCCCGAGGAGATGGAAGGATCATCCAGTGGCACTGGGCCCTGGAGTGATGGGCTCAGGCTTGGGTGACAGGACTGAATTAAGGCCTACCAAAACCACCACATTGATCTGCTTCACAGCTCACTTACCCTGTCATTCAATCGCTTTCCAGACCTCATTCTACTGACTTATCTTCATCATTTCTCTCTTTCTGTCTCGCTCTCTCTCTTTCTCTCTCTCTCTCTCTGTCTTTCTTTTGCTCTCTAGCCTCTCTCTGACTTTCTGTCTCTTTTTTTTGCTAACCTTCTTTGTTTCGCCCCCCTCTCTCTCTCTCTCTCTCTCTCTCTCTCTCTCTCTCTCTCTCAAACCTTCACTCACCCCCCCCTCCTCCTCACTCTTTATCTCTCTACACCTCCCCCCTCCCCCAACTGTATCCCCCAACCAAGATACTAACACACACACACACACACACACACACACACACACACACACACACATGTCCTCCCAGGCTCCTGACAGGCTCCAGCAGACCCTCATTCCCTCAGGTTAATGACAGGCTCTGATGGTAGCAATTACCGAGCCTAGTGTCTCCACCCTCTCTCTGCCCTCTACTCCTTCTCTCTCTCTCTGTACGGTACACAGTCCCCCCCCCCACTCAGTGTTTTTCCATGGCCTCACCTTGGGCCACTTCTTCTCTGAGTCTGTCTTTCTTCTTCTTCCTCCTGTTCTCTTGCTCCCTCTTTCTTTCTTTCTCCCAAATTCAACTCTCTCTCTCTCTCTCTCTCTCTCTCTCTCTCTCTCTCTCTCTCTCTCACACACACACACACACACACACACACACACACACACACACCACTTTCCGAACTCCACTCACCTAAATTGCATTCTACCCTTGTTTTATGTCTCTCCAAGACACTATTTCTCAGTGACTTCCCTGTGCTCTTTGCAGCCTTGCCCCATGCCATCCTCAATATTATGCCTCTCTCACAAACACACACACACACACACACAGAGACAGACACACACACACACACACACACACACACACACACACACACACACACACACACACACACGCACACACAAACAATTGCTCTGTCTCCCCAGGCCCCTGTGATCACAGGCTATGGAAAATCAGCTGGCATTGTTCCACCAGCCTGGCACTCTCCTCCTGCCTACATTCCACACATGTTTACACTGAAGGCATTCGCCAGCCAGAGCCAGAGCCAGAACCAGCTCCGCTGAATTAGCTATGCACACCTACCGGGGCATAATGAATGCACATTCAGCAGGATCCCTGGGTGATTTTCCAAGTGATGCGGAGGAGGAGGCGTCTCCACCCCTTTTACCTGTGAGGAGAACACTACAGCACTATAGCTTTTCTCTTCTGTGCTTTATTCACAGAACAAAAGGTTACCTTCATTATACTTTGTGTGAGGAAAATAAAACATAGTAATCCTGTTGTGGAGGAAAAGGTCTAACATTGCATTTACAAAGGCCAACATGACTTTGTTATGTCAAGACATTTTGCTATGACACTGGCTGCTTTAGTGCGTTCTTTTAAACCCATTCAAGGGAAGTATGACTATGCTCTAAATTAGCTTAATGGAAAAGATCACTCACAGATTTTTTAAGCTAAATCATCTTTCCTTTCTCTCCCTTTCTTGCAGAGTTAACTTCAAGTATTCATGGCTGCTCCACCACCCCTTGAGGATCACAACTAACTGAGTTTTACTTTTCGCTTGTTCATCCAGTTGTTCTCTGAATCTGACGGTAGCACTTTTAGCTCCTGCCTAGCATAAATCACTGAGTCAGTCTAGACTATTAGCATCTCGCCTATAAACATTTTGCTTAAAAGTGGTTCAGTAAATCAGGTCTAGTTGTCCCTTTCATCCCTTTACTCAAGATTTCTGCTCTGAAAAGACACAATAAAACACAAACACTAAATATTTTAAACCATCTGTAGAATATATTATGTATACTGTCATTTCTATTTATTTAGAGGCTATTGTTTATTTCATATTCACATTTTCCATTATTGATACAATGATGAATGATACACCAAATGCACAAATCATGCAGCAATGCTTGCAATGCGACCATATTGCACTGAGCTACAACACCACACTGATCATCCTTTTCTTCTGACATTTCAGTCGAACCTGTGTATTGATCAAAATGAAATCATCTAAACCCGGCATTTTCGACTTTCCCTGACACTTTTTGGAAGTAGACCTACCTATCTATGTCCACAGCATTGAACCTTAGTGGAGGGGAAAACTCTTCTGGGGGGATGGATTTTTTTCTTTTCTTTTTTTTTTTCTAAACTCCAGATGTGTTGCCATGGTAACCAGAACTACATCAAGGTGATGGATTGATTTCTGATGGACAAGCTGTGACCCCCGGGGCTATGGTATAAGCAGGTCGAAAAAGGTAAAGGCTCTAGCTTACTGACTGCAAGGACAATACTGGGATATGGAGCCTTGCTTTCACTGCATGATCATTTGACTTAGGGGCAAACAGCATTCATTAGCATCCTGTCTGAGCTAAATGCCACGCCATAAAGACACAGACAGAGGCAAGACAATAAAAAAAAGACAAAGAAGTGAAAATGTATCAGGGCACATCTCGCAAGTGCAACGCTTCATGAATTTGCTAATTAATGGACGTGCGGCGCAGTGTACGATAAGTCCCTGATCTGAAGTGGCCGGCACATCCGAGAGATAATACATTTGCCTTTCAATCTGTACGGCAGGTCTCGCAATTAAGCGGTTCAGAGAGCTGTCAATCAAAAGCCCCTGCATCAATAGCCCGATTTGAAAAGAACAAATGTACTTACACAACACACACTAGTGTCCCTCCTCCCCTCGCAGCTTAACAACCCTGCGACCACCAGCAATCCCACTCCTCTGCCAGCTATGCTATC
This sequence comes from Sardinella longiceps, assembly GCA_027497455.2. NCBI lineage: Eukaryota > Metazoa > Chordata > Actinopteri > Clupeiformes > Clupeidae > Sardinella > Sardinella longiceps. The sequence continues at coordinate 248,477 of JAODXP020000025.1, forward strand.
ATCACTACCAAGTCCTATTACCACATCAGTGTTTACATTTCCACTGCCACCATTGTTTACACATGTGAGGCTGTCAAAGAAAAACTCCCACATAGATAGCCTGAGTAAAGAGAGCCATACATCACAGTGACAGCCATAGTTTTTTTACTCACTATTGCCATTACTATTACTACTACCATTACTCCTATTATGGCTGTCACCCACACACACACACACACACACACACACACACACACACACACACACACACACCATTCATACTCAGTCAATCAATCACCTGCTCCCAGTTTAAATGATCTCAGCCCACTCCCTTTGTCCAATGCTAAAAAACTGCTATTATATTATTTTATCATACACTCCCCTCCACCCACGTAGCCAATAAAGCCACACAGACAGATGGAGAGATCTAGAGGGGCTGTGACACGAGAAGGAAATAGAGTTGCATGTAAATGCACGTTTATTAGGGGAGCCAACGTGTCCCGAGTGCTGAATACACAGACGAGGGATGCGATGCATCATCTCCCAGGTCTCCAAACTAAGCCAGAAACCGAATGCGCATAGCGATGACCCCCCCCCCCCCCCCAGATGAGGGCTTATCTGTGCAGACATCGGCAGGCAGCAGAAGGGAACATAGGCTCCCTGGGGGAGAACCACCCCCCACTACCCCCCATCTCTCTCTTCCCCGCTATTCTACTACCCATAAACCCCAAGTCACGCTTACTGGGCACCATGCTGAGGCAGCACACATAGGTAGTTTAAATTCCCATCACCATTTTAGCACCAATCTCTCTCTCTCTCTCTCTCTCTCTCTCTCTCTCTCTCTCTCTCTCTGTCTTTCTCTCTCTCTCTCTCTCTCTCTCGCTCTCTCAATTTCCCTCTCTCTCTCTCTTTCTCTCTCCAGCTCTCCACCCCACCCCCCTCTCTCCCCCTCTCTCTCTCTCTCTCTGTCTCTCCTTTCATGTGAGCTGGACTGGAACAAGATCATGTGTGTTTGGCTGCCATCACCTGATCCCAAATCTCGAAAATTGGCTAATGCAATGGCATTCTGCCGATGCTCTCCCCAGTCAAATCAACTTAGGCTCGTCCACAGAAGGGCGCTTCATGGCCGCAAAATAGGCGACATTCTCCCAACACGAGCACCTACGCAAGTCCCTATAGCTGACGCACATTCCCGCGGACAACACCATGCAAATGCGATGCTATGAAGAGTGCCCATTCATGGTCCAGGATGAGCCGAGCACCTAAAAAAAGAAACTCTAGAGAAGCGGACTGGACGACGGCCAACAAAGGGGAGAGCACTTAAGACAGGGGCCCGCAAGCCTTGGGAGCCGCGGAGGACAATCCCATCAAATGGTTGATGACTGAAGAGAAAACAAAAGCAGTGCGGCCACTCAAATCCACCCTCTTTTTTTTTTTTCTTTGCGCATCCCCGGGCACGTAGAAGCACTTGCTGGGGTTGCAATAACGTCTTGAGAGCAGCACTTTCAATTCATGGCTCCCAGGCAAGATGCATTCATGCTCTCCTTGGACTTCAGATATACAACAGTTGCATATTATGTACCAACCACAAACCATTGAGAAAGAGCTTGTGATCTAAGGCCCCCTCCTGGTCGGGAGTATTGGTAAATGGAAATGTATTGAACTAGCTCTATGGATTGATAACCCAGTGCATTGATGATGCCATGTCCTTTGCTGTGTTGGGGCACCCTGGGAATAGAGGACTCAAAGAAAATTGAAGCGCCGCCTTAGGCTGAAAGGGAGCAAAGGTCAATTGAGAGGTAAAGAGTGGCTGTCAACGAAAGCATAATATTCTTGTTAAGTGATATAACATTGCACTTCCCTGGCATCAGGGGGGGAAGTCCCTGTGAATGATTATTTTGTTGACATCATGACTGAATGCTGTCAGTATGGCTGTCTCTTCATTCCGATAGAGATGCAATGTTATTTACCCTCCCATCAATGTCCAAACAGAGTTCACATTTTTAAGGCAGTCCTCCTCCTCCTCCTCCTCCTCCTCCTCGTGGTTCTAATTATCTGATCTGTTGATGGGGGGGATGCATAATGCATAGCAAAGCCTCCTTGCAGAACCTATCCATCAAGCCAGTGCAATGAGGCCCATTGCCAGAGATGTATGGTTTGGGCTCCACTAAACGTCCAGAGGAAATAATGGTCATGTTTCATTCTGGATCAGGCCTTCAGGGCGAGAGTGAGGTACTCAGGGCCTGCTGTGGCTGGCAAGCACACACAAAAAAAAAACGTGTAATCATAGCGCCATTAAATCAGCCAAGACAAACAGCCTGTCCATCATGCAAAAAGACCTCTCCTGCAAATAAATCCTGGCTCACGAGTAACCATTTACAAACTAAACGATGCTTCCATTTTGAGTAATTCTGCATGCAGCGCACTATGCATCATGCATTTAAAGCTCCGGGCACGTACATAATTAACACTGATCTTATTTGCAATACTTTGAACACTGTGATATGATTACCAGGAAAGAATATATATAATACTGCAGTGGTAGGTCAACAGCATCACAAATTAGAGGAATTAAAGCTTTTTCTTCCGCCTCCTTCCTCTTAACATTATGGGATGCTGTATTCGTATTTCAGTCATGTACTGCCAACATAGCCTCCAGTAGCATGGCCTTTTATCTCTGGCCAGGCAAGCGGATAAATGGTTTGTTTTTGATGTGACACAGCATCGGATGGGGTGAATAAGGACACCTTCACCCAGTCTCAGGCGTGAATTTCTAGCTTTCATTTGAGCTGTCTGTCTGTCTGGCTGGCTGTATTAGAATGCACCATGGGGGAAATACTTAAAGGGATGACTTTGAGGTTGGATTTAGTCCTGCTAGCTTGCGTTATTTTGTTTGACAATGCGTGGAAGAGTGTGTACTGAGCGAGATACTTTAGATATGGAAGTACCAAAAAAAAAAATAATAATAAATAAATAAAAATCCTGGCATTACTTGAATATCACATTTACTTTCAAGTAGACTTGACAGCAGCATTATCCACTGTGGTTGCTTTCATATTGGTAATCAGCCATCTATTCAAATGACACACACTTGCCCAAAACAACTTGGCAAAGAAGTTGGAATAAGTCGTAATCAAAAACACTGAGTCACCACTAATACTTAACAGATAGAATACATTATGCAGGACATACAGCATGTTTATTTTAACTAGACATTACTCAGTTTTGACTGCATAGCTCTTCCTTCCTATCATACCTCTAAAAGTAACAGAATAAAAAGGTTCAAGTGGATTTCACAGGCAAGCTTGTAAAATGCCTTAGGATAATTGTTGGAGTCAAGAGAGCAAAATGGACTCTCTCTCTCTCTCTCTCTCTCTCTCTCACTTGACACCCTCCACTCTGTGAGTCCTTTAATGAGCCATCAGATGAGGTGTGATGGTGAGATAGAGATCATCATCTCCTATGATTAGTCATAATCTTCATCGCCATCTTCATCACCATCATCATCATCATCATCTTGCCCCTACAGGCTCTCTTGACTGCGAATCTGCACAGTACAGAGTTCCTCTTCATCAACTTACAGGTATTTGGACCTCCAGGTTCAGTGACATGCATTGTCAGGGTTGCATCAGCATTTCAAGTGTACATTTTAAAAGCAGTTAATGTGTGTCCTAATTTAGCTTGCATTTGTGCATGAGCGGAAAGTGGTCCGCTTTGTATGTTGGTGATGTGTTCTTTGTTAACCAGGGCAGGCATAAAAGCTCTCTGCTTGCTTTCGTGTATAAAGTAACATCAGAAAAAAGTCACTGTAAGTAGTTTTAAAGCCTCTTTTTAAAAGGACTGTTTGTCTGACTTGACAGCTAATTTAGCCCTATCTGAACTGTTTGCTGAGAGACAGAGAGAGAAGGGCTGAGAGAGAGAGAGCGAGAGATAGAGAGAGAGAGAGAGAGAGAGAGAGAGAGAGAGAGAGAGAGAGAGAGAGAGAGAGAGGTATATAGACAAATGTCTGCAGACAGCCTCACACTCAAATGTTAAATTCCCCATTACATAATGCTCAAGAGGAACACAGACAGGACAAGCTTTTCTCATCACAAGTGACAGCAAGATAGTATGGATGTCAGGATCGGACTTGAGAATCACAGCTTTTCTTGTGACCTCATGGGCACTGATTGTCCACTCTGCACCACAATTTCAGATGATGCATGTCCACAAAGATGACAGCATTCAAACAGCTATTATATCCATTAATTATTATACCCATTATTCCTCAGAATGATGGATGCCCCAGACATACAAACACTGCAACATTTAGCCAAACTGTTTGCAAGAATGTTACCCACTGCTGACAACCTTTTTATTTCTCAACAATAGCTTGACAATAGCTGGCTTGTTCAGACTGAGAAAGCACATTTAAAAAGCTCAATCAACAGACGATGTCAAACCTTAGTGAAAGGAGCAACGGTTGCACCTGTCTCCTGAAATCACAGTCTATGTGAACGGAAGAGGTTGACATTAACAAAGGCGAAGACAACGTGCGGAGAGGCACTGGACAAGCCAAGACTGGGGACAAGGGCTGTGTTGCTTGGCCAACAGGAACTGATTTTTATTGAGCTGCAAAACTTAACTGAGGTCAACTTCCTACTTGGATGCCACAGTTGGCAGCCATCCCAATATCCACATTGTTTCCAGGACAATGAGTTAAGTGCTGCCGTATAGCTGTGTGGTACAAGAATTGTCACACTCATACACATACAAGCACACATCACAAATGCTCACAAAACACACAAAGAGTCATAGATGCAGACACACACAGACACACACAGACACACACAGAGCCAGCCTACAGTCATATACAATGGCAAAAAAAGATATGGAGAGACAGAGAGAGAGATAGCGAGAGAGAGAGAGAGAGAGAGAGAGAGAGAGAGAGAGAGAGAGAGGGAACAACAACAATGTAAACAAAGGAAAAGGGCAATGCAGGAAGTTCTATATGGGTCAGCTATCCATTACCAAAGAAAGTACTTGCCCCCATGACATCTGATGCTGTAGCAAGCTTTCTTTATGCAAGTCTGCTAAACTATCAAAGACCCCACAAGTTGACTCCACCCAGAGCACACACAAAGTTATGGGAAAATATACAGTACATACACCACACTTTTCATTCAAAGCCAAAACTAACCTGATGATGGTATTGTTCAATTACAATTGAAATCCACAACTGTGTATGCATAAATATTTTTTCTCAGTGCTGAGCCCACAGGAATACACAACATTAGCAACGCGAGAGGGGGATTTCCAGTCAACCTCTTTCTCAAAAACACGCCGGTCATGAACAATTGAACACAATGAACGTTATTAGGTTCCATTCAGGTAACAACTGCAGACCATTCAATGCAACAGCAATGGAGGCAAGGCCATCATTATTTCCTCAAATGATGGCCATTTTTGGCACCACCACCACCACCACCACCCCCAAAACCCCAGGCTACACCCATGTAATCAGTCACTGGCAAAACTATCCCAGGCACTTGCTGGATCAAAGAGCCTCCCTGATACCTTAGACTGGAGGAAACTCTGGGCTCTGAGAGAGATCAGGTGTTTTTTTTTTCTTTCACAGACAGCTGAAAAGTGTGGGAAACGTCTTTTTGGGAGATTTTCTTCGCTAAAAGAGCCAGACTGACATTGCAGCTCACTTAATTCCACGGATCTCTCCCCAAACTATCCAACTTTCTCACAAGGAACCCCCCCCCAAAAAAAAGAAAGAAAAGTTGTGCTTGACTCTATTACAATGGAGAGTGAATGTATGCTTGTAAGGGTCTCGCCAAGTCCTATAAAACATACACAGTCTATGAGCCAGTCAAAGAGCTACCTCAATGCCACCCCACCCCCCAAATGCATGCAGTATGGTATGTACTCTATTTATGTCATCTATAAGTGACTGTACCAAATGACAGGCATGGGTGATCCCAGTTTTAAACCTCAGCAATTCTCTCATTGAATATAGCCATTTAAAAGAAGCCGTTGCTCATGATTAATAGGACCATAAAAACCTGCTGAGTAGGTCACCTTTGTGTGCTCAAGTCCTGGAAACATGTCTGCATGTTACTTATGATATATGTAGTACACTGATATAGCCATAAAATGCTTTACCAGAAACACTATGTGACTGTGGAAGAAGGACAGTTGATTTTCTTAGTGGCTGGCCATGTAGACTGCTTGCTTGGCTCGTATAACCTTTGTGACCTTTCGTTATTATCCTGTTTACAGCCGATTGGGTAATACAGCGATGCAAATCGCTGACCGTTAATATGGCAGGTTGCTCTCGGTTAATACATCCTGGTAGCCTGGCCCTTCTCTAACACAATAGTGCAAGGAGGCCAGTGGACATGAGTGGAGTAGACAAGTTCTACTTGGGTGGATGAGGAGATAGGGGAGGAGTGCGGCTGTCACTGTGGGCAAGAAATTTCCCAGCAATGGGAACATGAGTGCTCTTTGAGCATTAAACTCAGTTATATATATATTAAAAAACCTGTCTAACTGTGTCAGCATCAAACACTGACTCTTAGCTGTAGTTTCATGAATTTGCTGTAAGGGTACAGCAAAGTGAACACCCTTCTCCAAGGTAGCATGCTACACTTAAGATAAAGATGCACTAATATTATGAACTATCACTGATGTGAGATGCACTAATGTCAAGGACTGTCCATACCATGAAGTGACTTTTCAGGGGACTAGTAGGTAAACAGTCAACAACAATCTGGTAAACTGGTAAACAGTCAATTACAAAAAGGTGAGGGAACATAAGTGTGTAAGTCTGTTACCACTGGAGGTGTTTGGGTGAAAGTAAAGGGTTTGGGAGAGTTGTAGAGAGGGGTGCCAACCTTTAGGGATCCAGGGTCCGCCAGAGTGAAAGCCTGCCTGTTCAGTTCGGACGCGATGATCTGACATCGTTGGCAAAGGGTGTCTCCGTCGTCCTTTCTCTCCGACTGACTTATCTCTGTTACGGACACTGAACCTGCGCCCTCCGGGTTTGGCCGGCTGCCGCATTTGACTTCCTCCGCTGAGTGAAGTCTCTTCCTCGGGTTGAGACCCGAGGAGAATGGGACGTCTCTGCCTGAATAGCCCTCAACAACCTTATGTAAGACAAGAAAACAAATAGCATATCTCAGTAAAGCTATTAGTTCAGAACATGCATTGTGGTTAATTTGATAGTCTGGAAGAAATATCCAGAGTATTTGTCCCCCCATTTTATTTTATGCCATTTCAGCATTGACACAACAGTGACACATTCTCTTGGATTTAACTCCAGGGAGGCAGAACATCTGTGCGTTTGCTTTCTTTCTATCCACCTGTAACTTTTGTGTTTTCATGCATTATAAATTTACATGCAATGCTCACCGTAAATCTCCTGAAATCAGGATTGCGAGCTTGATTTGCGTTCCAGTGATAGGAGTACATGCTTCATGCGCCTGGTAAAACCCACACTGTCAGCTAAATCTAACTTTTATCTCGAAGTACAGACGCTTCATTTATAATTAATTACTCGCTGCTTGGTAAACCCTCCAAATTTCTTTTTCTCACGTAGTCCTCTCAACCGTGACAAGGCAAGGTAATCCTCATTGTGGTGCTAATGCTTTGCTCTCTCTCACTGACATTGACACCGTGGGGATTTAAGTTATAGGGTCCAACTTTGTCGGCTGTCCCGTTCAGTCAGAGAGGGGTGGAGCTCAACTGTGCGCCTCGACTCTACCAGTCTAGAGAAGCCTCCTCCACTCTACTATAGGCTACTCCACTTCAGAGTATACTGCCAAGAGCAGCTTTGCCTACATTAGCTTTTATCTATGTTGAAATAAAAACGTTAGTTTGAAAATAACTCTTTTTTTGCTGGGTGAATTTGTGCTAGCCTACATATCTAAGCGCTTTGCTCAACTCCCATCTACTTCAAGGAATTTATCTCTTATCTTGTCAGATGGACCACCTACCAGTTTATTTCATTTTGAATGCCTGGCGTTATTATCTAAATGTAGCATGTAGCCTAAATAATGTGACATCAGTGTTCGGAAGACTGACCTGGTAAATCGTCATTAGGCAGATTGTATTTTCATACACCTATGTTTAAAACCCTCACCGTCTATCTGGGTTCGAGCGTGCATTGTTACCACTGTGTTGGTATACCTTTGAAAAGCCATCTAAAACCACCAAATCTATTTTATTTATTTATTTATTTATTTATTTTTCATTTTTATGAAAAAGAGGGCTGTTGACAGTGATATTTCATACGATTTTTCTTTAAATAAATGCCAAACGTGGCTGACCGCATTTACCCTATGCATAACTACCACAGAAGATCTTTTGGTTGGGCGTTGATGCATTCACCTCACCTGGTCAAAGCCCTCGTCATACTGACACCTGTTACGACAAGACCAGAATTCTTTTCCCGGCTCTGTATTCTCCCCGTTACATTGGCGCCGCCACATGACCGTTATGAAAATCACAGTTAGAATTTCTAAGGAGGCTAAGCAAACTTCCCAAAGATTTGCAATATTGAATGGAGAAAACAAATAGCCAATTACAACAGGTTACAAAAAATAACAAAGGTGAGAGTAGACTAATGGACGACAACCATGGCTTGAAGAGTAAACCGCTACTGTGGACATTTTTACGCGCACTACAACATTCTGCAGTTCCAAAGTTTGTCTGGAATTAATCCTCAATAGAAATGTACAAAATCTGTTACATCCTGATGCCAATAAGTGAATTAATTTAGTGAACAAAGCATTGCATTATTAAACATAGGCTACCCACGGCACTTTCCGAGATCAAACTTGGAGGTTTCAACTGGTCGCTTGCACCAGAATGTTGATCATGGTTTTTGAACACATATTAGAACTTCTATACCATATCATTCTTATAAATATATATTCTCGAAATTGATTTCTCGTACGTTTTTATGAAATCTGCTTTAAAGTCAGTGCCCCTCGTGTCGCATCACGCTGTCCAGTGCGCGCTGTTCTTGGTGCTGAAAAGTGTCTAGCGTTTACTCAACACAATAATAGACAAATAAAAGTATATTGCAAACTGAGGAGCGAACATACCTTAGCTTTTCGTCTGTGAATATGACTTGTGTATCCAAATATTCCATCTGTGTCCAAATTAAGTGCCCTCAGTTCCACAGATATGGGGTCTATGTTCTCATCCCCTTTAGTTCCTGGCGAAGCCATATGAGTATGTAATCCGTGGTACACTGTCAGATTATCTTCTCATATCCTAACTCAGTTATCCTCAAAGGCGACATATGCTTCCCAAGAATTTGTGCAGTGGTGTGGTCCTGACAGTAAGCCTTAAATTCCATCCGGCTACTCGAGACCCAAGAGTAAGTCAGTAGTACCCTTGTGCGTTTGCCTGTGGCACTTCCAAATATGACACCATTCCATGTGCCCGGCAAAGGAACCTCATCAACTCCTAAACCCTCCCTCTACCCGCCTCCCATTTATTCCTCTGGTTGCAGTGAATTGCGCGTTCACGACGCCCTTTTCAATTATGCACTGACTGGTCACCCCGTCTAACACAGTTGAGCTGAGACAGCGACCAAGTATAAAATGGGTAAAGGGAGAACCTCAGCAGTGGACGTGAGCAATCGTAATCACGCTTCTTCAAGAAGGAATTTGAACAATTGAAAGACAAAGCAACAAGTACGGTGGCGCCTAGCCGTGGTCGCAAAGAATGATTTGGAGTGGCTATAGCCTTCCCATGTGCTTTTGCGCCTGTCTACCATTCTTTCCCCAGACTGTGAAATTATTGTATCAATTATTCATCAGCTGTCGATAATGACTAATAGTCCTATACGCCATTTTCAACTCGACTGTCTCTGTGCTGTCGCCCCATCTCCTTGATCTGATACTTTCATTTGTCTTTCTCTGATTTTCTTTCTCTGATCTGTCTTTACTTATCCTTTGTGTGAAGTCATGAGGCTGGCTAAGCTGCTTCAGATTTTCTCAGTTTATTGACTGCAGCATTCGCCTATGAGATAATAAAAAAACAAACATGCAATCTAGCATTATCATGGTGGGTTTTGTTCTCGAAGCGAGGAGTCTATCAGAGTCACTTGAACACAATAGTTAATTGAGGTGATAGTCTATTTTTCTTTATGTGCGCCTGAGAGCGAGGATGTGGACATTAACCTCGTAAGTCGCAATAATAACCTTATCACTCGAACACAGGGGGTATCGTTTCCGATAACCAGACAGCAATAGCGACCGAAGTATAGCCATTAATGTCTAGGTTGTTATATGGTTGTGTCTAACTCCGTCTAATGCGACTGGTGCTGTTGATTGCTGGTGGCTAACCATTTTAACTCCAATACAACTCTGAATACATTGGGGAAAGTGGAGAAGAAATAGTCTATGTTAAATTCTCTAAGGCAGGCTATCATTTGATGACGCATCATGTTCAACTATTGGAAAGTTTGTTGTTTGATGGTCCAATTAACCTGCTATGATCAGATAACTCAATTCCTTTCTAAGGTGTAATGTCATGATCTTCCACGCAGGGAGGAAAACAATTATATCAGGAAATAGGATTGCCGCCGAAGAGGGCATGCTGTCAGCGCTTGGAGCAGCGTCCCATGGGAAATCGGCGTTTGGCAACATGACGGAATCCGTGGGGTATAATAAATGGGCAAAATATCACGCCCGCAACATCCATCAAAATTAAACGGGCTTGGGTCAGTGTTGCTTTCTGAATTTTGTTCATTTATCAAATTGCCTTATATTTTAGATTAAGTTGAAATGTACAGCAGAGCAGCCTTATTTCAGAACTACACAGGTGCAGACAACCTGTCTAGATATATGGGACCTTTTTCTCCTCAAGAAGCGCTGGTCGATTAGAAGTAATTTACATGGAGGGACTGTCAGGGATCCTGAAGCAATCATCATTCCACGTTGTAAAAAATGGATTTACCACGTCCAGTGCCCCTCTGTTGTAAACTAGATCTGCCCCCTAATCCCGCGGAGCGCGTCCCCAGGGACTCCTCAGCTGTTTTCTGGTCCGTGTAATCGCGGTGGGCAGGTTTTCCATTAGCGAGGAAAAGGGTGGTCTGGTTGGGTGTTCTTTCGTTCGTAGGGGTCTACACAACTTTAATGCATTTTCCTGTTGGACGTTTTAGCTAACCGAGGAAAGCCCACTGGATTGGACGTGACAAGGCCCAATGCACGTCCAGAAGTCCCTAAATGAGACACCTGTATAGTGGACAAGAGTGGTCGCTCAAATTGCCACAGTTGTTGGCCATTTTACATTGCATTCATTTGTTTATATATATATATATATATATTTTTTTTTTTTTTTGATGGTGCTTTGCTATTTTGAGCTTTCATAGATAGATAAATCTGAAGTGTTACCAATAGATAGGCCTACCTGTAGAGAGGCTACGTGTCCGGATGTCTTGTGAATATATGTATGGCAACACACACACACACACACACACACACACACACAACACGCCATAGGCCCAAGCCCAGGTTACACACTGTACACACACAGGCCCAGGTTACACACTGTAATTCCATGTAAAAAAAAGTTGTGTTTGCTGCACTTATAGTCTCAGGTCGTTTGAGATGTGGTGGGTGGAGGATGATATAGTATGCTACAAGGGAAGCTCTCCAGGCTGTGGTGCAAAAGCAATTTGTGTGTTTCATGTATTATTCCTCCAGGCCTTCCTTACCCTTTAGCCTACAGAAAACTTACAATACAAAGTTGAACAAGGCCAGGAAATAGGCCCCTCATTCTACATAATAATTCATGGGAAGGGGATATTTCAAGTGAAATACAAGTAAAGGGAGAACGTCTGGATTCAGCACCTGATGACCCAATGCTAAAACACGATTACCATGCTTACCAATGCAGCCTGTTACCAGAGAGGATTCAAGCGGAGCAGTCAGTATTCCATGATCTTTGCTGTTACTTGAACGTCAAGCAACACATGCGCTTGTTGATGCAGCATGTGCGCCATATGATCAATATTTCGAATTGTGTGTTTTAGGCGTAGGCTAAGGCTACCTGGTTGAAGAAGTAGCCTATATTGTTTTAGAAAGCAGATTGCATGTTATCGTATTTAAAGATATAGTCCTAAACAAAGGATTAACATTTAGGAGTTGAAACAACAGCCACGCTGCATCTGTTGATTAAGAAATATGGATAGCAAGTTGGGTCTCACTTCCAAGACGCGATATCATTTGCAGGACTGAGTCAAGTCACGCAACCGTTTGAGAGGTCAGCAAACCCACCTTTGCGTCCTTTGAAGGCGGCGTAGCCCTCCAAGGGACCAGAACATCTGGTATGATAAATGAACTTGGAAGAAAAGCATTATGAAGGTGTAATAATTAAATGTTTATTTCCTTTGAGAAATTACAAAATACAGTAATTGAATCTGAAAAAAAAATAAAAAATACACATATTCATTCTAGTTGAGTTGCCTTGTTGATGAAGGCAGACTTACAAATCGCAGGCCTTGTTAAAAGTTCGACATTTGCCTACAATTCCAGTAGCCTAGCTGTGAATGAGCTGAATTATTTTCTTAGAAACACTGTAATACTGGTCATTAGAAGAGATATGTAGCCACTCCAAGCATGCGAAAACCCAAATTGTTCATCTGTGCCCTACTTATCTGTTGTAATTGTCACCGCGCTCCCGTTGACAAGTTGATTCATGCAGAGGTAGCTTAGTCTTCACTTGATCAAGTGGTCCTAAACATTTCACAATTTTGGCAAAGCACTGTTGAACTGTTTAGAACCACTCGACCAAATAAGCATTACATGTGTCTCCTCTGTCCGGTAGACTTCTTGAGCTTCAACCAACTTCTTCATGTCAAAATGCGCAGCAACTTTGAGTTCTGAAATCCAGATGGCCATTGATCCGCAGCTCTGGAAAGATCCATCCATATCTTGGATAAGGCGGTCCTGTGATTTAGAGCCCAAAGCTCAACTCTGTTCTTCCTACACCTACACATGTCTTTATATACGAAACTCTTTGGGGTGGTAACCTACCTCAAGCCGATATTGTCTGTAAGAATGTTAATTCCGGTCGAACCGGACAAACTGGGTATTTTACGGAACGTAGGCGTAGGGAAGTGGTTCGGCTCTCCCCCAACCTGATGGACTGGCTTCAAGCAAGGAGCTGCGCCCAAGGCCTGCTGCCACTCCATTTTATTATTTTTGCATACATTTAAGGTCCATGAAATAAAGTGCCTGGTACCACTTACAGATAGAGGATATAGAAGGCGCTCTCTAGAGTGATATTTGTGTAGGCCTAATAATTAATCCCATTTTATTAATGGGGCAATAGGCTGTGATGGGGTGTATTAGACAGTGACTGCCATCATTGCTGTGGCTGACATTGTAATATTGTGAACACAAAGTGCCATATTTTACAAATAAAAATGATGTTACAATGTAATGTAAAAAAAATGATGTTACAATGTAATTCTACTTCCAGTACCTATGTGAGTAGGTAAGATTATGTGTCTGATAGTCTAATAACCAAGGAGTATTGTCTTCACACATCACTCAGTAACACACAGATTATATTGCAATATAACCATCCTACCATAGTAGGCTCTGATTTCTCTCTATTTTTCCCCTTTGTGTGATCTTTTGCAGATAAGATTGACAGAATAGGTTCTTTTTCACTACAGAAAATTATCACAGCGTTGAATATAAACTATGTCTATCCTAATCAAGCGATAGGCCTATGTGTAAAGAAAATATGTCACATAGACTACTTCTAATTGGAAATGAACACCTTGTGGACATAGCAAGCATCTACACATTGCAAGAAGAAGGCAATAGCAAAGTCTGTAAATCCACTTATGGACAAGGTTTGATCTCATTTAAATCATGTCTTATTTACTGAAATGTGGCATGTTTAGGCTAAGTGTAGGCTAAGTGAGACATTCCATTAGAGAGAAAGGCAAGTTAGCATACAGGTATAGTGATATAGTGATTGATTGTACTTTATTTAAATGAGACTTTAGATTACTGCCATAGAAGTGGTATGTGTGCCCAAGATGTAGACATTTTTTTGAATAAGTCAGCCTTGATGAAATTGATTTTGGCTAGGCCCCTTACTTTCTGTTCGTCAATGTTTTCCTTTTTTGGAAAAATACCCATGCACGCATGTGTGTACCAAAACCACACTTACACAATAACCAAACAAATACAACAATTATTACAACAATTAACAAGCTCTTTGAGGACTCAGACATTCCTGACATTGTATGTGTGGCAGTGGCAGACATGGCGTTGGGCAGCTGGGAACACTCTCTGCTCAGACTCACCCCGGCACTGTGTGAATGGATGAATGAGGAAAACCAGCCCAGCAACCACAGCCTCAACACGTTTGCTTGCACATTTGACACACACACACACACACACACACACACACACACACACACACACACACACACACACACACAGACACACATTTGACACACACACACACACACACACACACACACACACACACACACACACACACAGAGAGAGAGAGAGAGAGAGACATATATGTCAAAACATGTTAAATTTACAATAGTTAATAAAGTATGTTTAGTAACTACTGTACTCCAACTATTCTCTCTGTCCAGGTCTAGATGAGCAGGCTATTTATGCATAGACCACAGAGTTAATGGGGTCACTTTATGCTTAATCTGCACACTTAATGTGACACACTCGCTTCATTCACACACACACACACACACATATATACGACATGACATGTTAGATTTAAAATGCTTAATAAAGCCAAGCGTCTAAATGCTATGATTCAAACAACTTAAAGAAACTCAGGTGAAGATAGTCATCCTGAGCATGAAAAGTATATGATATACAGTAACTACTGTATGTCCACCAATAAAATGATCTTTCAGTCCAGGCCTAGATTAGCAGGCTATTCATCCATAGGGTTACAGTAACAGGTTGACTTTATGCTTTCAGTAATCTTCCTTCTTTCCATAGTATAATATATGAATACTGAATATTATTCAGTTTACACATTTCAGTATGCGTACACTGTAGTTTGATTCAGCTCATAAAGTGATCACATTGAAACAAACCTGTAGCCCACAAGATATCTGCAAGGATCAGTATAAGATTTACATGATCATCTAGAATGCGTGTTTACCTGGATTTCTGTGTGAATATACTGTACGTGTTTATGAATATGTGATTATGAATACATGTGTTTGCATATTTGAGTTGGCTTATTTGTGCGTCTCTGTGAAAGAGTGAGTGAGTGTGTGTGTGTGTGTGTGTGTGTGTGTGTGTGTGTGTGTGTGTGTGTGTGTGTGTGTTCGTGTGCACTACTGATCCTAGCATTTTAATATTAAGCGTGTGAGTATGTGTATGTGTGTGTGTATTCATGTGCACTACAGACCCTAATATTTTAATATTAAGCAAGTGCGTGCGTATACCTGTGTGTGTGTGTGTGTGTGTGTGTGTGTGTGTGTGTGTGTGTGTGTGTGTGTGTGTGAGTGTGTGTGTGTGTGTATCAGGATCAGGATGGTAATGCATGTGAAACGGTGAGGGGTGTCACAGAGACCACATGTCTCCTCCAACACAACAAGCCTAACCAGCCGAGGCAGTGGGGCCGGTTCAGGTGTCTCCGACCTCCTCCTCCTGAGATTGATGGACCTCTCTCTCAGCTATGCTATCTGCATTACGACACTACCTTCATGTCCCTATGGGCAACAACAGGTGCAGCTTTCATAAGTGGATAAGAAAGAGGGTTACCTTTTTCATGATATAAAATGGAAATGGAAACAGATCTTGTATGTATTCAAGACAACACCCCACCCATTACAGTGCTAAGCCCTCCATGACAAAATAAATTCTCCAAACTGCAAAGTGCATATAAATTTGTTGACAATATTTAAATCTTCTGCTTTATTCTACCCTGAACATATGGTTGGAAAATGTTTTTGTTTTACTCCAATCCTGAATGCAACTGAATTATGGATCACTGCCTTGTGCCATTTGCATTTGAGGATTACGAGCCTTCACAATTTACCTGTCTTATGGCTTGTAGAATATTCATGTTCTCACATTCTTAAAGGGACTTCCTGGAGAGAAATCTCATAGCCCTGTTGTTTCACTTTGACAACTGCCTTTGCTAGATATGAGAACAACACAAATTACAAAGTAGACCAAATAGCAGACTCAGAGTTTGTCTTTTTATACAACTTTAAATAAGCAACTATTTTCATCATGTTAAGTCTGTAAATTTTTAAACAAAACGTTCAGGTTTTTCAGTGAAGCTGTGGTTCTTGTCTTAATCCACGCATAGTATTTAAGCACAGCATATACCTCTACCCAGCCAGCCTACACAACACTTTACCACCATGCTCTCGTGAGAGACGCAGCTTATTTGCCCTTTGAGGGTAAGAGTAGTTTTCAAACGCCCACCTCCCCCCCTCTATGGCTCCATATGTTGCCTGCTGGGACAGCGGGTAATTCACCGGTGTAACGGTGCAAACAACGCTTAGAGACTCCAGCAGCATCTGGAAATTAAGTGGCTTGTGTTTTATGGGGATGTGCAGAAGTCATAAAAACAGAGCGGGGGGTTCTTTAGCATGCTGATTGAGGTGACTGCTTTTTTTTTTTTTCAAACACACTCAGAAGCGCCTTGGAAAACACTAGAAGGCACCGGCTCTTGATTGGCAAATGAAGGGAGGGATTCGGCAATGAGGAGGGGGTTCTGGGGTATGGACACAAACAGACAAACAGACAGCAACACACAATTGTGGTTTTGGACAAGGCTGCCAAAATGTCTGAATGCCAAAACAAGTTCATGTCAGGTTGATGATGAAGCTATGCTGGAAGCCTGGGCTTTAAATCCTTCATTGAATTAGAGCCACGGCAGACACATAAACAGAGTAAACACATCCTTAATGACTCCCCTGGGTAATTTCATTTGCATACTGTATTACTTTAGGTGCTTTTGAGCCAATGACATGGTTAAGGCTCTCCTCCCTTCTGATCTGCTGCTGCTAAGGCCCTGTTTATAGCCTAACCAGGCATTTCTGCTGAGGCTTAAAACGAGTGGGAGCGAAGGGCCAGCCAGTGGATATATTTAACTGCATTGGTATGGGCTGATCACCTACACAATGTCACAGTAAAAAGCCTAAAGTAAAAAAAGAGGGGGGGGTTAGGAAATCCATTCTTCTCGACAGTCGTCATAGATCAAGCAGCAAAATGCCTTGGCAAGGTCAGGTTTGTCTGAACAGAAGGTTCAACGTTAAAAGGCTACTTAAACAACGCGGAAAAGTTTCGCTTCCCCTCACAGGCACCTGCGTTTGAGAATAGCACCAGCGCATAGAAAAAAAAAAAAAAACTGAGTTAATGTGGTTCATCAGGTTGTTTTCGCCTCATCGGTGACCTCCTTTTGGACTCAGATGGCGTTCCAGAACACTCATAAACTAGCAATTCTGATTCTCATCACCACAAGCTTGTCAGACATGCACCCTGAATGATAGAGTGTGAGGGTCACTGACAACTATGTAGATGGAGGAAGATGCTTGGTTTGCTCAGCCCGTGACTTCATGCACCTAATTCCACACAGGTACAGGGGTTGCTTCAGGGACGCCCAGTTTGAAGAAACAGGTTCCGCAGATATTTCTGTGATACGATCCATATCTCTACTGCCAATAGCATTTTACTGGGGGTTAGAATGCAAGAGAGAGAGAGAGAGAGAGAGAGAGAGAGAGAGAGAGAGAGAGAGAGACTGACTCAGAAGAAGCGAAAGATAGTAAGAGACAAGGCAGGGCAGGGTTAGGAGTGGCGGAATGTAGTCAGGACTGATTTAGACAATAGTCCACAGCATTCTTCCCGCTCA
The DNA here is from genome assembly GCA_027497455.2 of Sardinella longiceps. Taxonomy (NCBI): domain Eukaryota; kingdom Metazoa; phylum Chordata; class Actinopteri; order Clupeiformes; family Clupeidae; genus Sardinella; species Sardinella longiceps. Next base: position 266,336 of record JAODXP020000025.1, read on the forward strand.
GAATGCCACCTGCCTTGTTCTTTGTGTGTCTGTGGCCGCCAGGGCACCGGTGGCAGATTCGAGACCAATTGGCAGTGAAGATAAGCAAACCTTGGCCAGCGTTTGCAGCCTGGACTTTATAGCATTTTTATATCTGTACTTAGGGACCCTTTAGAGTTCCATCTGGCTTCCCTACTGCCATTTCTTGCATCTTTTTAGCACCGTTTGCTGGGGGAAGTCAAAATCAGCCAATATTGTTTGCTTTTAGAGAATAGAGAAAGAACACGTCATACATGCCTGTATTTTCTCTGATATGAATGTGAAGCTCTTCTGAGGATCATAAAGTTTACTGTAAGACTGCTGAATGAAGCTGAACTCATTTGGTTCCTTGTGTGATAGCCACTAGAGCCAGGTTACTGGCATTTGCACATTGCAGTAAAGCCCTGCTAAAAATAAACACCTAAAAAACATCCAAATTTTGCTGTTGTCAACAGATAGTCTGCCACCGTAAAGTGGGTTTTCGTATGGTTTTCGCTTGGTTTTGATAGTTGAAGTGTTGCCGCCAATTGCAGCCCATTGCTCTCTTTCATGAAGTCCACCATAAAAATTTGAACAACAGAGGTATGGATATGAGCCTGATTTTCATTGTAAAAATATTGTCTTCTAAGTTCAAGTCATAAGTCATATCCCCCTGTATATGAACCACCAAATGTGCACTGCTTATAGGAAAGCATTGCTATTGAAAAGCTTAATGAGTATGTTTGCGAACGTTCGCCTCTGTTTGTGAATTTGAACGCACCTGTGGCCTATCTTCATGGTAAGTTTCATGAGCACAATGACATCACAGTTTCACTCAAATGCCACGGAGTACAGACATCAAGTAACCAGGGCGACAGGGCAGACACATGTGTCCAAACCGCCTGAACAGGAACAGCTCCACAGATAGGCTCTAGTTCCATTCCTCTCAGCCACACACTGAGTCATTCTAACTGTCACTTACTGTAACACCACAGGATTAGCGCAGGGTTTGTGTCACTGACTAGTATTAGAATTTCTGAAATCTATTCATTTCATAGAATATAGCCTATTCTGTACACTCACAGATACGTTTAGCTGTCAGAGGTATAGCTATGTTAGGACTGAGTAGTACTGTAGGTAGCATTGTGTGTGTGTGTGTGTGTGTGTGTGTGTGTGTGTGTGTGTGTGTGTGTGTGTGTGTGTGTGTGTGTGTGTGTGTGTGTGGAGGGGATGGTTGATAGCAAACAGGCATATTCTTCATATAATGAATAATTGTTGAAGATACATCTGAACTGTTCAGTGGTGTTAAGGCATCTAATCAGAAAAAGGCATGGATGGATGACAGACCAGGTCATACTTTACCTCAGAAAAAGCTAAAAAATAAATATTGCTTTACATTATGTTTCGGTTTGCTTCAAGAAATATTTAATCCATGTGTGTGTGTGTGTGTGTGTGTGTGTGTGTGTGTGTGTGTGTGTGTGTGTGTGTGTGTGTGTGTGTGTGTGTGTGTGTGTGTGTGTGTGTGTGTGTGTGTGTGTGTGTGTGCAAATGTGTGTGCATGTGTGTGTGTGTGTGTGTGTGTGTGTGTGTGTGTGTGTGTGTGTGCGTGTGCATCCTGACTTCACAGAGGAATGCCAGACAACATCATGAGACGTCAGCATGTGGCAGTGGAGGAATGCAGTCTGTTAGGTCTAGCTAAAGAACATTCACCTGAGCCTCCTTCCTATACAGCTGAACGTCTCTCCTGAAGTAGAGGGCTGAATCACTGATTAGTGCATGCATGGACTGGCCATAGGGTATACAGAGGAATGCCCAGTGGGATGACAGTCATTTTTGGGCCAGTGTTGTCATAATTACTCATCATTTTATTGAAGAATATTGGGTTAGTTCAATTAAATCTCTCATATTCATGCAATGTGTCCAACTTACAGGGTTATTTTGGCTTCCCATGAAGTTAGTTTGTGGTGGGCCCGAGCCATTTTGTGGTCCGAGTCAAGCACTGGATTAGTGAAATCAATCAATAGGAAAAAAATAAAGAAAGAAATCAGATACATAGAATCAACTGCCGGCCTCTGTGCCTTACCAGTAATGTTCTACCTGCAGTTATGTGGCATTCAGCTTCTCAGTGCATTAAAAAGATATGTCCTTATCGCCTTACGGCATGTGTGTGGGGGTTCATTGTGTGTGTGTGTGTGTGTGTGTGTGTGTGTGTGTGTGTGTGTGTGTGTGTGTGTGTGTGTGTGTGTACGCCTGTGTGTAGGTGTGTGTGTGTGTGTGTGTGTGTGTATGTGCCTGTGTGTGTGTCCTTACACCTCTGTCAAAGGGGGAGGTAGGTGGTAAAGAAGTTCCCATAATTCACAGAGACAAGGTAATCACAGATCACAAATCCGTGTTGGAGAGTCATTAACTGTCGAGAGGTACACAGCCCCGCCAGGGAAACACTGGCCATAAACCTGTGCTTACCATGTAAATCACCCACAGGTTTACCCAAGAATGCAGGCACTGTCCTTTGATTTAGGGCCACCCGCTTCGATTGTATTGATCGCCCCAGTTGATTTCTCAGCTTTATTTACCTGCAGACCTACACTTGCATAAAAATAATTAGTTTGTAATCACGACCACCAGAGTCCCTAGGCATAAATTCAACAGTCATGGATGGAGGCATTTTCAGATTGCAGTTTGGGGCGTGTTTATGTGTTGTGTGGGTGTGTGTGTGTGTTTGTTTGTGTGTGTGTGTGTGTGTGTGTGTGTGTGTGTGTGTGTGTGTGTGTGTGTGTGTGTGTGTGTGTGTGATAGAGTGAATGATTGCTTGTTTGTGCATGTGTTTCTGTTTGCAAATTAATTCTCACCATCTAAATGTTTTTCATTTCCATGTGTGGTTCTGTTGCCGCTGGACTCATTAAATCATGTCATAATCAAAAATACAAAAATATCACTATACTATCAACACTGAAGATTGTAGTAATAGTACCAGAGAATACCAGAGAAATGTTAGGATACTGAATTGGGAAAAAATAGAAAATGGCAAAAATATGAATATGAATCTAATTTGAATCTCAAAAAGAAAGGAAGCCAACAACCTACAGAAATGAGAGAATGTTCTAGTAGTTTGGCTCATGCACCAGGTCTCTCTCTTTCCAATCCTTCTTTAAGACTCCCTGTGCTGTTCTAATATGCTGCTATGGCAATCAGCAGCTCGTTCCACTAATTCTACTAATGAATGCAATTAGACCTCCCGCAACCGGGCCCTGCCCCAGAGGCAAGTCCTTCACGGTTCTCTCTCTCTTTCTTTCTGTCTTCTTTCTTTCTTTCTTTCTTTCTTTCTTTCTTCGTCTCTGTCCATTTCCGTCTTTTTTACCCTTCCTTTGTTCTCTCTCTCTCTCTCTCTCTCTCTCTCTCTCCTCTCTCACTCTTTCTCTCTCTCTCCATCCCTTCTTTCCTTATGCCGTTTTGAAATATTAAGCTCTCATTTGAGGGCTACATGCTCTCTCTTAGTCTACTGGAAATATAGCAGATTTGTATAATATGGATAATTATGAAAGAAGGACATGGTACATATTCTCTGGACTAAATTACGCACCATTATGGAATTAATTCCTTCCTTAGTATGATGAACCCCCCCGAGTGCGCTGGCCTCCCTATGAACCGTGCTCGTAGTCACAATTGAGCATTTCCGGGTCTAACTCACACACAATTGAGTTAATGAGGGGTCACTGGTCACTGTTTGGGTTGGGGAATATGCGGGCTGGGCCTGCTTATGAAGATGCTGTGGAGACCTGACAACTTGTAACTAATGGACGAGCACAGTGCAGTGCAGAGCTCTGTAGAGAAACAATAGGCCAGTGTGATAGGACGAGCCGCAGTGTGTGTGTGTCTGTGCTGTGTGCGTGACTAGACTGATCTGTGGCGTTGGGGATACATCTCTGTAGGTTGCTTGTGTTTGGGTTAGTTTGCTATTTGCTCTTCTTGCTTTATCAAGTCTCATTAAAGTTTTTACACTGCCATATATGATTTACCGTAAAGATTGATGCATTTCTAATAAAGAAAAGTACAATGAGGTGGAATCTCTCCACTGAACTCTTAACTTGCTGTTGTTGTTGTTGTTGTTGTTGTTGTTGTTGTTGTTGTTGTTGTTGTTGTTATTGTTGCTTGTTTTTGTTTCTCTGTTTGTGTTTTTTTTCCCGTTATGGATGTTGATTTGGTGTGTTTGCTGACCACCATCACCCATTTTCCATTTCTGATGTGACATGTAATGGGCAGCTAAAATAGTGCTCTCAGAATTAGAGTGGTGACATGTCTCAGTCAGGGATTCTTGGAGGCCAACTCCCAAATTATGGAAAGCGGCCTGCAGTCCGCTAATGTAATTGTGCACACCAGGCACCGGCTCCAGTGATCATGCTTGTTTCCTTCATGCCACAGCCTTTTACAGCAATGCATAGTAAGCAGCACAGCAAACCATTACTGCTATGACACATCATTAGCTGACAGTAAGGACAAGAGGAAATCTTATTTACTGTCCATAAAGGCAGGGCTGATTATAAACAGAGCAATATGCATTCGGACAGTTTCCTGTTCCAGTCCCAACCAAACATGATGTCACTGAAATTACCTTCCATTTTTATTGTTTATTTATTATCTATATTTGAATGTGTGATCTCACCAGTAATCAGAAAATATACAGTTCCAATATAAATTATGGATTTTGTTGAGAGATTGTATCAATATTTAAAATTAGCAGCTATGTTTTGCATTTAAATTTGGAGCTGAGCAGATTTCTAGGCCAGAGTTGTTTATATTTTTATTCGTTTTTATAAACAAGTAGATATGCATATCATGCCATTCCCTGACTTTGGCATCAATAATTCTGTTCTGCCTATCTTTTTTTCTTAAACTTTGGGAAAGTTGTCTCTCCAAGCAAGTCATTTGACAGACTCTAAAACTTAAAAACAAAAATGAAAAAATTGAAGCTCTAGTTATATCTTTATGGAGTGAGTCCTTTTACCATAATTTGAGTTAGAGTGGATTATCGTTATCATCACTTGAACCAAAACATAAAAATAGCTAGCTGCCCCTTGGTTAGCAGGTGTTTGTTAGAGTTAAAGAATATGATAATGTTAGCAAAATGAAGCCTTGTGTCAAATTGTAATAGAAGAGGACAAAAACACGGCTCCAAGATAATTAAGTAGAAACAGTGTTAATAGTGGCGTTTATATCACAACAAGCTTTGTCCTCTTTTGTTTGGGTAAACCAATGTCCAAATTGTCTTCCATTCTTTCATCCAAAGCTGCTCACTGCACTAAGGCTGAATTGTTATCAACACTGGTACTGCACTGATGTGAAATTCTGACTTTATTCCGTGAACATTGTTGCCTATTAGAGCCCCAGGAACGACTGGGCTGCCTCTCCTACTTCTGTAATCTACCTCTCAGCATCCACCCACATAGACGGCCTTTTAAGAGATCTATCTCCCTCGCCCTCCCTCCCTCTCTCCCTCTCTTTTGCGTTCTCATTTTTGTCTCGCTCTTTTGCTCTTTTTCTCTCTCCCTCGCTTTTCTTCCTCCTGCCCATCACTCTCTCCTCTGCGGCCATTAATGTATAGTAGTGCTGCTTCCAAAGGGAAGGTGAGGTTCAATCCAGGGCCAGCCCCTGGTGTGGAATAGCCCCATCTTTGCTTTTCATCTTCTCTCTCTCTCTCTCTCTCTCTCTCTCTCTCACTCTCTCTCTCTCTCACACACACACACACACACCAACACACACATACACGTCTTATACAGCCGCGGCCGTGGGAGGCGGGCGCGACATGCCCTGGCACTGGGGCTGTGCATCTGACCGTGACTTCCCTCCAGAGTGCTATTGAGTGGGAGGGAGCAGAAGCGAGAGAAAGAGAGAGAGAGAGAGAGAGAGAGAGAGAGAGAGAGAGAGAGAGCCCATAGCTCATTACCCTGGGCTATTGGGCCACTGGTGCGGCCATTGAGATCCTCTTTAGCCTCCTGCTTTAGCACCGATATGGAGCCATAACTGTGGCTTGCGAGGGGCCGACGCATTAAAACAGGGAAAAAAATGCCATGGGGTAAATGGCAATGATAAGGAATGATGCCATAATGTGACCCTTGTCTTACCTTTTGGCTCAAAGCACTGGCAACAGGGGAGGCCATTTTGCCAGTGTCGTTTTATTTGGTCATGATGATCACAGATGCATGCAATTTTATTATAAACAAAAAAGGTTTTCTTCCAGTTGCATGGTATGAATTCTGAATGAATTTTAAGTACTATGAATACATTTCAGTATTCAGTTCCATTGACATTATTTGAAAGTAACGTTCACTACAGGCAGGTCCTGTAGACATTATAGCATTGTTTTTCGGATGTCCTAAAGATATATTGCCTAAAGTAAAGCAGACCGATGTTTCAAAAGAACAGAATAAATCCTCATGTATATGTACCACTGAGCACAGGCTAGTTAGACATAGTGAAACCATTAGATGAATGAGACATGTATGTACATTACATGTTTCCCATTAAACAAACTAAATTGGCATACAATAGGTTCATTAGCCAACAGAATGGAGGCCTGTACACAGATAATTAAATCAGGTTCAGGCAGACACAGAGAGCTGTTTGCACAGTGACACACTGGAAACCATTGGGGAGCGCTAATGTTAGCTTAGCACTGGTACTTATTACAGTCCTTCCATCCTCCCAGTTTGATGAATATGGTGTGTTTTATAGAAGAAGCAAGGGGAGGCTTTGATGGAGCTGAGGCGGTGGGGTCCATAAGTAAGACCATCAGGAGGGGAAGCAAAAGCGACTCCACACCCGGGGAAAAAAAATCTATCAAATCTGACAAGTAATGTGATTCCTTCCCGAAGAAATATGTCTGCGTCAGCCTGCACATTTCAGCAAAGTAAAGACCAGCCCAGGTCTAATCAAGATCCCACAGTATATCCTTCCGAGAGGAGATGCTGCTTTTCAAACGGAAAAAGTATTAAATTGAAGGTCCAATCTGCCATCAAAACTGCTTGCTGTCACACCGCCGTAAAGTTGGTTTTACTTTGGATATTCATCAGATGTCCAAGCCTAGGGTATCAGAGGAACAGTCAGAGATGTTATATAACAACAGGAATCTGACTTATCACTCCTGTAAAAGTGATAAAGTACGGGGGAAAAACAACTTATATGGGCTCTCCTCCAGCATACTGGAGACCACACTCACTGACACTGAACTTTGGGTAAATCCAGGTAGGCCTATCACATATGGTATGGATACTCCAGAAGGATAAATACATAGTACATACTCCAGAAGGATAAATACATAGTACATACTCCAGAAGGATATAATACATACGTAGTTGCTAAAACCTACACAGACATACTACACATACACCCAACCCAATACAGTATATGAACATATACAAAGTAATAGCAGCTTTTTCCATTATGATCCATCCACTGTGCCTTATGCTAGACTAAAGAATCATTTCTATGTTCAATCAATTTTAGCTTAAAAGATATTTGTAAAGACTCAGACAATATGAAGTTCAAAAATAGTCTGTCATTAATGCCCTTCGTGGGGTGATTTACTTTTTTGCTGCATTCCCCAATTTTGCATTTTTGATGCCAGCAAAAGAGTGAAACTCTCAGTGGAGCTGCAGAGTTTTAACTAACAAAAGAGGTATTAATTCTAAATTAAAAAGGTATTAATCATTCACAGATCATGAGAGTTGATCAATGATGATTGAGTGGATCAGCGTGGTGTAGCACTGGCCGGTTCGACAAGAGTGCTGTGAATGTGAGTGTGTTTCGGGGTTTCGCCAGAATCTGTATTTTCATTGCATTTCATTTAAGTATGTCTTCTTCTCTAGGTGATAGAAAACACATCCTTTGGCTAATATACAGAATGAGTTAGGTGTGAGAGCACTTGCAGACTACTTTGTAGAACAGATGTGGAATGACTGCAAAAAATTTGATAATATCGTCTATGAATACAAAGCACATGTTAGATAAAACTTGCACCTTCATTACATTTGCTCCATTCCAAGAATGTAAGATCTTTTAAGTTAACATCCCTTCTGAAGAAGTAAAAAAAAAACATGATAGTAGTGTGTCACAAACATTCTTCAGACTGTGTGACTTTAACCCTCTCTGTGAGAGCACACATCAGGAAGAGAAAGGGCCTTCTCAGCTATGTTGACAAGCAGGTCAAAAGCACAACAACAGGTAAGACAGGTATCGCTATCTTTATTTTCTTCCCTCTAGTAGATGGTTGGGTTAACACTGCAGTGGAATAGAAATCTCAATACTTTTCTTCCACCTGAATTTATTTCCTGTGACATTACTTCCATGACATTATTGAAAGACCCAATTTTCTCACTTGTGTTTTATTTATTTATTCAATTAATTTTCATAACCACCAGCAAAGTGAGTTTCAGCTTACTTCAATCCGACCGACTCCTTCCGTGTTGCCGTTGTCATGTTTATGTGGACTAGGGCCATTTTGCAGCTCTTAAACTACTTACATGTAAAATGGTGGGAGATCCCCTGAGGTTGTTAAATGGCAAGCAAGGTGTTAGAAAACAGAATTCATTTTCTGCCTGGTAAAATTTAACAGCCCGTTGGTCCTGTTCCTCAGATAGAGGTTATGAACCACTAAGGATCTTTTACTGTTCCCCAGTTTTCCCTCTCAGTGGAGAGGAACCCGTATAAATATGAGGCTTCTGGCTGGGGGGCTTTGGAGGGGTGGGGGGATCTCTTCCACCAGCCCACAGGCTTGCATTATCTCTGTTGACTCCCCATAAAATATGTCCTTGATATCACACGCGCAAGGTCTGCTTGCACACCCTAAAGGTCAACTGGAGTCTTGCATTTTTACTGTGTGTATGTTTTTTTTTAAGTATTTCTTTACAAACACAAGATTGTATGCCATAAACATTTTTTTAGGATGTAGTGTAAATTTGAAGCGACATTGTCTTATGATAAAATCTCAATACAGTAGCTAACATTCATTGGAAAACACAACAGAGGTTTTCAGGAAGCTTTGTGTGATACGCAGTTCTTAGATCTGACCACAAGATGGCAATATATCCCAATAATTGCCGGACCAATATTTTGACAGTTTGATTCACTGCCCAGTTCAAAAACATTAATTTGATCCTGGGTTCTAATTACAACATAACATGCATATCATTTCAACAGGTGTTTCAGATTGATTAGATAGTATGAAACCCTGACATTCGATGGATACCATTTAGGTAGGTAGTTTGATTTGTGGGTACAGATGAAAGGTCACAGTTATTGACCAAGATGTTAACCTCCTAGTTGATGGCTCATTTTTCAATTGATCATCTGCATGGTCAGAATGTTTAGCATACCCAATCCCCAAAGACAATATAAATGTAATATGTCTTAGAAACACACATATGCAGATATTTTTAAAGTTTTGTTTCAAAGCCTTCACGGCAAAGATGAAAGGCTGCGTTTTATGTTTATTCACATGTAAATGAAATCAAAATGATAAGAATCAAAAGACACAGGTAATTCTTTCTTCAAAAGTCTTTAATGATCCATTATTACACTTGGCAGTTTCTTTCTGGAACACAGTATTGAGGCAGATTCACACATACAAGCAGCTTCATACAACCCTTCCATTGTGATTGGTTAACCAACAGTTTTCCTCACTGTCACCTTGTCTGTTTCCACACAGTGCATCCATGCCGATTCCACCAGTCATGTAAATCCTCTGCTTGTTTTGAACACAGATGTCGCGGCTGAATGAACAAACCCACTGTACTCATGCAATTCTGTAGATGAAGTATCCTATACTCCCATTATAGCGGAGCAAAGAGATCCTTACAGCTTGTTGGCATATACATATGGCTAGTTCTGACAGGCCTATACATGGCAAACTAATTGTGGCACATAAGATGGAGTAGTAGTGAATATATAAGGTGTAAAGATGAAAGTGTTTGGGATGGGATGGATAATATAATAAGAGTAATGACATTAAGGACAAAGATGATGAAGGCTGGCACCCTTACACCTGCGCATTATAATAAATCATCCTCTATGGTATTTTTTTCCCCCACCACTGAGTAATCAAGTAATCAAATTAATCAAAATGAAGTTTTGAAATTTGAAAGTTAGCTTGGACAAAAAAAAAAGGGATTTTTAAGTGTTTAAGTGATTTCTAAGTGTTCCCTCCGTAAGGATGCTGAGCCGGTGCCTATTAACATACTAGAAATCATGCAAACTACTACAATATCAATTGATTGAGTAGGAAATTCATGAAATGTCTTTAACTCATTGAACTCTATAATCAATGTGGAAGTAGTGGTTGATTAAAGATGTGGGTGTAGAGGGAGGAGGAAAGGAGGGGGCTGTGGGGTGCTCTTTCAGCACTAGGCTCTGATTACTGCTTATGGCCTTCACTAGCCATAGGGGAAGAGACCAGGGAGGAGGAAGGAGGGGTGGTGGGGTGGTGGTGGTGGTGGTGATGGGAAGAAACCTTGATTGAAAAATAATAAGGTGGAAGCCCTTTTTCAGCTGGGGCTGCATTCAGATCAGAGCGTTCTTCTCCTCGATGTCGGAGCTGCGGCGCATCGAGCGGCCCAGCAGCAGCTCCTTCTCCTGGACCAGGCTGTCCAGAAGGTCCTGCTGACGGTGGTTGTGGTAGACCTTCAGGAAGGCCAACACTGTGATCCCCAGCCAGGTCAGCCAGGCTGACCACAAGCCAAACTACACAACAGACAAAACAACATGGAAGCGCTCAGTTAGTGCATATGAAGTATGATGATAACAAAATGATTATTGTACAAATAAATCAATGGTAATTATGGACCTTGTCATTTCTACAGATAGCCTAACTGTTGAGTACTAGTTATTACCTCCGCCTGTGTCTGTCTGTCCATGTGTACAACATAACTCGTAAAGTACTGCACAGATTTGGATGAGATTTTCGGACATCGTGTGTAAAGTAAGAACTGATTCAATTTTGGTGGCAATCGGAGATCCAGAAAACCATCTGGAATTTATATTGTGTCTGTGAACACATTGCCTTGGTGGAGGTCTGCGATCTCTGAATGCTTTTCTAGTTATAATCATATTGTAATGGATATGAGACTTATGTAACAGAGTCAGAAATTAACCTATTGAATTTCTGCAAAATAGTATCCTGCACTAGACTACACTCCTGTTACACCTATACATTACTGAACCTATGAAATCTAAATCTATTGAAATTTTCCATTTTCAAAAATTCACAATGAGTTTATGAGGGCCAGTAACACAACCCTTGGTCAATGTCAACAGGAAACTGACTTGGCTGTGGTGTGCATTAACCAAAATTCCAGCCATTATTTACATAATTTATTTACTCTGATGGTCACTCTATAAGTATAGCAGTATTTGTATAATTTGTATGCACAATCTGTTGTTTGTTTTCGCGACCACTAGAGGGCATAGTGCAGTAATCCAGGCCTAAGCCTACGTTGCCACCGGATAGTAGAGTGCACTCACCTTTTCCTTATTCACAAGGACTTTGTATTATCTTTCTTTCACTGAGAAGAGAAACTGCTCAGTTGTCTCATTTGTGAAGAAGGTAAGCCATGTCTTGGACTCACGAATTACTGTAGCTTATCTTTTTTTTAAGCTACTTTGACTTTTTATATCCAGTAACTCATGTGCAGTTTTGATATGGTGTGGGTTTCAAATATGATGTTGCTATTCTAGGATCAATAAAGTAAACCTTATGTATACCATGCAGTACAGAATTTGATACTTCCAACTGTAAACACAATCATCACATCTCATCATGGGCTGAAAAAGCTTACTTGTGCGATGGCAAACTGGTCATAAAACGAGGAGTTGTCCAAGCCCAGTTCCAGGTCAGTGTCCTGCATATCCTCACAGCTGCACAGAAGTGAGGTAACACAGTAACAACAGCTCAATTACATCACAGAGGCACATATGAAATGACACTACTAGTTTTATACAAAAGGACATTTTAAACACAAGTGAGACTGAATACAAATCATGACGACATGTGAAACCAAATGTACTTATGCACCAAGTTTGCATAAATTCACTCACAATAGCCTACAGTATAAAAAAGAGAAAAGAGAAAAAGAGTACATAATTGGCAGATATTAAGCATTTGGAAGGTGTAAGGGTTCTGAAATGTAGCATTGGACAAAGATGTTTGGGAGAAAATGAATATAAGGATAAGTGCTACAGAACAACAAGAATAGGTACCTAAGACCGCATTGACTCTTTAGATGTAGGCTATACCTTTTGATCAGATGACAACATCTTATGTAGGCCACTGTCTCTTATTTTGTACATCACCCTGTTAGATATGAGACTCAAAATGGTAGCTAGGTGTTGAAATTCAGAGTATTAATAGTGCAAATACATTAGGTGTAAAATAAAACGCAACATCTATCGCAAAATACCTACTATTATAGATAACCATGTTACAAGAAATTAAATTAGACCAAAGATACTTTCTAAAGTCACACACTCTGGTGACATGTTTATTGACTACAATATATGCTATGCATGCTATACAGCCTGTTGAAGGCTATAGTATTTTCGCATTGGTGTATGATGCCAGTACTGGCGATGCTGTGCAGCGCTAGAAGGTGTTGTATTGTTGAACCCAGAGCACAACCCACCTGCTTGGCATGGCTCCACTCTCAGTGATGGCATCACACCAGGAGCTGAAGCCCACGCTTGAAATAGTGCTCGCCACAAACACTACAAACACCACCAATGAGCTGAGAAGCAGGTTGAGGAAAGCATGGAAGAAAGAACTGAGGAAGAAAAGTAGAGTTAGTTGGGCTTAATTAGGCCATTTACTTGCATGAGCACGCTTAACATTGGGCTACATTCATTTAATTCGGCCCATATTGATTTTCTCGGCCGAAATAGGCAATGGGTCAAATCATTAGACATCCTTTTACAAAAATGGGTTGATTAACATTAGGCTATTTAGTACATCCTTTTAAAAAAAATGGGTTGATTGGGCTACTTAGTGTGGGCTTATGTTTTTAAGTCATGTTTTTACACTTTCAATGGCATGCGACACAGCCTATAGCCTATACACGAAAACGTCATCATTGAAGGGAAGCAGGACATGGCAGGATATGTAAATCGTTCACAGCAGCCTAGGCTACTGCACATCATGAAATCATTCTGCTTCCCTAAATAAACTATCGCACGACAGTCAATAACCTACAGAACATTTCGTATTTCACGGAAAGTAACTCACTCATCCTGGCCTTTGCAAAGGAAGAATAAGGTTCGCCATGCTTGCACCGCAGAAAGAATGAGTGAAACGATGCCGACGAATGTGATGAAACGGCAGGACGTCTCTGGACCCCATTCCTCCACCATAAACCGCTGTTTCCCCACCGTCATATTCTCGTTCTGCCACATTCCCTGAGTGAACAGCAGGCATTTTCCCTGGAAATCATCGCCGTTTTCCGAGAGAGGCACAACGGCAATGAAGCCAAAGAGGAATGCCAAAAAATAGAGGATGCACTGGCCAAAGAGAAAATTGTCAAGGGCCATCTCTCTCCTCCATTTATTGCCAAACATCACAGCGCATGCGCGATATCAAAGAAGCTGGAAACTGAACATTGACATCTGTATCCTCAAGCAAGCTCAGGATACTGTATGGAACAAAAAGATCCCTTTAAATAGCCTGGCTCACATGTTCACATTAGAGTGATTGGATGATTTCTTTATACTCCTTACGTAAATATTTTATTCTAGGCACACATTTAAAGTTATAATGACGCATTGCTTTTCTTTTGGAGGGAAATGTAAGATCACAGTCAACATACATTCTACCTAAACAGCATTTTCATTCCCTTTAACTACCCTAAATAATTGACTATTTAAATTAGGGTCCTGATGCATCATCACACAGCCTAAACTTGTAAACCCTAAATGTAATGGTGCCCCCTGCTGATACATTCTCATCCTGCAGCATCCCAAACATCACAAACTGGTGGAATAGACGTATTTCTTTCATCTTACATGTAATAAAACTATACAACCCTACTCCAGTAGCTTAGAGGCCTACTGTCGATAATGGGCTTCCATTTTATGACTTTGGTCAGGTAATATGTATGTCAATGTACATTTTTAGTTCCTATGTGCATTATTGTAGCCTAAAGTACGGTGGCCCGGAAGTGCAACAGACATTAACAAGTTTGAAAACAAAATTACATTTGCATTATACACTTACATCTTTAAAAAAAACAAATTCCTATTTCATAAAACACATTAACAAATGAAAAAAGAGCTTTTACATATTACAACGCACATTAACAAGTTCCAAAACAAAATTACATTTGCATCACACACTTACATCTTTAAAAAACTAATTACTATTTCATAAAACACATTAACAAATGTAAAAAAAAAAAAACCCACAAATCTACAATACACAAAACATTGTTTTCAATGATCTGACGAAACACCATTTATACAAAACACATTAACAAGTTTGGAAACAAAATTACATTAAGAATACGTCTCACAGACATGAAAAAAAAACATTTCATTAAACACATTTGCAAATGTGAAAGAAAAAATC
>JAODXP020000025.1:281031-303531 GCA_027497455.2 Sardinella longiceps
GAGGATTCAACTAAGAGAGCATGCTTTTATTTCCTGTACCTGGCTTTAGACGTTTTAGCAAATTCAGAATATTTACACTATTTCAGTGTATGTATTAGTGACCAATCTTTCAGTTTATGTCAGTGTACTGTATACATGTACAGTATGTGTGTCAACTCATCTTTCATCTGAGGTATTCTCTTCTCTACTTTATCAAATAGGGGGTTGTGCTGTAAAATTCCCTTCAGTTTCATTGATCTCTGGATACAGTATATATAGTCCAGGCAAAGTAGCCCATTTTGGGACCAAAAACAGGAGTAATTGTAAAAGAATTTTTTTCAGCTTAGATTATTTCTTTGAGGTGTCCAGAACAACATACTAAAAGTCCTAAGAAATCCTAGTTGAGGAAATATGTTAAATTCTTCTCAATCCGATATGTGTACCAATATAGGCCAGAATAGGTCTGAATAGGGCTATTTTTTTCCTTTAGTCCTATCAAAATAAAACTTTATACAATGAAAGTACTCATGAAAAGTAGCATTTTTTGTATTACAAGTTTTTCTGAAAAATGAATTTAATATGTATATGGGCTATACACTAATCCAAGTAGCCCCAAATACACCCATATACATGTATAGTGAAGAGATGAAGAGGGTGGGACCTGTCTCAATTCATTTTATATGACACCTTGTGGATGTAAGCTTTCAGAAAAGGTATAGCATAAGGGGTAGATTAGTTTTCTTTTAATACCTCAGGTCCAAACGCATTGGCTATACACCAAAATCACCAATACCAGCTGATCTATAAATGGGTATCAATGGGAGGAGGGGGGTGGAACCTATCTAAATTTATGTTTACAAAGATCCTGAAGCCCTCTGCTTTCAAAAAACATATTACTTTCCAAGGTTTATTACTTTCTAATACATTCCATAGGCACTTTTGTTCAAGAAATGCACATATTTTTTCATTTTCCCCAAAAATAGGCATAAGCTTTAAAATAAGGAGGTGGGTGGGATGTGAGAAAAAATTGGGGGTGAAATCCTGGGCATATAAGCTTTCAGAAAATATATGGTTTATGGGGTCTAATATGTTTTCCCTACACGCCATTGGCCTAAATGTCACCAAAAATTGCCCATTTTGAAAATTCCAAATTTCTTAATTTTGGGATATATTGTAATGAGGAGGGTGGGGCATACCCCAATGTCAAACCATACCATGTTATAGAATATGCTGAGGGTGTTTGCTTTCAGAAAATGTATGGGATATATGGTGAAAGTAGTTTCCCCTTCATGTTTCAGGCCAAAATGTACTAGTAGTGTACATTTTCCTCCAAAATCCACCCGAATCCCATTCATTTCAATGGGAAATTTACTTTCCTCCACTATTTTAACATTTCCTCAACTAGGATTTCTTAGGACTTTTAGTATGTTGTTCTGGACATCTCATAGAAATGATCCAAGCTGAAAAAAATTCTTTTACAATTAGTCCTGCGAAAAATGCTACTTTGCCTGGACTAATAATATACAGTGCGAGGGACAGGTTATCCCAATGCCCAGTGCTGTTTCCATGTTAGATATCGTGCGAAAGGCAACAGGTATTAGATAGGGATGCAGGAGGCAAGGTCAACTGGCATTATGCCCAGCTGTGTTGTCATTGTCTGTCTGCATGTGTACAGATTAGACCAGACAGGCCACATATGGTCCCTTCTATGGCTTCCATGGTGGACACAAACAGGTTTTGCTTTCATGTCATGAACCACACAACAATCACCTGCTGTGTTGCTGGAATTGTACATATACTGTAAGTATTCCATTTACAACATAATTCAAAAGAAACACATGTTGTAGTCAACATGTAGACTTGATCTGTCTGTAGTAAGTCTGTTAAAATGATCAAATATGACCTATAATATTTGTCAGGGGAGCCACTATTAAGTGAAAAGAAGAGGGTTGTTGAATGTCAGGTTATGATTGGCCGAGACACAGAGGGCGTGTTTTACTAATTCTCAGAGATAATGAGATTATGTGGAGTGTTAGAGAGTGGTAGTAGGATGAACAGCACCCTCTGATATCATTCATTCTTTGCCGTTTTTAAAAAAATGGCCTTTGAAAAAGATGATTTCAGAGATGCCCCACAAACACAGATAACTGGATTTAATCCTCCGACTTGCTGGACCACGTGAAAGCAGGTAAGGTGCTGCTTTGACATAACATCTT
This sequence comes from Sardinella longiceps, assembly GCA_027497455.2. Taxonomy (NCBI): domain Eukaryota; kingdom Metazoa; phylum Chordata; class Actinopteri; order Clupeiformes; family Clupeidae; genus Sardinella; species Sardinella longiceps. The sequence continues at coordinate 283,227 of JAODXP020000025.1, forward strand.
CAGTTAGCAAAGTGTAGCATGCTGTAGTATGGGTACTTTATTTCTATATTTTCTCTAGTTTATTATCTAAAATGCAATTGTTGAACAACTTGGCTGTGCACCGGCCATAACTATTAACATGCTTTGTGTCACTTATGATATTGATGACCAACAATATTAGACTTTGTTTAAATCTCATCTTAAATCTTGCCTCAGTATTTATTTTACTGTAAATGATTGTAACTTATTGAGGACCTTGTTTCTGTAGTTATATCTAAATAAGTATTGTTGAGCCATATGATTTATTTGAGCAACATACTGTATGAGGTGTAGTAATCTGGATCTTTTCAGTGTCACTGCAGTTAAGCCACTAGGCTCTTACTCCAAGGTCACACGCTCATTGACAGGGCGCTCCATGTCAGAGGGTCTTCTACAAACTGAACCCACCCTTTAAATGGCATCTTCAATGAACACTTTTGTCTCTCTGATTTCAGGACTTGCTCCTTCCTATTCACCACTACTGGCACCGTCTTCCCCTGTGTAAAAATACCCCAGGACTAAGCCTCTTATGGGGCTCTCGCAAGAACAATCTCTCCCCTTCCCCCAGCCCCTTTCCTGTCCCTGATCAACTGATCAAAATCCCTCAACCATCTCCTTGTTTCAACTCTGACCCCTCTCTCCACTCTTGGGGTGTCTGAGGGGGGCGAGAGCAGTTTCAGTGATCTTCATCCCTTCCTGCTCACTCTTAGTAGTAGAAAATGGCTGTCCTCAAGGTCACATTTACCAAGACGAAGCGCGACAAGCTGGCTCAGGTGCTTTGGGTGCTGAACTGGGTGTCTGTAATCACTGGTGTGACCCTATTCAGCCTGGGCCTTTTCCTGAAGGTCGAGATCCTGAAACGGAAGGAGGTGATGTCCGACGACATCCACCCGGTCCCCAATATGCTGATAGGCGTAGGCCTAGCTGCCTGTGGCATCAACTTCCTGGGTGGCAAAATCTGTTATGACTGCGTGGACACGGCCAAGTTCCTGCGCTGGAAGCTCATCATGCTTCCATACATCATATGCACGTTCTTCTTCACCTTCTGCATCCTGGTGGGAGCTCTCATGTGCTGTTTTATGCATCACGAGCTTGAGAGATCTCTCTACCTGGGCTTGCACAACGCTATGCGCTACTACAAGGACACAGACATCCCCGGGAGGTGCTACCTGAAGCGCACTGTTGACATGCTGCAGCTGCAGTTTCAATGTTGCGGAAATGGGGGCTACCGTGACTGGTTTCATGTACAGTGGATCAGCAACCGCTACCTGGACATGAGCAAGAGCGAAGTGACTGAGTAAGTTGACAACAACAACAAAAACAACAACAACACCCATAATCCTTGGGACAAAAGTCTTAGGTCATGAGGACAGCCAGCCATTTTGGCTTGGTGTTTGAAAACAGTTCCTGGAGGGCAGGAAGACTATTATTGGGAATCTTTTAAGCAGCCATGTTGCTACTTGTACAATCTGAAACCACCAAAATTAGTACTCTTCATATGATAGTCCTGAGACAATACACCTAAATCCCTTTTAGGCTAGACTTGAACTGCATTCTCTAACTTAGTGAATTGTGTGTAGATCATGAAGATCAAGAACAAAAAAAAACCTATTCAATACATATTCAGAAATGGAAGCTGACCAATCAACTCATTTATTTGACCCCAATTCATTATGTTCTTGACATGATTAAATTATGTTTCAAAGGCGACCAGTGGTCATGATATTTTCACTATTTAAGCTCTTTTCATTATTCTTCATTCATATCATTCTCTTTGTCCCTGTTTCTGTTCTGATCTACCTCCTCCATGTTTTGGCTGTCACACCTCTCCTCTCCAGCCGTCTGAGGAATAACATCCAGGGGAAGTACCTCATGGACAGTGTGCCCTTCAGCTGCTGTAACGTGTACTCACCACGGCCCTGCATCCAACACCATGTCACCAACAACTCGGCCCACCACAACTACGACCACCTGACGGAGGAACTCAACCTGTGGCAGAAGGGCTGTCGCCAGGCCCTGTTGGAGTACTACACCAACATCATGCAGTCCATCGCCATCATCGTGATCACCATCTGGCTCTTTGAGGTGCCAATCAACTCTTCCAAGAATATAATATAGAACAATGTCAATTACATTTCCAAGGTTTTACTTTAATTTGTCATTTCATTTGACATTTGACTGACCACTCTGCTGAAAGTTATCCAATAGGGTTTACACTGTACTAGCCAGAAGCTTGTGCTATAAAATGCTTGTCGGCATATTGGACTGTAATTAATGACAATTAAGTGCCAGTAAAATAACCACCCTTCAACTTGTGTCCAAAACCCCTCTGAGCTCCATTTAAATTTCTGTGTCATTTACCAAATTGGGAAGGCCCTGAACATTTGGCCTATATTTTACATCTAATGATCCTAGATTATAATAACTTGCTGCATCATCATTTAATCAATTATCATAAATTCAATTATCATAATTCATATCATATCATAATTCAATTATCATAAACTCTTTATTGTCAGAGTGTACATAATAAACACATGCATGGTGTGATCTTGACCAAACAACCCATTCTTAACCCAGCCATCTGTGTTCTTTATGCCTCCCAGCTTTTCGTTCTGACCGGAGTACGATACCTTCAGACGGCCATGGAAAACGTTGTGCAGATCGGGGATCCCAATTCTGAATCTGACGGTTGGATCTTGGAGAACAGCCTGTCGGAAACAGCTCGCTATAACTTCAACATTATCAAGAATCTGGGCAAGTGCTGCCACGTTGGTGACGATCCAAACATTGATGTACCCAGCCTTTCCCAGCAACCCAATATTCAGGAGACAGAGCCCACAAGGCAGATACCCCTCCCAAAATAAACTGATTTCAACTCAACGATGCCCTTTGGGTAAAAAAATTAAAGACAAAAACCTGCCGTTTTGCAGTAAAAAGTAATCAGGCTGACCATCATACTCACTTCCATGTCTGCAGCTACCACCCAGAGGAGACCCAGCACTGAACTATTGCAGCTGCCTTTTATATTGCTTTTCAGTAGTGTCGACTTTACGTTGACTAGAAAGAGACACAGAGAGTTGTTTGGTCTATTAGAAGTGAAAGCATTTCTTAATACTTTACATTCAACTCAATCACTTGCCTGAACTTGATCGTTTTGCCTGTAATTGAATTGATGATATACAAGTGCGTCTAAAAGGAACACTTGGCAAGGTACTGTAGAAGTAAGTCATGTTACTTTCACTTGTGCCTGAGCTCCTGAACGTTTTACAGGGCATCCTTAAAGACAATCATAAAAGAGTACTCTTCCTAAGAGCGTGCTCAATGTAACTGTTCTTAATATCGGCTTTCTTTCTCTGTGCCTGAGTACAAAGAGATACTATCATTATGTAAAATATGCTGATACATTTACTATTAACACACATTTCATTTTAAATTGTATCAACCATTTATACAGATTTGATTTGCTCTGTACTTACGCATGGTTGAACTGGGTTTTTTTCTGAATAAACGATCATCAAACAAATCTATAGTTGTTTTTACACTGTGACACTCATATCAAAGCCCTCTGTTTGAATGAGCCGAGTTATCAATAGTACTTGGGGAAAGGATTATTTCTTATCTCTTTGAATGAAATTTACAATCATGAGGACAGAGGTAAACTATGAAGTCTATTCATTTTCTCAGCAGGGCCAAAGCCAGAGTGATCATTCAATATTTATAACCACAGTATGACTGTGATAAAACTATGTTTACAGGGAAAATGCTATTGTAAATTACACCAGATAGTGTGTGCAGAAAATTCATTTTAATGATTCAAGAAAAAGACATAATTAACAAGCACTAAATTGATGAAGGTGTTTATTTTTATCTCTCCCTACCAAAATGTCTTGCATTTCATGGACACTGTTTTTTTATGAGATGCCTCAAGGAATCTACTTCAAATAACACATAATAGCACACAAACAGATGTTGACGAGCTGAAGGCCACACAATTTTATTGTCAATTTTAATTTTCATTCCTTGTTGATATCAGATAACTAAACAAAAGGTTTCAAACTGAAAATAAGTCCTTCCTTTTCACAGTAGGCTATAGATCTGTCTCAGGTTTGTATGGCTGCTCTTGAGATTGATTAAGAAGGCGACCATGTCCACATAGTCTTCTACTACATCAACAGCATAATCCCTGGGTTAAGGAGATTTCTTTGCACTTAGATCTCAATCCACACAAGAGCCATACATCCAATTACGCATTTTGGGACCAGAGATGACACATAGGCAACCTCTGCTCATGTGGTTGACCTGGTTTCTTAAAGAGTAGAGATTTTCTGATTTCACTCAGCCCTAGCCTGAACTGAACTGACCATACGCCTACTTCGACCGTGTTTAATACAGCCCTGTTGAACGTTTACAGCAGGTATATCTCTCCAGTAGCCTACAGGACTGCATTAAACACAGGAGTTGCATAAAGCCATCTACAGGTTAACTTACCTTAGACTGGAGACCCATCTCCTAACTGAAAGGGCCATAGGCCTACTCACCATACAGTTACAGTAAATTCAGACCTGGATGTTCACAGCAAACAAGCATCTGATCACATTTGGTCACATTTTGGCAGCCCCCCATACAAATAGCACTATTCAACCTTGAACATCTCTGATGAGCAACCTCCTTTTTTCACATGAGAGGTCCATCTTCAATTCAGTTCAGTTCAGGCTTATTGGTCATATGCATATTAGTACAAGTACCACAGCAGCGTTTTTTTGCCCGCCAGGCAGCCGGTCTATTGACTGTCTATTGTCTAAATATATTTAAATTACTTATAAAACTACCTAAAATTGGTTAAAAAGTATACAGATGTGCAGAGTATTTAGACATATTAGGATCGATTATCACCATATGGCTAGAGAGGAAAAGAATCCAATCCATTCTTCCAATGTGCTACATCCAAATAGCGTTATGATTGTTAGAAAAAAAATAGAAAAAAAAAAAGATTCTCTCTAGAAAAATAAAATAAAATTTTCTGCACACACACACACACACACACACACACACACACACACACACACACACACAATTAAAAAAAAACAGAGAAACAAACACACACACACATAGAGAGAGATAAAGAGAGAGAGAGAGAGAGAGAGAGAGAGAGAGAGAGAGAGAGAGGGTCTATCCAGATATGTTATGGCTCTGGGCTTATACATAGGGTCTATCTGTAGGCTTTGTGTCGTAAGTGCCGTAAGGATGGGCCATTACGACACTCTCATCCAGCATTACCGTCGATGAGCATTACGCATTACTGGAATCTTCGTGAATGCGGATATATCAGGAACTGTACGTAACTAAAGGCATATGCGTAAATTATTTGGACGCTCCCTCAGTGATGGTGAGTGCGATGCAAGTGATGTGTCGAGGGGTGTTGTAGATTTCTGTTTGGGGCTTCTGTCAACGGACCACGCCTGGAATCCATCGGATTGATCAAAGTAATTTTTTCGGCATGTTATTTACTTGTGTTGTTCAGAATTATAGCGATCCGGGTCCTCGGATGTCAGATTAACCTTAGTTTACGTGCATAATTATTATTGAATATGTAGGCTACTACAGGCGAAAATATGTTTTTCAAATTCGTGTGGGTATATCTTATAAAAGGACTGTCGTCGCTCGATTACATAAGGGTATAATGACATGTTTCTCGCAGGTGCAACAACATTGGAAGCGTAAAGGCTATTGGTCGAGGCTTTGGTCGTGAGAGCACTTATGTTACAGGCCTTTGCCTCCTTGATCTGTGATCTCTCAAACTGTAGTCTAACTAATGTAGTCTCTATTTCTATGTAATGTAGTTAGTATGTACTTACAAGTAGTTCCTGATGTAAAGAGTTCCTAAAAGCTCAGATTGGACTAGGCTAGGTAAGGTATCATGTAGTAATGTTGATCATTGCCTCTGGATAACATTACTTATTTATTATTAAATGAAATTATATTAAACTAAATTAAACTAAATTATTATTTTTTTCTAGTCATACCATATTGTGTTGTCCATTGTTTGCAGCTGATTTGGCTACATGATGCTCAGAACCCCTTCAAAATAACCTATCATCTGGTAACCAATACAAAAGCCAGCATACATTTGCACTTTGGTTCATTAAACAAAATAGTTAGTGAGCAAAGTCCCTATTCTGACCACTGGCTTTGGAGAAGGGGTATTGACAAACCATGATTTGAGGTTGGCCAAGATCTAAATGCACAGATAGCACTGTGAAAGCTACAGGGCAAGGCCTAACTGAACTACACTTTTGGTCACTTACATGTAAGTTTCAGTTCATGCTATGTATAGTGGTCATTTTGGGGTGCTTAAGATTTCAAAGCTGGTATTGTAAATTTGCAATGTGTATAACTTCCTGCACAGTTTATAATTTGTATCCTCTGTGAGCCATTAAAATGGTGTGCAGTTTTGTATAACATTTTCTTTTACTGAAACTAACACATCTTTGACATTATATACTGTATGAAGTATATTTTCTGGTTGAATATCTAAATGCTGTTCATTTATATAGTTAATGTATATAATTATATTACAATTAAATATATATTATAATTTATGTAGTTAAGAAGTAAAAAAATGCATTGGCCATTGCTTTCAGTGGCATTGCTTAGGTGGCAACAAAATAGGCTTTGTCTGTGAAATCCTTTGGATGCTCATGTTCTCATAAATGATACATTAGCTCTTGGTTCTGGGGCTGGATTATTCCATTAGCTGTTGTTCTCTCTGTTTCCTTTCCCAGAATCCTCTCTGTCTGTCTCCATCATCTTAATTACCTAGTGGATATCGGTCAATATGGCTGCTGTCCACTTTCTGCTGGGCACCTTGCTTCTGGCTGTTAACTCAGTCGCTCAGGCTCCCGGAGCCAATCTCGAAGAGCTCGCCCTACAGAATGCAGAATTCGGTACCAGCCTGTACCGTAAAATCGCCAGCACCACTGACGGGAACGTGGTGGTGTCACCCCTGAGCGTGACCATGAGTTTGGCCGCACTGGCAGAGGGCGCTGGGGGTCAGAGTCGCGAGCAGATCCTCAACTCACTCCAGTTGAGCAGGCTACAGAAGGCTGATGATCCCGACAGCCTTCCCCAGCTCCTGCAGACGCTTGAGGATGACCTTGAGAAGGACTTTGCCATTAGGTACGACCAGCTCATAGCTCTGTTTGCAGCACAGCAGGTGGAGAGTGCCTTCCAGGATCGTGTGAAGAAGTACTTCAAGATGGATACCCAGAGTGCTGACTTCAGTAAACCACTGGCCGCCATGAGCGCGATAAATGACTACTTCCGCGGCAAGACTGGGGGAAAGATCCAAGAGGTGGTGCCTTCTGCCATGGATGTCAAAGAACAGTTTATGCTAGTCAATACTGTTCTCAAAGCACAGCTTATGCTAGTCAATACTGTTTTCTTCAAAGGTGAGTAGGGGGCAAAGGTCAAACACAGATAACGAATGAGCATGCTTTGGCTTCCAACCTGCTTTATCAGAGCTGTATTTCAATCATACAGAACTGTATGTGTGTTGGTTGTTGGTTAAGAATCAATGTGCTTGTATACAATTCACAGTTTTTGAGTATTTCAGTGAAGGAAGAGAGCAGACACCTCTATTACAGTTTTGTCTACATTTTTATATCCAAGATTACTTCTGGCATACTGACTCTCAAGGGCACCAGAGCGCATACTGAATATGTGAAAATGACTAGAAGAATCAATATGATTTAATATTAATTAATGAGTTCTACTTGTCAAGAGGGTTATGGAAAGAAGGGACTGGTAAAAAGCCAAGCAACAGTTTATCCAAAGGGGAAAAAAGGAGAGCTGTAAAAGGAAAATGTTGGTGATGTGATGGCATACCATCCAACTCCCCTTCTCCCTCAATGTCCTTGATCACACTCAGTTAGTGGTCAAAATGAACCTTTTGAAATGTGAATCTCTACCTGCCACTGTCAAATAAACAGGAGAAAATTGAATTCAATTGTCATTCAATAAGAATCAGTACTTTGTGGCTGAACTCAACCAGCCAACTTCAAGATGTATGAGCATTTGCTACTTGGTGCTAATTTTGAACTCTGGACTTAGTCCTCCAAGCTTACATGACCTATCCCAGGGTTCAATAAAAACCTGCATTATGCCTCCATTTATTCACATGTACATTTTTAACCCTCTTTTCCTCTTTTAATTGAATAGATGTTTGGCCAGCACTCCAAGGAAAGCTCCCCAAGTGAAGCCTACTCTGACCCCTGTGAACTATCTCAGGATTCCCAATACACCAGTGTTTTAGCAAGTGTCTTTGTGGGGGTTCACAAACTCTTTTTTTGTTATTGCAGGCCAGTGGGTGCTGCCATTCAATGCCAATTTCACCCAAGAGGAACGCTTCTTCATCGACAAGTACCACATTGCTCAGGTTCCTATGATGTTCCGCTCAGATAAGTATCACCTGGCATATGACCCTGACGTCAAGGTTGGCATTCTCAAACTGCCAAGCTCTGGAGGGGCAGCTGTACTTATTGTTTTCCCAGATGAAGATGTGGACATCACCTCCATTGATGAGGAAGTCTATGCTGGAAAGTTCCTGGATTGGGTGAAGAAGCTGAAACGAACGTGAGTGCGTTGATTTCCTTGTCATGTGTGCATGGTAGATAATGATTTGTGTTTATGTTTGGGTTATTCATGGATGGATGTTGTTCATGAAATATGATCTTGAAATTAATGTGATGATATACTGGTGTATGAAGGATTTTGAATGGAGATTTTGAACTGACTTGTTATCTTCATTCATGCAGGAAGCTGGAAGTTCAGCTGCCACGCTTCTCTCTGCAGAAGTCTTATTCCCTGAAGACAGTCCTGCCGAGTCTGGGCATGTTAGATGTCTTCCAGGAGAATGCAGACCTGAGCACACTTAGCCAGAGCCAGGGTCTGAAGCTGGATGAGGTAACCGAGTCTCCACCATTAAGCAACCACATGTAGCTAATGCTAATGAGAATGTGGATAAGGAAAGACATGAAAAATGATAGGGAAGAAACAATTTAATACTATTTAATTATAAATTTGGCTCTGGAAAAAATGTGACTGGTAAAAAAAGTCAAGCAAAAGTATCAAAAAGAAAATCAAATGGAGAGTTGTGAAAAGAGAGTGTTAGCATAAAAATAAATGAGATTAACTGAAGACTGATAGTGCTACTGACACCATCTTGTAATCACGTGACCAAACCCATATAATCCCTAGATGACAGCACAAGCAGTAACCACTATTCTCCGTGCCCCCAGGTTCTGCAGATGACCACCATCGAGGTGGATGAGGGAGGATCCCTGCCAGAGGGCACACCAGAAACCTTCTCCAGTCTGCCCCCCCGACTTACCATCAACAGGCCCTTCCTCTTCCTCGTCTACCACGAGGTCACCAAGAGTCTGCTCCTCGTCGGAAGAGTGGTTGACCCCACCAAAAACTAAACACATGAAATGCCTGCGTATCATCATCCCCAATAACTATAACAACTCTCATACAAACAGTGAACCTGGACTGTATCTACTACTTAAGCAAACCTGATTTACAGTCAGTATTAACATTTGTCCCTTTTCCAGTATTAGCAGACCTATGGATGGATGTAAACACATAACAGAAATAGGACTTGTGTTATTATTCCTGCCTAACATGTGTGTATTACATCATGTGTATACAAGTTAGAAGCTTTGTGTTGTCCACCTTTCAATTTTTTTGCTAAGTGTATATGTGAAGTTTTTGGGGCAACCACATAGGATAAATCCAGAGCTGTTTTGTCAGTTACAGTACATGTTAAAGGTGTAAAAGGTGAATTTTCAGTTAAGTATTCCTCTCAAGTGTTCTGTGACAACCACCTGCACTTATTTAATTAGCATGCATCATGGGCTGTTTTTTGGTGTGTACCATATGGACGGAGGGTAGTGGGTGTGGGTGTAAATGAGTGTGACTTACAGCTGGCTGCATCCATTGGCAGAATAAAGACTTGGAACAAATATGATGATGTCATGATTCTCTGTACCTGCCCCTGCACCTTCTAACCTTCCTTGAGTTGAAGATGACAAAACAGCCAAACGTTTTATACATCACCCATAGGGATGAATGGGAACCGTAGCAAAATGTTTTACTGATTTGCCGCGTTCAGCCGCAACCACTGAACTTGGCACATGTCTCCCATGTTTGTGTGAGTGTGATGTGAGTGTTAGGAAAACGACACATGCAGCTTTCAGCGAGGATTTTCTGTTTATTGATTGGGTAGTGTGTGTGTGGTGTGGGCGTGAATCACTCTGATGCTGCGGAACACCAGGCACAATCTCATTGGTCGAGAAGGAAAAAAGTTCTTGAACTCATATGAGTGCTGTGGCGACAGCGAGAGGCGATAAAGATTTCATAAAAAATACATTAAGCTGTTTTCTCTTTCCCTATTTTCCAGTATTTTTTTGTTCTTCTTACTCGGCTGGGAAATATAAAATAAAAAAAGAAAGAGATGCAAAGCATGCTATAATACAAGAAAAAAAAATGAGCGAATAAATAAAATACATCCAAGTGTTCCTCCATACAAGTCGCTCTGTGACATTTTTTTCTGTCTGCTTCTGTTTCTTTCATTTCCTTTTCAAACAAATGTTACAAGTATTTGTTGAGTAAGGCAGAGATGGATCAATGTCAAACTTTTTTGTTGGCGCACAAAAAAACAAAAACAAAAACAAAAAAACTTGAAAACACCTCGGACGTTCCCCCGTCCCCCCTCACACTCTCTGTCTCTCTCTCTCTCTCTCTCCGCGCTTCACCCATCTGGGTGTGTCTTCAGCCCTGTTGGCTCCTGCGCTGCGTCCCGCTTGAGTGGAGGGTGGAAGGGACATGGATAGGACGCAAGATGACATGAAGCTCCAACCGGTGGGGGAATATTGGCCACTAGGTTCCCGTCTCGTGGCAGACGCGGGAGGCGGAAATCTTGCCAGCACCTTTAGCAGCAATCCCAATTATTCTCTCCCAGACTGCATTCCAAATGAGTTGGACTTCCTCTGACTGTGATAATAACATAACAAAAACAACATAAATATTTATAGTGACTACAAGTAGTATTTTTACGACTAATACTTACATTTCTATAGCGCTTTTTCAAGCCAAAACACTTTATAGTGGAAGGGGGACCTCACTAACCTCCACCGGTGTAATGCACTGTAGCCATTATGTGCCAGAACACTCACCACACACTAGCTTGAGATGGAGAGAGAGGGGATTTTTGTTTTGCTATTTCTTCTAAAATGCTCAACCACTGACCAAGTGACAAAAAGGCATCTATTTACACCAGTGTCACACAACAGAGATTTCTATGTTAGTATAATTGACAATAAAGCAGCGACATTTAAACCATGACTCCTTTGATGAGTAAATCAGTGGTAGGAAGAGATAAAGAGACATTGAAGAATCGAATCTTCAAGAATCTTCAATGTCTCTTCAATGTCTCATATTTTCAATGCAACATGAAAGTTGCCACTAGATGGCATAAGTGTGACAACAACTTCCAGCTTCATTCAAATAGCCTGAAATCTGTTCCTTGCTAGTGAGGGTACCCTATACATTACGCACATGGAGAGCTTCCTGGACTGTGTGTCCTTGCCTCCGTTTCCACGGTGATCCACGGAGCTGGATGTGTTGCTGCGGATGAGGACGGGCATGGAGGAGGTGGACGGAGTCGGGGACAGTGAGGAGGACGAGGACGCCACGCTGTAGTGGTGAGACCGCATTGTGTCGTCTGTGGGCCGTGAAAGAGAGAGATGGGGTAGATTGGCAGGGTCTGATACATTCCTTGCAGGCATCTTGAATTGTATTTGTTTTAATAAGCTCTGTTCTAACACCTAGTCCCACATCATCTAACAATGTACTCCGTCATCACTCCTCTAGAGAAGCTGATCCACTGTGAAAATGATTTCCAACATGGCAAGAATTATATCCAAAACAAGACAAGTCTGATCAGGCCCCTGGAAAACTATTTATCTATTCTCAATGTAATATCACACAGTGTTGAGAGGTCACCAAAGGTTTTATGAAAAGAGGCATTTACCGTTCACTGCAAGCATGGAGCTCTTCCCCGTCCCAGGACAACTTCCAGACTCTTTCACTTTTCTGAGGGGAAACGGCACAACTGTAAGCTCTCTGTATTTGAGAGGAAACTCATAGACAAGCCTATCTTATGCTGTTATGAATATGTCTGAGAAAACAGCTAAATGTACAGTATGTAGGCCCTGGAGGCTGTGGATACTGGTGATTTCACACCATTTCACAGTGTTTTGTGAGCTTTCAAATAATAATCATTAAAAAACCAAGGAGGATTGCTTGACAAAATGATTAGATACATCTTAAACTCAATATTTCCAAAACATAACTGGTTGTAATTGGGCTCACTGATGTAACTTCAATTTCATCAGATATTCTTAGCTGATTATATGATTATAGCCTGGTTTGAAGGTGCAAAGTATTTGCAGAGTAATTATGCTCTGTTGTATAAATGTGAACAGATAGCAGACAGTACAGAGATGTAGTTCTGAAGTATTGAAAATTTTGGAAACTGTTTGTGTAAGTGAGTCTGAAGTCGTACTGCAAGTGTGGAGAGAGTGGACATGGCTTACAGGGTTTTGTCTGAAGAATTGGACATCTTGGGGGTGGTGGGGTGACTACTGAGGGAGCGACTCCGTGCTAGTTTGGCCTTCCTCATCTCTTTACCTTTAAACATATAACCATCACCTTTCATTACCAACAACACTTACACCAATTACATCTGGAACATAACATTAGATAATCATGTTATCATCCAATCTGTGCTGGAGATGCAAATTCTTCATCATAGTTTTTTTTTGGTCGTGAAGAAAGTAAATAGTAAATAAATAAAGGCATTTCTCACCGGCTGAGGTGGACAGCGTTGCTCCTGATGTGGACCCTGACATTCCCTTCGTCCCAGACAGCCCCGTCTTACTGTCCCTTCCTGCAGGTCCCAAAGGGGAAGCGGGCATAAAGGCATCAGGTTTCAGAAAAACAATACAGGGATGTGATTGGCCAAGGGCAAAAAAAGCAGGAAAATATACAGCCCAAAGTGAAAATCAGCAAAATCATAAAAAAGTATCCCAGACTACCATACTTCACCCTACTGACCCCATTACCTGTAGATAATAGTCCTAAATACAAAATACAGTTTAACCTGCCTTTCCCTCTGTTTAATTAATTTTTAATAATTTACGAGGGCCATATTTTTAGGTCTGAAAATCAGGAAATCCTGATTTTTCAGGAAGAATCACATCTATGGAATATTTCAAAGAACACACTCAGTCACGATTCAGACAACTCACTTGCAACGCTCGCTGTCCTAATAGCTAATAGCCCAAGCCAAGTAGAGATGGATTTGTGAGGAGATTACATGTACTGTATTCAAATCTAGGCTGATAAATGGAAAGCACAACGGGGCCGGTCGTTTCTCCTTCATCCCACACACCTCTGCTGATTCATGCTTTGGCCAGTGGTGCTAATTTAAGGTCTGGTTTTATTGAACACTGCACTGATTGAATAACTGATTGATTGACAGATTATTTCAAAGGTCTTGTCATCAATAAGAGTTCCCACAACAATGTCAAGCAAATTCCCGTTGGTGCCTAAAGACTTATAGGGGAATATAAGATCTGGTTGCACTGTCCTAACAGGCCGACGGGTCTTTAAATACACTGCACAACCTCTCAAAGACAAAATGATGTTATGCCGTATCGAAATAGACATATCAAATTTATCCAGTAACAGGACAGTAATAACGGGGATGACTTGCTCTGAGGTGAATTATTCCACTCGCGTAATGTAACTTGACACAATGTCAAACTCGGTTAAACAGACGTTTCATTTTCATCCAGTGGGATAAGAGATGACTTGTTCTCCTCTCGTCTCTCTCCACCTCTGTGGTGGTTATTCGACTCACGTTTCTTGTCTGTGTGCTTCTCGCCCACGAGCTTGGCTTCACTCTGCTGTCGCTCTAGCATTTCCTGTGAAGAGAGAGGGGGAAAAAAAGGGAAAAAAAGGAAAAAAAGAGAGAGAAGCTGTTCCAAAAATAACACTTGAGAAAATTTTTCAAAATGTGAGCAGACCAAAGAGGTTACACAAGGCACACCATCTGTTTCTTCAGTAGCAACCTTGTGCTTGTGTGTGTGTGTGTGTGTGTGAGAGAGAGAGAGTGTGTGTGATGGTGTGTGTGTGGTCTGTCAGACACTCAGATGAAAGGTGCTTAAAAAGGATCTTTTCTGAATAGCTCATCACAGCTGATGTTGCGTAACACACACTGAATACACTGTGTTCTCAGCATAATAGGTCAACCTGCATCTGTGAAGTGGTTACATTTTCTTTTGGAGTTGTTTGTGTAGGGGTGACATAGGCATGCAGCATGTACTTTGAAAAGAGGAAATATACTGACAATTTGCCAAATATGGGCATTAAAGAATTACCATTTGACACAATTTCTTTCAATATTCCAGACTACTGTAGTCCATTTTGCTAGCATCTACCCCTAGCCAGATACTATACAGCTATAATATACATGCCAATATCTGGGCATATATGGTTGTATGCAGAATAACATACGCAGTACTCCCACACACTCCAGTCTCACCTACTCCATACTACAAAGTACAGTATGTACTGTATACTATGGCTACATACTCCCAGATATACCCATTTATCACATAGTGACAGTTATCCAAAGCAATTGCTATTGACAGCACCCTTGATCTCTAATTTAAAAAGGGTTCCATAGACCGTGCTCATAGTCTTGTGCACAAATTATAACAATGCTTCTTGCTGCATATTGGAGGTTTTGCAGCAAGGAATGAAGGCTTTCCCATGGAGGTCATTTAAGCCAGCTGCTTTCCCCTAGTTAAAAATAAACATTTACATCTATGCATTCAGCTAACTTTCACGACTTTTAATTACTTCAGGTGATCCTCTACCACTGCCCCACTACCAGTATGGCTAGACCTAAGACTTTGAATTTTGCACTTCATTCAAATTAGGTCCCTGCTGTTACCATTTCCAGCAGCAGGGTTTCCTCCTTCTCTTTCTTCTGGTCCAGCAGATCTCTTTCGTGCCGTTTGTGGTACTGGAAAAAGAACATGGTGGCCTTTTGTAGACACTTTTGATCAAAATAACAGCCAATGAATAGCAGCAAATGTAAATGTATCTCTTTCAAGCATATGTCATAGAGAATACTAACCGGCTCAGTGATTTCCATCTTGTCCAACTCTAGTACAATCTAAAAGTGACAAAAGAGGACAGTAAGAGTAGCTTTTTATTCTGAGCAGATGGGGTCTTCCTGATGAAGCAATTTTATGCCAATCAATAATAACACCATTTCGTCCCAGGTGGTGTTTAAATGCCTTTCAAACATTCATCCATTCAACTTCATACCTCATTCCATTTCGCTTTTAAAGCACAGATTTTTTGTTTTTTTTTAAGCTTTCTCAACACCTTATGTTAGTACTTAACTGGGTGTTTAAACCCAGTCTAGAGCATAAATCCAACATGTAGAGAAATAAAGCAAACTCTAGCCAGTTTAGACTATGCCCAAACTGTCATATCGCACACTGAAGAAGGGTTTTTTAGCCCAAAATTCTGGAAGGCGATAAAAAGTAGACTAATCTGTCCACTCAGTACAGGCCAGAATCATTACATCAACTGTTCTGATTTCTAGTTTTTGTAAGCCAAAATACTCAAGGAAAACTTTTTTTCCCCCCATATATCTAGGTACTATACCTCAGGCCTTAGGACCTGGGAACTGGCCTGACACACAGTTCACTCAATTACTGAGGAATGTGCATGGGTGAGATTTTTCAAGCGGAAGTTGCAGAGGAGTTAACCACTTTATATGTCAGCCTCCCACACTCATAACTAAGCTTAAGAGGGGAGTAGAGCTCAGTCAGGCCTAATTTACACAATGTTTAGCCAACAAATAATGCCAACTATCCTGTCACCATTAGGGAGGCGTACTTTGCGTATGGTGGCCACCACGTCCTTGTCTTTCTCCCGACACAGTAGCTTCCGCACACAGAACTCCAGCTGCTGGAGCAGGTGCTTGTCGGCCGGGAGCCGGATGGTGGAGCGCAGCCTGGGCAGCATGTGGCACAGCTTATACCTGCAGCGGGACATAGAGACAGTGAGTGCCTGGAACAGCCTAGGGGTACACTGGAGAAACAGATCTGTAGCATTACAGAAACAGTGTCTCTAAAGGCCAATTCAGACTGAAGATCCGTGACGAAATGAGACGGTTTTAGAGAGTAGTTGCGGCGGTGTGAATCAAAAATCGCAGGTTGTTGCAAGCAGTGGCAAGCCGTCGCAAAAGATTTAACATGTCAAATCGCAGTTTCAGAGTTTTAGAACGTCGCAGCATTTCGGACCTTTGGTCTGGAGCTACCTAAGATTACTACTGTGCAGTAGTGTTTCTAGGACTACAAGAAAAACAACAATAGTTCTCCCACAAAGCTAACCTGGGCATAACCAGCCCCACAACTCCCGATCCTGCTTGTTTTTTTAGCACGAGCTAGAAATGATCTCTACAAACGATGCCAATGGCCGGACTGCCAGATGGAGTCATGGAGGGAAATCATTATTGAGCGGAGCTACGTAGGAAGGCAAAGCCAGGCTAGTTCAATGACAATACAGTAACTCTTTCCTACCTGACGTTGGCCACAGGATCACTGACCAGCTCCAAGGCCTGGATCAGGAAATGCTTGCAAAAGTAGGACTTTGAGAAGAGCTCCATAGCAATCTCACACAGGTCCAGATACCGCAGCCGGTTCCAGTAGCTTCTACCCTGAGCCAGCTCTAGAAAATATATAAAAGAATATATGTAATGTTAATATAATGTTAATATCATATTTAGAGTAAACGTTCTACATTGCACAGCTCTGTGGCCACACTATCTAGAGCACATCCCACTGTGTGAGTGTAAGTGTGAGTGTGCTTGAGTAAAATGAAAAGTGGATGCTTCAACAAGCACAAGTGTGTGTGTGTGTGTGTGTGTCAGCGAGTCCAGTGGTACCCTGCATGATCTTGGTGAGGATCTCCTGCCGCTGCTCCTGCTTCCGGTTGTAGCGTAGAAATACACACAGCGTCCTTGCAGCCTCTCGCTGGACCGGCAGAACATTCTAGACACACACACAGAAAATTTTATACGGATATAATACTCAAGTAGCAGCGTAATCATGACTTAATGAATCACGTGAGACGAGTAGTCTGTCCATATGCTGATGCACATACAGTATGGCTTTGTATGACAGTATAGCAGCCTGGCTGTATTTGAATTAAAGGCACACCAGACGATTTTCTGCTTGTAAAAATGGTAACCTAGCTTTATAAATAGCAAACAAAAAAGATGGCAATATGCATGGCTGGGGGGAATAAAACTTGCATTTATTCACCCTTCTCATGATTTAATGTCATCCAAATTACAGTCATTTGGAGTATGGTACCAAAATGATCAGATAAAAAGGATACCTCAAACAGTTAGGAAAAAGTTGTATGATGTTTTTTTTTTTTTTTTTAATAACCATATGTGTAGTAAGTGTTCTAACCATATGTGTAGTAATGTGTGTCTGTGTGCATTTGATGTCTGTCAGAGGTGGGTTTACATGGACACTTGTAATCTGATTAGAAAGATTCCAATGTGCATTCTATAGAACAGTATCCAAGGAGATGCGTTCATAAACGCCAACTAAAATGGAATATTGGGTTAAATAATCAGATTATGTAAAGCCGTCTGCACACCAGCTCCGACAGCATTGCGGAGCACTTTCAAATTCGACTATTTTGTAATGAACCTAGTACAGTAGCCTGTGGAATTAAAAATGGATGTCAATGGACGGCTCTGACAAAACAGACTTCAATCATAATTCACAATGGACGGCGGAAGAATTCGGCGCTAGTGAGCGGGGTTGCATTGAAAACAATGGAATAGAATGTTGGAAGAGGAGTGCTCAGCACTGTGTCGGAGCCGGTGTGCGGACTGCTTAAACGGGGCTTCTGTCTCTCACGTTGGTGGTGATGATGCTGAACATCCTCTGCAGGAAGCGGAAGTAGATTTGGTCGGCGGGAATGACGCGGGGAAGGCAGGCGTAGCAGTGCAGCAGCCTCTCGTGGACGCGCCACCGCAGGGACGAAGCGGCCTTCTGCTCCGCCGCCACCAGCGCTGGCACCAGATCAGCCACATTCACCAGCTATGGGCACAGACACATCAGACACACATGAGACCAGGAGGAGGAGGAGAGGGACAGTGAGAAACAGAGGAGAGAGAGAGAGAGAGAGAGAGAGAGAGAGAGAGAGAGAGAGAGAGAGCTATGGGCATAGACAAGAGAGACCCCAGGAGAAGTAGAGTGGCAGTGAGAAACATCAGAAAGAGGGAGAAAGAGAGAGAGAGAGAGAGAGAGAGAGAGAGAGAGAGAGAGAGAGAGAGAGAGAGAGAGAGACAGTGGATGGTTATGGACAGAGACAAGAGAGATGAAAGAGAAAGAGAGAGAGGGAGAGAGATAGAGAGAAGAGTTGAGGGAAAGAAAAAGTGTGAGAGTGAGTGAGAGATATTGGGAAAGAAGTTGACATAACGCAAGAGAGAAAAAAAAAGTATATGCGGTAGACAAAGACTCGGGATCAAAGAAAGAGAGAACGGAGAGTGAGAGAAAATGAAAGACTAAAAGAAACAGGGGGAGAAATACACTTGGGGAAAAAAGAAGGTGAGAGACAGAACACCAGACATGAGGAAATTGGCATAGAATAGACACTGAAGAAAAAAGAAAAAAAGAGAAAAGGAGGGAAGGAGGGAGGCAGGAGAGACAGGGAATAAGGGCTAATCATCATGCCTCTCTTTTGGCATCCCCTTCTCCACCGCCTGGGAGTATTTCTGTCACATCACACCCAGACTGTCTGGCACAAACAGTGACTCAGACACCGCCAGAGCCCCGGCATAAACACACTTAAAGAGACTGTGTGGAGGAGAAGAAAAGGAGAGGAGGAACAAGACCCACAAACAGGCTGAGAGTGGTAATACACATTCCTGACCAGCAGAGGGCGAAAGATCCCACATGAAGGGGCAATGTCTTTTCTGTTTCATAATGGATCTCCCTACAACCACCGAAAGCCTCCACCTTGATGACTTAAGTTAAATAACAACCCCGACTGCGGTTGTTATTCAGCGGATCAGTGAAGCGAAGGCGTGATACCTGATTCTGCGCCGCATCCAACACCATGCAAAGTTACCTGAGTCATTTGCACCTGGTTGAGTGGGTGTGGTCATGGCCTGGTTGGTGTTGTCATAATAAATCTTATAGGCTGACAGGTTAGGTGACACCTGAGCCGAAGCTGAGGGCCAGGAGAGAGGAGGAGGGCGGAAAATAAAGGAGCCGACACCTGACTGACGCGCTAGGCTAAAAGCTAACCTCAAAGCTACCTTGCTCTCGGGACCGGCACCCTCTCCTCTCGAGGTCGCTAGCTCCAGAGTCTCCTGCAGGTGGTTCAGCAGAGCGTCCAGGACCTGTCAGGGTACACGTGCACACACACACACACACACACACACACACACACACACACACACACACACACACACACACATACCACGTATAATTTTGAAGGCATATTTTTTGAAGGCTGAGACAATAAGAACCATGCATGCATCTGTTCATCCTCCACAACAAAAAGTCAACAAATGGGGACATACAATAGAATTCATTATTGAAAACAAACAAAGAATTTCTCAATATAATAGTATTTAGACTTCAGCACACTGTTTTGGGTTAGTGGGATAAGGCAATGTACATATACAAAGACACAGACACAAACAGACAAAAACATACACACACACACACACTCACAGACACAGGCACACACACACAGACACAGACACACACACACACACACACACACACACACACACACACACACATTCAAACACCCGAACACACACACACTCCTCTGAAGAAGATGTAAAGTAAGTTTGTGTGCACACACAGGGACCTGTGGAGGGTGATCTGAGTGTTGAGAGCACAGGGGTGGATGAGTGCCAGGGCCCCACAGACGAGGCATAGGGGCTGGAGCTGGGGCTGGGGGGTTTATGGTGGTGGTGGAGGTGCCCATGCAAAGCGTGACTAACACATCTCCAGGGAGGCACACCGAGAAGACGATAGCGATAGAGCTACATCGAGTCAGCAGCCAGGGTGTAATGTATTCATTCATCCCACACAGCTTA
>JAODXP020000025.1:306031-337797 GCA_027497455.2 Sardinella longiceps
ATGGTAACTATAACAACAATAAGCAGCCTTGTAGATCTACTTTCAACTGAAAGTAGTACTCAAATCGAACAGGCTAGCTTCTTTTAAATTTGAGTTGCATATTTCTTTTACGTTTTATACGCTTCTTCAAATATACAAGAGATAGATGGATACGGGAGATAAGCGGGATAACGACCTCCGAGGTGACCAGTTATTCATTGATAATTGGCTTGGCGGAATATCTCCGAGTTCTAGATTCCACCTCGCCAATTATTAATGAATAACTGGTCACCTCATCGGCCGTTATCCCTTACGTGTCCCCTCATCAGTGTTGGGAGTAACGAGTTACAAAAGTAACTAATTACTGTAATGCATTGCTTTTTATGGTAACTTGGTAATGTAAGGCATTACAGAAACAAAATTGGTAATATTTTACTCAAGTTACAATGCATTTTTAACTTGGAATGAAGTTGCATTTTTCCCCTCATACAAATTAGCCAAAAATCATTATCGATTATCATCACGAATTAGTGGAGGTCATAGTCTACCGTGGGGCCCGAAAAGTAACTTAAATGTAATGCAACCGTAATGTAACGCCTTACAAAACACTAATATTGTAATGTAAGGGATTACTTTAAAATGTCAGTAACAAGTAATAAATAATGCATTACAGTTTTGCAGTAACTTGCCCAACACTGCCCCTCATACATTAACTGGCATGAGATGGCCAGTGGCAGAGAAAAGAGAGATGTCCTGACCTCATGGAACCCCTCGGCTGCAGTTCGCCTCACAGAGATCTCCGGGTCATGACACAGGCTGGAGAAGGTGCGGTACAGCTCTGACAGGAAGTGATTTGGGTCTGCGAACAGCATCATAGCCTAGGGAGGGAGGGAGAGAGAGAGAGAGAGAGAGAGAGAGAGAGAGAGAGAGAGAGAGAGAGAGAGAGAGAGAGAGGCTATAAACTGTATGTGGTATAATGTATTTGGAACCAACAGCATTTTCCCTTCAATTTAGCCTACAACTATTAGGGCCAAAAGTGCTGAATGCACTCCAGTCACGGAAATAGAGGCCTGAAAATGTCGAGTGGACATATTTGCTGGTAATTGAGGTAATGGCCATTGTTGGATAAAAATAAAATGATAAACTGGACATGGACAAAAAGTAGACCTAAGTACAGGTTATTTCAGAGTTTTAATAGATCTTCACGGACATTGGTTGAGGTAAATGGCTTGGAAATCCAATAGTGACATGACTATTTTCTCATGTTTAAAAAGCCATTTTGAAGTGAACTTTCTTGTTGTGTTGCTGAAACGGAGGCCAGTGAATGGTCAGTAAACAGTTCTGAAACTCTGAATGATATCAACAATCTGGGCTCACATGGTGGTTGCCATAGTGATATGATACTGCTACGGGGATTTCACTGGTAATTGGATTCAGATTTAAAAGACACTGCTTAATTCTGAAGCACTTTCAAATGGCCAGCACTAAAAGTGTTAATATTTTAGAGCCCAAGAGTTCTAGAAATTACATTCCACTGTCTGTGGGCTGTAATTTGAGCACATTACCTCAGTTTCAGAAATGGTTTCTTGCCAATTTATGCTCACCCTGCTTAGTTTAGATTTTAGTTTAATATATCAGATCAATAAAACACTGGATTATGAATTCAAACTCACCATGTTATTACTTTAAAAAAAATAAATAAATAAGAATAAGACCAAAAGAGATTTTCAATGCACCATGTTCAATGTGTTTGTTCCATGTTTCATCTTTAGCTGTGCTGAACTAAGAGATGCTGGTGGGATTGGTGGTCAACAGGTCTGACATCCCACATATGCAGAGTCACTTTCTGGAGTGGCAAATTCATTGTGCTGGCACGGAGCAGAGACTCATTAGCACACGCTTTATGCCGCCTTCGTCTCAAAGTGTTCCCTCCATCCATTAGCATATGCTGAGAGCCCTGCTCTATTTATAACTATGGCAAACACACACACACCTCCTCCACCTGTCTCCTGCCTTTACACACACACACGCGCACACACACACACACACACACACACACACACACACACACACACACACACACACACACACACAATACTTTCTATCTCCCTCTTTCCTTCTCAAACACATAGACACACACACACACACACACACACACACACACACACACACACACACACACACACACGCGCGCGCACACACACACACACACACACACACACACACACACACACACACACACATACACACTCATACACACACACAGACGTGCGCGTTCACAAACACATGAAACAGGAGAAGCACAGGAGAAGCGGGGAGGTAGATGCAGGTTTCTTTGTTCATTCTCCATCACAGGCAAACACAGGCAGGCCTACTGCTCTCTGCCTCTCACATTAAAACAGCAGCAGCCGCAGCAGAAGCTCTTCCTCCTCACATCACGAGTCTTTTTCAAATTCCCATTCAGAAACACAACTTTCAAGGCCACATTTCAGCTACACAGAAGGAGGTTAATTCATGCAAGTGTTTGATGATGGCACCTATTAGCAGGTATCCCCATACGTATTGTGTACAGCTCCTGGATAGCCTAGAAATCTAGACGTACCCTAGCGGCAGGAAATAGATTTGCTCAGTACGTCTAGCAACGATCCATAGGGAATTATAAGGTCTTGTGATAGGTCAGCCACCATTGGGATTAGCCATGAGAAGCGTATTTATCCTCTTCTTCTTCTTCTCATTATTGTTACTATCATTACTTTCCAACATCTTGTTAATTCATCCGATTGGTTATAGCACTATCCTATTGCGTGCAGAGGCCGTTCTTAAAATAACCGCTGGTTCCATGTTGGGTTCGGCCCAGGATTGACTTCAGTCTATTGATTGTTGCCAGACTATACATTTTAATGTTACAGTATGGCTTGTCAGGCTAGCTACTAGATACAGATCTCACAAAAGTGAGCACACACCTCACTTTTTTGCAAATATTCTGGCATATCTTTTTTTCCATGGGACAACACTAAGGAAATTAAACGGTTACAAATGAAAGTAGTCAGTATGATTTTAGGCAAGGGACAGTTATCTTGGTGTTTACCAGGGTGTTGCCACACAAGCTGGACACCACACACACACACACACACACACACACACACACACACACACACACACACACACACACACACAAACACACACAGCAACATACAAACATACACTTTCTTTCAATCTGTCTCCATGCAGAAGATGCATTCTGTTGATTTCCCTCCTTCACACACACACACACACACACACACACACACACACACACACACACACCCACACTACACACACACAAACAAACAGATACTGCTAGCTTATAGCTAACAGACTCATAACAGTTTTACCTCACTGCTGCAGTGACTGTTCAATGCTCCGAAGCACTCACTCACTCACTCACTCACTCCCAACCAGAATGACATCATACAGACGGATCAAGACAAGCCCCTTCTTTCTCGTTTCCTCTTGTTGCTGAACCTGCGATGCTCCATCTCAAACACCATCTGTTCCCAGTTTACGTCCATTCAGTTTTCAACAGCCTTGTTTTCTGACAGCCGATGGCCATTTATAAAAAGCGTGAGCAAGTGCTGGTGTGATTCAAGGAAACTTCTCCCATGTGAAGTGTTGCAATGGTTGCAATGAACACTGATTCTTCTGTGACTCACAACCATGTGAACATAAGGTGAGAATGAATGCCACTGTCTCAGGATCACGATGAGTCAGTCTCGCACTCTTGTCATTCAGCCTTATGTACAGTGTAGTCCCCACAATACCTCGCACTTCAGGGTCAACTCACCTGAAGCAAATACATTAATGTATACATTTCACTCCATATGCACCCTGACGTCCAAGAGTACGGTCAGGGTCAGAGTATGATTAGATAGATTAGATAGATAGATAGATAGATAGATAGATAGATAGATAGATAGATAGATAGAAGATTAGTGACTATATAATATGCAGTATCTATATACACAGTCAATAGGCGGGTTTCCATCCAAGTTGTAATTCGCATTTAAGTTATGCGAATAACAAATCTTCGGATGGAAACATCTTCTAATTTGCACATTTCAACTAATGCAAATATATAATATAATATATCTAATTCGCTTGAGAGAGGTGATTCAAGTCGGATGGAAACGGCTAAATCGTGTATATTCACATTTACTGTATTTTTGTTCACAGACGTTAGCCTATGTTTGATCCCACAGCTGGAAACTCGTCACTTGATTAGCACAGAAGTTTGTTATTCGCGTTACACAGTTGATGGAACGAACACCGAGTTAAATATTCTTAAGGCAACTTTTTTTTAGTGTGAATATGAAATGCGAACAAGTTGGATGGAAACCCACCTGTACATAGATAGATAGATAGATAGATAGATAGATAGATAGATAGATAGTTAGTCTGACAGATTGATTTTTGATTGACAGATGTCATTGTTAGACTCACAGGAAAGTTGTAGGCGCAGTTTCGGCGCACCATGGCGTATTTGTTCTCCAGCTCCAGCTGGTATGCCTGGCTCTCACAGTGGCCGTTCTCATGCTGTAAGCCCAGGAAACAGAGCTTCTTGTAGAACTCCAGGAACCACAGGTGCTGCTCCTCAGTGAAGCAAGCTAAGCACAGAGAGAGACAGACAAGTTTATTACTTACAGCACTCTGTCTGACAGTCTGATCACTGTCTGTCATTGTCTGAGCCAAGGTGGGACAAAACTTGAGTTTCAACTATCTATAAACTCCATGCGCCTGGAGTGTCAAAAACATAGAAATAAAGGAATTATTGAGGAGACTCTTCATGCAATGATGCAATTGAAAAAGCACTATGTATGAAGACAGGACTTGCACATTATTATTATGCCACTGTTATCATACCATACATGGTAAGGGGCCAGATTTGTCCCGACCTCTCACCTGAGAGCCCATGACACAGCTTCCCATACTGGAAGGAAAGCGAGGCCAGGACAGCCTCGTCGGCCTTGAAACACTTCTCGCAGAAGGTCTTGACCAGCGGGAAGATGACGCGCGTCCGGTCATCTACAGGCGAGGGGGAGAGGGCTGTGAGAGATGAGCGACCAGACAACACAGAGAAAATCACCAGGCTTTCAGACACTTGCAGCACAGACACTAAACATTTACAGTAGACTTTTACACTTTCCCCAGCCCCCACCACAAACTCCCACCCCACACTGAACTGAGGTCAGTTTTTTTTTTCTACAACTACCAATGGCAAACACAAGAAGGATTAAGCCAGAACATATTAGTGATAGCTAGCAGTGCATTTTGAAGTGAATGGAACTGAAATGAAACCTGCTGGCTGCTGTACCTAAGAGGGCTTATAAATAGTCATGTTCCCCTGACAGAATGGTGATTAACATGCAGGGGGGAGACTGGATGATAGACAAGGCAATAGTTCTTGCTCATTCTCTGACCTCTTGTGTTATTCATGCCAGTCAGACTTTGAAGTGCATCCCCCTGCTATTCTGTTTCTACGGAGGACAAAAACAGGCCACTCACCACTGTCAAACATCTCCAGGAGGTTGATGATGGTGTCGAACGCGGCCAAGCGCACTGTGCTGCCCTCGTCCCGAGCCAGCTCCACCAGCTCAGGCAGCACCACAGCCTTGGTGTGGTCTAATCTGAAAAAGAGAAGACGGAGATTAGGGATTATTAGGTGGACCATGCCCATAGACTCAGTGGCAGACCACTGATAAGACTCCTGGGCTTGACAGTGCACCACTCTTGGAGATCCAAAACGACTGTAATTAAGACTCCCCCCTAATGACTCTCCCCCCCTAATTACTCTAAACAAACACTTGAGGATTCTGATAATGTCAACAATTCTGTGTTCAGATGACCAGATACAAAAAGAGTAAAGTCGACTGGAACTTAGCAAACACTTAAATCCACTTTAAGTGACAGACTTGAGGTTGGGTAATCAAATCCAGGTCTCCCAACTGTCAGTCAAGTGGAGAATCACAAATTGACGATAATTCTCTTTAAGATTGAGATCTTACTTTTGCTGTATTCGGTTGTTTCCACGCTACTTAATTGATAAACTACCTGATTTGAATAGCCATGGTGTCATACTGTAAAACCTTTAACAAATAAACAAACAAAAAGAAAGACAGAATAATTATCTCTCTGTTTGTTTATTTGCTTGTTTGTGTGAAAATAACACTAAAGTTCTGCACATATTTTGATGAAATTTTCTGACACTGTTGGTATGATTCAATTTTGGTGGAGATTCTTAACTCCATGTAGAATTTGTACTGCTTCTGTGGCTCTCTTGCCTTGGCAGAGGCTTACACTCTCAGAGGCAGAGTGCTTTTCTAGTCTTCAAAATATCATCTTTTTGAGGCTGGGTTCATTCTCTCTTCAGTCTGTATTCAAAACTATGCCAGTGATTATGCTGGCCAGGTCTATAATTTTCCTTATTTTCCCTATGGCAAAATCAGAAGACAGTACAGTATGTAAATAAATAAAAAATCACCCATACTTGAATCTACACGAATGAGGGCTATTTATCAACTTCTTACATCACGTCATGGATCATTTAACATTTTTGTTTGCATTTCTCTCAGCTCCACTCTTGAGACTGATGTGTATCAGTCAAATGCTTTGCAAGTTCTAACCCTTATTCTATGATGGCTTTTCTCACTCTCTCAAAACTCATCATAAAAGCCTCCAACTCAGCACATGCTCACACTCTTTGACAGAAGATGTGTCTTTCTTGTCAAAGCAGCACAGGGAACATGACTACTCAATAATGCATACCTATAATTTCCACAGTACATCTTCAACCCGGGCATTTATTAAAATAACTGCACATCCTTCGAGAAACATTAGTCAAGTTTGACGGCTCTCCTGAGAGCATTATGGGAGACTCAGTGGGGGGTCTGTTCTGTCTGCATTGAGGGTGTTGTTATTTATCACACACACACACACACACACACACACACACACACACACACACACCCAAGCACAAGAAGTAAAATGTGAAGTGGAAGAATGAGATCTTGAATAATTCAGGAAGGACGATGGCATAGCAGAGACTCTTGTTTCTGAGTGCATAAGAATCCAAGCAAACGGTTATAAATTTGTCTACTTAGGACCGGAATAGGATCCGCATGTGGATATCCGTCCATTGGGCTTGACCGTGAGAGATGGAACGGCGGTTCTTTCATGACTTTGTTTGTGTCAGGCCTGGATCTTTCTCACCCCCAGAGGGAATTGTGTGGCCTGACAAATCTCTCCCTCTCTCTTTACACTGGCCTCAGTGTGTGTCTCTCTGTGTGTGCGTGTCTGTGTGTGTGTGTAGTCCATCAAACTGAACGGCTGTTTTTTTTTTGTTTTTTTGTCCTCGCCACCCCCTCCCCTGTGCTGAGCGAGGCAAACCCAGCTCTGACTGGAGCTTCAGAAGCCCGTCTGTCTGTCTCTCTGATGGGATTTTTTTTTTTTTTTGCCAAGCCTCCCGGCTCTTCCTCTTCCTCATCCTCACGCCGCTACCTGAGGAGAATGCATTAGCATGTGTGCCGGGTGCCCAGTGTGGTGCCATCAGTCCTATTGGCATTCCTGTCAGGAGAAGGTGGGCGAATAGAGCAATCAGAAAGACTCTGTCTGTGTGGGCGGGTGAGAGAGAGACAGAGAGGGAGAGGGAGAAATAGAGACAGAAAAGTAGAGCGAAAGTGTGTGTGTGTGTGTGTGTGTGTGTGTGTGTGTCTGTGTGTGTGTGTGTGTGTGTGTACATGTTTTTAATGTCTCTTTTTCACTTGTGCTGATATATGAGGTACAGTATGTGCACATGTATGTTTGGATGGCGGTGTAGACTGAAGTACCCCAAGGGCAAAAAGCTGGGTTGCCAGACAAATATTTGACTGATGCAAATAAGTTTCTTCTTCCCATTTTGACTTATGAGAGACATGCTGCTGTGCACAATTTTTAATCAACACTGTCATCTTCCCCTCTCTTCTTGGTATGCCTCACTGTGTTTGACAGTTCACTGACAGAATTATTTTGCACTACCCTTTTTTTTTTTTGCTCTGCAAAGCAACATAGTGTCCATAGCTGATCTCTAGCCCTGCTTTTGGGATCCAATCACAGAACAGAGGAGGGACTAGCCTGGGAGTATCCATGCTGCCTTGTGCGCTCGGATTTTACATCATCTAATGGTTCTGGTAGAATTGATACGATTGCCTATGAGCTACGTACAGACGCGTATGATATATACATTTGCAGCACCTAATAATAAACAGCTCTGGATAATCGTAAACCACATTTTCTCTACAATTAACTGTTAAATATCACTTGAGATTATTTATTTTTGTGTAAACCAGGCTAATTTGGCATTGGTCTATTTTTTATTACTTTTTTTTCTATCTTATTTTGGTCTTTGTTTTACCCTATTCCCCTGGCGATGTTCTCCAGCTGTCGACACATGCAGGAGCGCACCTCATACTCCACATCCTGGCATAGCGACCTGACCAGGGGCAGCAAGTCCTTCTTCACTCTGCACACACACACATACACACATACACAGACAACAGCATCTTACAAACTCAACACACAACACAACAACAAACTACAACACAAGAGGAACAGATTGCATTGAAGTGAGCTGTGTTTTAGATGACTAGGGAGCATGTGAGAAGTATTGTGTATCCTGTGCCGTGTGTGTATGTGTGTGTATATCTGTGTGTTTGAGTGTTCATATCTGTGTGTGTGTGTGTGTGTGTGTGTGTATATGTGTGTGTGTGTGTGTGTGTGTGTGTGTGTGTGTGTGTGTGTGTGTGTCTCTCTCTCTCTCTCTCTCTCTCTCTCTCTCTCTCTCTCTCTCTCTCTCTGTGTGTGTGTATGTATGTGTGTGTGTGTGTGTGTGTGTGTGTGTGTGTGTGTGTGTGTGTGTGTGTGTGTGTGTGTGTGTGTGCGGGTGTGTCTGTGTGTACAGCCACTGCAAATTCAACCGCTACTGTAAAACATGCATTACTGTACTGACCTGTAGCATACAATGATGTGTACCTTCAATAAACTTGTTTTTTATAGGCCTTTAAATCGTGTCAAGTGAACGGTTTATTCTCAGTGCCATCTATCCAATTTATGGCTGGTTTGGACGTCTAACAGTGAAGGATATCTCCAGAGAACTCACACAGAGGAGTCAAACTTGCCCGCTACTTTCCCCAGGATCCGACAGCTGGCAAGGCGGGCCTGAACAGACTGGGACAGCTGTGCTTTCGACACCAACGGACTCAGGATCTGCCCAATCAACCAGCAGTGACAGTGAGATGAAACAGACGCTTCGCTGTGCACTCAGCCAGCAGTAACACGTTTACACGTTTGCAAAAACTTAATATGCAATGTTTCATGACATTTTTACAATGAAAAAAACTGTTTTTATTGAGAAAAAAATGTTGCTACTATTTTCGTATCAAAATATTTTTTGTGCTAATTTAACAAAATATAAGAAAAAACAAATTGCCATCACCTCTTGTCTAATGGTCTCCTTTGGTAAAGCATCAATCGATGCTAGCAAAGTCTCCAACCAAGCATTGCTGACCACTGCAGACAGACAAATAAATGTGAAAGCAGAATAAGCCCATGTGATTATGCTAAGTAGGCCTCAACAACATAGCATGCTGCCAGACTGCCTTTTCAAGTGGCAGTGGCAGAAAACTGGAACATCCAGCAGGTTCTGAGTTCCAGCAGCTGAATACATGCCATGTCTGTTACAAAAGGAGAGACAGGACAAGTGGAGACTGTGTCCTAACTCATCAACTCTCTGAAAAGAAAATAATCCACCCCAAGTTCTGGAGGACGGTTTTTGGACAGTTGCCAGTTCTCCAAAGTATATCTGGTGTCACAAGGTCTTCAAAGGTTTGCCAACCTATAATAGACCCAAGGCTTTTAAAACGAGCACTGATGCTGAAGAGACAGTGATCTGAGCTCACCTATCTCCCGGTGGTCCAGGTTGAGGAGAACTATCTGCAGGATTGAGTGGGTGTGAGTCTGGATGAGGACGATGTCATCCTGAAGGATAGTCAAGAAGGAACTGGCCGCAGCCAGCTGCATCTCCACCCCAGCCACATGGAGCACTTCCTGTTTAGGGGCAGGAGAAGAAGGTTAACACTAGAGGGGATACGGTGTATAGGGGCGTTCACATCAAGAACGATAACTGTAATTATATCGACATAAACATCCCTCCAACTAATGTAAATGACAGCATCGACATCACAACCATAACAACAACGACATGTTCAACGGCCACTTTTAGGACAATTAAATCTTAACTGCCGATGAGAAACCATGAATTTTTAGACATTAATTCATTCGCATGACGACAGACTTACATTATCAGTTGTCAGTTCAGACGGAAATAATGTTATAGTTACAGTTATCTTTATAGTTATCGTTCTTGGTGTGAACGGCCCTTAAGCCAAGTCTTTCAGATTCTTGCCACAGAGGGACTGCCCCCCCCCCCCCCCCCTTCACACACACATGCACACACAGCGTTGTCCCATAAAAGTTTTAATTTCCAATGTTTTAAGAATATCTTTAGATCAATAATTGATATATTAGTAGGTCGTTTGGAACTGTTACTTGGTAACCTAGATAGATGTGAGATTTGGGCATCATTTCCAGCCGTATCGGCACCCCCTTTAGTGACAGCCAGAAAAGTCTAGGACACAACCTCAGCAGTGTTCCACTTAGAGATTAGGTTTCAGGTAGTCATTTCTGTAAGAGCCATAGAGAGAGACATAGAGGGAGAAAAAGAGGGCAGAAGCAGGCCATTTTTCTGGCTTACCCTGACTTTTGGCACCACCCTCCGGAAGGTTTCTGCTGGGTTCTGCCGCACCAGCGTTGGCAGGTTCACAATCACACTGGCCCGCTGCACGTCCTGGCCCGAGCTGAGGACAAGAGCAACACGAATCAGTTAGGAGAAGGCAAACAGCACCACAACACACACACACACACACACACACACACACACACACACACACACACACACACACACACACACACACACACACACACACACACACACACGCACAGGCACACACAGCATATCAGCACTGTCTTTAAACAGCACACTGTCCCATGATGCATTAGAAATGGGAGCAAAAACAAAGAGCACAAATCAAATTGATACCATCAAGAAAGCTTGTGTTAAACCACTGGCGGAAGAAAAACATTTCTTTTTTGTTGATGCTAATAAATAGCTGGGTGGGGGAGAGACTGCAGATATGTAGGGCACTTTATGAAATTATCTACTGCCATTAAGCAGGGACCTCATCCTATTCGGAAAAAGAACTTTCCCTCATTGAGATTAAAAAATGAGAACACATTATTCCTGTTCCTGGTGGCACAGCTAGTTCTTCTCCTGAAGCATATGCTATGCTTTCAGGGCACTTAAAGCAGAGAGAGAGAGAGAGAGAGAGAGAGAGAGAGAGAGAGAGAGAGAGAGAGAGAGAGAGAGAGAGAGAGAGGGGACAGCAGATTGCAAGCTAAGTGAATTACTATTTTTTCCCCTAGCATAGCCCAGAGTGGAGACTGAGTCTGACCGCTAGACAGTGCTAACTAAGTAACAGACTGTATTTCTACCACAGGTAGCCTACTACATAGGCTACTAATACACTTTCTCTAGTCTGCATTAAATCACCACCATGCTGCAACAGCTAGTCTTGGAAGCTCTGTTGCACTTTACTCGCAGGCCACAATAAACCTGTCAAGCATGGAGCTGAATAAGAATGAGTGCAGACTAAGGCTTGTGTTTATTAGCAAACTAAGCACCTAGATCATTACTCCTTATTAGTCAGGCTAAGTTAATCGATTTAGAGCGAAATGCTAATTAATCTCTGTTAAGGTAAAAGCACATCAGCGGAAAGAACTCAGCGGTAGCTCTGTGTCAGCCTTTAAAAGTAGATACTTCCAACTTCATGCCAGGACTTCATTTACAATTGACAGGCCCTGGGCATTTCTTTGAATTGATGTGGGTCAGTTTCACGAAGAGGATACAGCGCTTGTCACAAAGAGCATTTTTCTTATCAGGTTATCGTGCCATCATCTTATCATCTTACCGCAGGGTACTTTAAGGTAATCTGACACAGCACCAGAAAAAAAAAAAAAAAAGCTGCACCATGCGCAGCTTCAGATGTTCAGCTTCAAAAACAAATGATATCGATATGATTTTTTCTTTTTTTAATTACTTTCACCTCTCCTTTCCCAGTCTATACCCTCTGATGAAAACTTCCTGTTGTTCAAGAAGTGGCTTTGTGTCTATCACTTCCTTTGACAGTGTTGCTCTAAATAATGAAATCCACACAGGTATTCATTACTTTTTCAGGGATGGCTCGTCCTCGCGTGGCCTTTGTCTGGGAGACAGTTATTTAATAACCAGGAGGCTTCAGTGCTTGCCAAGGGAGTTCGGAGAGATGGTTAATGCGGTCATGCCAGTTTGCTCCTGCTGAATATGGCCCATAATGCTTCGCACGCCTTGGCTGCAGGCTTAGGGTACGTTGACGAGGCCGCTCGAGTGAGAGAGCCCTCGCTGCGTGCGCCAGGCAGCTGCTACCTGCACAGACGAGGCGGACTTAATCAATTAAAGACCAGGTGCTGAGAGGCGCCGTAACGTAATCGGACTCCCGAGGGTTGACGCTTTGATCCGCCTCTGAATGCTCGACGGGATATGCGTTTCCTGGAGGGATGCCGGAAAGTAAAAAGACTCACTTCACAAGCGAATCGCTAATTAGGCTGGCCTGGCGAATGACAGAGCCACAAGGCCACTAGGGTTACAAAGCCACGTCCAGGTGCTTTGGAACTACCTATCTGTCCTTTTTTTCCCTTTTCTCTTTTTTTTGTCCCACTCCCTTTTCAGCGCTGCCACTCTACACTGCCAAAAACAGGAGGGAAAACAAAGCCCTCCAGACTTCGGGGTCTATTTTGAGCTGCTATCACAGCTGCCGCTGCAGCAGCTAATGCCAGTCCATGAAATTCCCCTGTCAGACTGTTTCAGCCTCCCTCCCTGAGGTGTGCCATCAGCTCCCAAGAGAAGCCAGGCCAGGCGAGACAGTGGAGCACTGGTGTGCGTGCGTGTGTGTGTGTGTGTGTGTGTGTGTGTGTGTGTGTGTGTGTGTGTGTGTGTGTGTGTGTGTGTGTGCTGTGTGGGGGGAGAGGTCTTAGCAGAGAGGACGAGAGAAAGCAAGATAGCAGAGGCCACAAAAGCAGGGAGTGGAGGGAGAGGGACAAAGGGAGAGGAGGTTTGAGTGTTTGGTTGGTTGGTACTCGCCAGGGGGGAGGGAGACTTGGCACATGGGTTGTTGTGCCAGCAGGAGAGGTTGGTAATAAGACCTCCACCAGGCCCACGCTGCAATTAGTTATCATTAGTTGGCTCTCCCACTGAAGCTCTGATTTCCTAGGAGAAAGTAACGCTCTTGGAGCCAACTCCTAATGGAACAGACGTGTAGCTCCTCCTAAAACTTAAGTTGAAAGCCAAGAGTTTTGTAGTTCTGTTATATTAGGGAGAACAACCAAAAGTTCAGATGGATTCAAAAGCTCCAAATAGCACCATGCCACCAAAGGGTGGCTCCATGGAAACTTGACCCTATTGTTAATTGTTATAGTACAGTACAACTGCAATCAACTGTAAGCTCCAAAGGCAGCCTAAAGAAACAGGTGGGAAGCATGCAGGCTGAACACCTGGCACCAGAGCTATGAAATGACCTGAATGTCAGATCCCTTACAACCTGGTGAGTACAGGATTGTTGTCTGTAAAAGGCATACAATCTTAAGTTTACAAAGACCTGAATGATTTGTCCCATTTAACGAGCCTCTAATAGGCCTAGTTAAATAAAGTGAAGAATCGACCAACAATTCATTTGTGAATGCAAACTGTTTTAGTAGGTATTATTAAGGAGTTTTTCACAAACCCTTATTTGACTGAAAGACAAATTGTTATCAGCAACAACAATACTGAAAAAGCACTATTGGTGCGCAGTTAAACTGTCACAGCATCATTAAATCTGCCTAAAAAAAAACTTGATTATGATGTCAACACATCAAATGTAGAATCAAACAAAAAACAGTCAAATTTAATAACACCACGGTACATTGAAACGACAGCATCAGCGATCATAACTCTGACTAGCATGACAGCGATGTCATATCATCACCATTCAGCACTCAGCATAAAGAGCCAAGGAGGACCCAGGGGATAGAGACTGATGCTGACTCGGATGGGTGTGGGGTGGGGGGGTGGAGTGGGGGGGCAATGCCATTCACAGGGCACGCATCCATATCACACTGAGTCAGCAGCAAGGCTATCAAGCCGAGACACGCTTGTGCGCTGAGGCTGGGGAAAAGCGTGTGCTACTGTAAGGCTGGATCGACCTATTCTGCTTTATTTCTTTCAACGCCGTTCCCAGATGAAACCTGAGGGCTTATGTGATTTAGCAAGCGATGTAAAGTGGGCTAGGGTGGAGAGGGGAGGGGGGTGGTTACAAAACAAGAAAGTGGTGAGCCAGGGGTTAGCGATGACGCCAAACCAGGGACCTCTCTGTTGCACTGGCGCTTGCTCCTTGTCGTCACTGCGCTACTTGAGATGCAACGCGCCCCTGGCAGTGGTAGCCCTGCCTTGGTAAACTGATTCTGGATCAGTCCGCTTTCCCTCCCCTTGCCTTTCCTTGCCTTCCCGCTCTGCTATTGTCTCCCCCTGCCAGATCCATCATGTCTGGGTCAACCTCATCTCAACTCTGGAGCTGCTGCCTCATGGCAGCAATCTGTAAACACTCACACACACACACACACACACACACACACACACACACACACACACACACACACACACACACACACACACATACAAACACAAACACACACACAAAACCTCATACACAAACACACACACACCAACTGCATGCTAATGCGCACCCAATTTGTCTCTCTGTCTCACCCTTCTCACTCTCTCTCTCTCTCATTCTCGCTCTCTGTCTGTCTGCCTGTCTTTCAAACCATCCCAGAAACCGAATTTGCATGCTGAGCTCTTGGGTCTCTCGCTTCCCAACACAAACACTCACACAAACACGCGCGCTAAGCGCTGCTGCGTCACCACTGCCGCCGCCGTGACTCACGGCCACTGTGACGCACTGTGGCTAAGCTCCCTTCTGACGTACATGTACTGTACGCTCGGGGAGACGACTGCACACTCCACGCTATTCTCTTGCTTCCAATGCTGCCAGGACAACAGGAGGTAGACAACCTTGACCGCTTCTTTTGAGCCAGCTTGAGTTTTTATTCCAAAGCAAGGACTGAAGTGATGAAGAAGGGAGAGGGAGCAAAGAGAAGAGAGGAGGAGAGAAGGAGAGAAAGATGAGTGGGAAAGAGAAAGAAAGGGATAAGATAAAGAGAGTAGAGACAGGGAGGAAAGAGACTGGGGGGTGGGGGCAAGGTTAATAGAAAGAGCAAAGACAGAGAATGAAAGAATGAAAGAGAGAGAATGGGGAAAAAAGAGGGAAAAAGAGAGAGAATGTGCAAAAGAAACTGAAATGAGAAACTTTTTACAGTAATCTTCTGAGACTGGAAGAGTAGAGGCTGCATAATAGATACAGCATTGCAGTATGACTAACACTGGCACAGATCCACTGACCAGCACCTGCCTCTGGACATAGGCTAGAATAGCTTAACACTTCAGACAACCGATTGCTCCAGATTCTGCTTTCATATCAGAGTCGTCTATCTATCTAATGTGAGGACGGTTGAATGGGTCAATTAAGTAAGGGGATGTGGTGGCTACACTGTTTCCATATCAAATAAAATATTAAAGGTATTTTAAAACAGTACACTTTCTGATTCTGACATAACTCGTATCGTGCATTATGCAAAAAGTTAGGATTAGCATACTTAAATATTTCATTCATGTATCAGTTTGAGACAACAAACAGATCTCAGCATTTAAAATGCTATGTAGTCTATCCACCACCAACGACAAAAACTAAAGTAAACAAACAAACTCAAATTTCTTTTAGCAGGCGTTCAGTTTAGACAAGATGAGGGTGGATTTCATCATAAACACATTATAAAATGATATAACATGCATAAGCTAGCAGTAGCCTACAAGCTAGCAGTAGTGTCAAAGTTAAGCACAAGCCCCTGCATACAGATACCCCATTAGAAGGTTTTACAGTAATATAGGCCTATAGGCCTAAAGATAAGTCTATCTAACCTAACCATATTTGTATCACTTGTATAACCTACAACAAATCAATAAAAGAGTTTCTTTATCCTCATACAGTGCTTCAATATCTCTCTCACACCTTAAGTGGCTAGAGCCATTTAGGCCGACCGCTGTCTGTCACAATGAAAAGTGTACAGACTGTGTTCGACTGACATCCATACAGTAGGCAATCATGACAGGCCATGATGAATGCTCTGTGCTGGCCAACCCCGCAGATTGAGTGAACATGTCCAAGCCACCTGTGACATGCCTGCTGGCTGTATATAACTCAGTGCTCAATGGGGTCACAGAGACAACACTGATAAGATTACTACTACTAAAAGACTACTGGACATGTTTACCAGTATTGTAGAACCAATAAATACACCCTCAAAACAAACTCATGTTATTTAAAGGTTATCCTTGGGATTGCCAAGATGGCATCTTGAGTGGCCAACTGGACATACATCCAGATTTAAAGTCATAGTTCTTCCAACCACAGCCTGTTGTTTGTGATCACCTTTTGTGCTTGTAGGGAAAAGAATAAAATAATGAGGTACAGCACAAAGTCAATAAGGAACCATCAGCCAAAAACTGCTCGTTCCCCACATTTCACAAGAACTTAAAGCTACATCAATTCAAGTGTATTGTGCTTTCTAAGTATCCATATTTCAGAGAGAACATCTGATTGGAATCCCTGTAGGATGTCTATTAGTGCTGGCTAGCGCAGCCTGAATTGGGAAGCTAAGATTGCTGCTTTGTTTAAAGCCGTTCTATATATACAGTCTATGGGTTAAAGATAGTGCTAGCTAGCTGGCACACAATAAAACGGAAAGCAATGCAGATTGCTGCCTGTACAGCATTGTTAAAAATGACACATCGCCACTCCGCCATGAACATTGTCAGTGCCATAACAGGGTCAAGACTAAAAGGTAAATGCCGACAGCCGGAAATTACGTTGAAATCTCACCGTTATATCGGTTGGCAAGTAACAATGCCAAACGACCTACTAATATAATATAGTCATTTGGCATTGTTACTCGCCAATACACTGCAACATACTGTACCTACAAACAATCTAAAAACCTTGTTAAAACTCTAAAAATGAATACTTAAATTGGAGGGGGGGGGGGGCATTCAGTTATGTCACTGTAACAGTACCTGCTAGATTCTGTGAGAACGTACGGTACACGTTCACCATCTAGGGATTACCCCATAACAGGCCTACTCCACTTCCTCTCTCCTGTCTCTGAGAGATTGCCTGCCAGTTCACTTTCCACTGTCTGAAGTGAAAAAGCCGACAGGGGCAATTAAATTGTTCTCGGGAACTAGTTTGCCACCCGTGGGAGTCGAGGAACAGAATGAATCTGGCCCATAATTAGCCCAGGGAAAGAGAGCAGACTGGGCTTATGGGTTAAGGTAAAGCCAGGAAGCCCAGGTTCTGATTCCCATCAAAAAACTGCTGGAATTGATCCACCACAACAGTTCCTTTTTTTCTGTCCGTTTATTCTTCTCGCAATTGGATAAGACCATTTTTTTTCTTCCTCTGGTCCAAAAGTCACCTGCTGAATTGCCATCCAAGAGGTTATCTTTCATCTGACAGTGACAAGAAGAGCGGTCACTGAGTGCCATTAGACCTCTGCTCTGAGCAGCTAAGGAGTATCTGAGTCAATACACTTAACAGTCCATGAAATATGGGCCTCTGCCACAAGCTCTTAATCATGCAGAACGAGGCCTTGGCCGTAGCCTGTGTACACACTAGGAGTGTGTGCACACCGCTTTTGAGCCTGCTTTATTAGGTATCGGCCGCAAACTGGGTATGGTTACTTGTGCAGAAATGACCTCTTCTCCTCTCCTCTTATTTACTTTCTCTAGCTCTGTAAACTAAAACCGGTCCTGTAAAATCACCTGTCCAACTTTATCTCTCCAGAAGCATTCTGGATGCTTGACAAAATACCCATTAGTACTGAAGAATCCCCTGGACACCTGATCATACTCCTTGCACCCCAGTCCAGAACCCACTTTGAAACGACTGTAATCAGAGCTAAGCTATGCAGGTTTAATGGCCGCCCAAATCCTCCATCGGATGCTCGCTCTCGGCCTGTGTTGACGTTCTAGCTGTACCTACGCAGTGCGGGATAGAGATAGGGTCAATCACCGGGTGCCGTGCTATGCCACCGACTTCAGCAAGACATGCACAGAGGGATCAGTCAAACGGCACCCACTCTGCCTGTATTATGCATGAGGGTGCGTACAGTCGCGATGACACCCGCAGCGCTGGTATCCTCAGCGGTACACAAGAGTTTGCCGGATGACAGGACCGGGGGAAAAGCCGTCGCAGGACGGGATGGCTCTGGTGGCACGACCTTGATACGCTTCAGCGAGCCAGACACTAACTCCCCTCGCAGGCGGCTTGCAGTGGAATGGAAATGTAGCCACCGAGTGTTCAATGTGAAACGGATGTCAAAACAAACTCAGGCATGGAGTCTATGGTGGTAAAAGTGGGTCTGGGGAGAGAGGGGAAGCAGGCTTGCAGTGGAATTGAAATGTAGCCAGCCACCAAGTGTTCGATGTGCAACGGATGTCAAAACAAACTCAGACATGTACTGTAGTCTATGGGGGTAAATGTGGGTCTGGGGAAAGAGCGGGGGAAGCACTGTGGTGGTGCTGCTGTACGTCCTAGGCTACTCTCAGCTGTCAGGCTGGACTCAGCTGTGTTGCCCTCCAGAATTTACAGTACCAGCCGCAACCCCGATCTATTCCACTGAACACAATCTGAACCTCTGTGTGATTCTGAGATGAGGCGAATTTCAAGAGAGACTCCAGTGACTCCAGTCTACAGTAAGGCAGATGATAAGGTTCAAACAGGGCCAAATGTTGTATCAGCATTTTCCTGACAAGAGTTTCACATCTGAGGAAAATATGCTGAAATTGTGCTATTGGATTTCAGCAAAAGCTGGCTCACCTCCCTCTGAAAGAAATGATACCCAAGGTAACATTTTGAGATATGCTGCAGGATAATGTTACTGACCTGTGCTGTGCTGTATGGGAAGCATATTTTCAGAGTGCATGCAAACCATTTGTCATATCTCAGATTTAACTAATCAGCAACTTCAAATTGTCACAATCATCAACAAACATTGAACCCTTCATGTTACTGCCTAGACGGACAGCGCTCATCAAAAAGCCCTCTGTATGATCCCTGTACCTGAAGCTTCAAGCACCAAACACCAGGGCTGCTGTCTTCCAACTCACTACATAAAACTAGCCCCTTTCTGCACAGCCTTCAAAAGCTCTCCTAACTCAGGTTTAGACCTAAACCGATTTTTTGATTGGCTCTGAGAATTGAAAACATACTGTACGATTGACAACTGAAAGCCAGACCTGACCTGACCTCTGATCTGATCAATTTTCTGATCAACATCTTCCTACAATTCCAATAATATGCTGAAATCTCTACCTGTTGCCTGTTTCAGCCAAACAGGCATGAACAGTACAGTGTTTACTCAAAGGTATCTTCAAACAGACATGTTGCTGTTCAGACATTACAGTTCCTGCTTTTCTGGGAGGTTTTAGGCCTACTAGGCTACAATTTGTCCTGATGAGGAACTGTTGGACAGTTGATACTCAGTTGAGTACACAGTTGAGACTACTGATTGCACGGGTGTTTTACCACAGTGTGCTTACCTGAGGAGGTAAACTGCTCGCTCAATGTCATTTAGGTCTTCATCCACAGTCAGCTTGTCAATCTCCTCAGCAGTCTGTAAAGGGATACAGTAGATACACACTTTCAGCTACAAACCAAGCCATCTCAAAAGCAGCACACACACATTCCAGGACACACACAAACACACACACACACACACACACACACACACACACACACACACACACACACACACACACACACACACACACACAGAGGACACAAAGAGATTCATGCAGCACATTTTCAGTCACTTGATAATGTGAGCATTTCTACATTACACTTGAGGGGAGGTAACTCCATGCAGTTAACTTGAGGAGGCTGGGCTTGGCTTACGGACGGACGGTCAGTAAATTGGCCAAGATTCCATCACGGCTTGGCGATGACTCAGCCAAACGAGAGAGGGGGTTGCAGCACAGCACGACAAACCATTCGCGTAGGAGGAGTGTGCGTAGGGGACCGGGGGCTGTGACTGTGCGAGCTCGCGCGCGTGTGTGTGTGTGGGAGGATGGATGGGTGGGTGGGCACACTGTCTATTACTTCAGGGCTTCTCTATTCACCGCCTCACCCTCGTTACTGTGGATCCTCCCAACATGAAAGGAAAAAAAAGAAGAAGAGGGGAAAAAAACACTGGAGCAGAGAACACCTCCCCTTGCATGGGCTCTCTATCTCTATCCCCCGCAATCCAATGCCAGGATCTCTCCAAAGCAAGAAACAGAGTAACCCCTTCCTCACTTGCAGAATTATTGCCAAACTTTGATGGACATAATACAATGCATACAGAATATTCAAAGCATAAGCAAGTGCAACAATTTGTATAACAGTGCATAGGCTAAATTAGCCTCATAGCCTTGCTTCAATAGAATTGGTGGACTTTAGCCTACTGTATGAATGAAAACTGATAGTAAGATTAGTAGCAACTGTCTGTGTGTGTGTAGTGGGTATGTGAGCGTGTGTGTGTGTGTGTGTGTGTGTGTGTGTGTGTGTGTGTGTGAGTGTGAGTGAGTGAGTGAGTGAGTGAGAGAGAGAGAGAGAGAGAGAGAGAGAGAGAGAGAGAGAGAGAGAGAGAGAGAGAGAGAATGGGGAGACAGGGTGTAGCCTGTGTGAGGGGGGTGGGGTGGTGGAGGGGGGGTCTGGACAGTGGAAATCCTCCTCATTCCGCAGTGAAGGGGCGTGAGAGCGGGTGGGGAAGAGCCGGTGATGCTTGCAGCTGACAAAAACTGCGTCACGCAGGAAAAGTGGGCAACCCCCGGCGCATACCAGTCTATTCGGCACACAGGTTAGACGGAATCACGGCGCAACTCATCGCATGCACCTCAAGTAGCGTTGTGGCGCATCGCGTCAGTAACCCAAAATATGCAATGGATTCAACATTTTCATCACCAACACATACTCAAATAATAACAAAAAGTGATAATCCCATCGGTTGCTAACCTGTGGACTGTAATGACTACTTATGATTGCATTTCGTTTCATATAGCCTAACGAATGGAACAAATTATGGTAAAAGGTGGTATGACATTGTAACCTAAATACCATAATGCCAGGAGGGTAGCTACCAAGAATATGCTTACAATATCATATCCATGAACTGCGAATAATTTTAAGATGAATTGTTAAAATGCCAACATTTTCGGGATATAAAACGAGATTAGCAACTAAAAACATAAACTGCATGAAGTAGGCTACAGTTTCATAA
Source organism: Sardinella longiceps (assembly GCA_027497455.2). Classification (NCBI taxonomy): domain Eukaryota; kingdom Metazoa; phylum Chordata; class Actinopteri; order Clupeiformes; family Clupeidae; genus Sardinella; species Sardinella longiceps. Next base: position 327,641 of record JAODXP020000025.1, read on the forward strand.
TAAATACCTTTAAACTCCTCCGTATTGGTCTTTCGATGAATGTGAGGTCTTGCAGATCATCTATCTGTCCAAACAGACCGGACTGATTCAAAGTCATTTTGCTAACAAACATCTGCTTTATGTAGTTCTTCCTTAAGTAGCGTGGTGAATGTTATAGCGCTCCGATCATGACTCCAACTTGTGAATGAGGGATGTGATGCCTTTGATTTCCGAGAATGCTGGTCCACCCACGAGATGTCTCTTGAAGGTTAGTATGATGATGCTTCAGAACTCATAGGGCAGCACTGGTGGAGAGTTCCCTACGCCTCCAAACATTGCCAAAACATCCGTGCATCACCAAAGTTAGAAGGAATGGCTGTGACTTCAAAGCTAACACCATGAGCAAATAATTTCCATAAGTGTCTTCCTTATGTTCGTCTTGAATTGTTCCCTATGCCAGCCCATGAAACTCCTTGATATCCTGCTTTTGACGAATAAGTTGAACCAGCAAGCCAATCAATTATGTTACCTTCTTGGATGAACCTGGAGTTGACAGACCTAATAATAATATTAATACACATTTAGGAAAACATTTACTAATAGCTCATTAAAGCTGATGTTTTTTTTTGTTATTTTGTAGTGTGCTGAATCGGCTAAAACTCTTCAGCTAATAGCCTATGTTATGATCCTCAGCTGAAGCAAAAAACAGTAGTCGGGAGCGGTTCACGACTCCCAGTCAAAAATGCAAGCGAATTTGGTTAAACCACATTACAGACTACTCTGAAGAGAAAGCAATCTAATGGTACCTTGTCGCCTATGGTCCAATTCCGTCTTGCAAGTTATCATCAGAGCAGGCTATCGAGTAGCCTAGTGCCAAGCTTTGACTAGATGGCACGTTGGTTTATGTCGATATCACTTCTCACTGTAACGTTAGAGTTAGCCTGGTATGGGCTATGCGTGCCTCGAAAAAACATTCTCGATCGACTGGAGACAACTGATTGTCTACAAAGGACAAGTGGTGCAAAACACATCCTTCATTCCCGATATTCAGTAAGACTTTTTAAACACCACTGCGACGTGAACTTGTCTTTTCTAATAATACAATCCACGCACACTGAGAGACCACGCAAACGCACTGCAGCAACTCCACTGGTTGCTATGGAGACGACATGCTACAGCACAAATGCCGCCCCCAAGTTCGTCATCAGAAATAAACTAGCTATTACGCCTGTAGCCCATTTAGGCCCATTGGTTTTGTGTAAAGGCATCTGGTCAGCAGCGCCGAAGGTGATGATGTTATAAGATGACGACTGTCTCCCAACTATCCTATGTTCAGTTTTAAATTGCCATTAGTTTTTGATTGCCATTTTTTGGTCACAAAAATTGAGCTGCACTCGCATAGAACCCTTGCAACACGAGACATTCCATATGGACAACTGATAGGCCCATCGCCAGCACCATGGACAGCTCACTATAATTAGGCCTAATTTGTTAATATTTCAGCTATAAAAACAACACATACCTGTATTTCAAATACTGGCAGACTAAATATGATCTGAAATTGTCATGGCTGGCATATCAAAAATTGTATCCATTATGTAGCTAGATTGTAAGCCTATTGTATTTCAGTGTTTCCACTAAAATTGACAACCACTAATCTATTGCATAAACTTACCGGACATGTCAAAAATTATGCACTTAAAATGAGGCTAAGTCTGTACTGACTTGAATGCAGTTGGCTAATCTCCCCCTATTCATAGGATCTCAGCTAGACATAAACAGTCCTCTTCTCTGATTTACTCAGCAAAAAAGACTCATGTTGGAATAAGATTGTTTCCTTGGTAACTGTCATTGCAAAAGCCTTGGGTATTTTATAGGGAGTTGTAGTTCACGCTGAAGTGATTGAAGTGCACTGTGGGTGCTAGACTATGTTAACGCACTACTATTTTCACCCTTTTGAATGCATTTTATCTTAAAAGTCTTTAAAAATCCAGTTGTGCCTCTATTACAGAGGACACATAGACTAAGTGTTACAATATCCTAATAGTCATCAAAAGCTTACATAGGCTAATTTACAGTATCTGCTACGGAGAGGCAGTTACCCACTTTCCAGAAAGACACACACCTCATATAGGCCTAAAAAGTGCTTTGTGATTAAGAGGCCAATGAATGCATTTACAAAAAGTCTGGATGCCAACTAGAGATACATTTGATTTTGTGGAGTTGGTCCTTTCTTTATTGATTGAATTAGCTTAATATGTTATTGAGGATCTAGTTCTTCACTTTTGAAGATCATAATTAGATAGGCCTACCCTTTTTATTATCACTCCTAAGGCCGTGACATGCATTGGAAATCAAAAAGTGTGGACGTGTCATACATTAGTTAAGGATAGACTGCCCTCTACTGGCCCTCACTGTGTACAACATTTTTTTTGCACAACTGGCCAAGCTTGCTTGGCTCTAACCACCTCTAAAATTATGAGGATAATGTGTTATCTCATTCTATCTGGAGTGTGATGTAGCCTAATGTTACTGAAGTACTGTATGTGTACTTATAATACTTCCTTGTATGATTTTGTGCGTCTTACATTTACCAAAATTGCCTATATGTCTGTCATCTGACATGAGCCAGCAGATGGCACTTGGTAGACTCCTGTTCACATTTGCTTGCAGTGCAGTGAAGGTTGGGGGGTCCTCTTGAGTAGAAGTAACTGTATCCAAATTCTAGGGATGCCCCAGTTATAGGCATTGGCTGGACTCTGAATGTAATACAGTAACAGTTTTTATCTCCCTCCAAATCACACCCCTACAGGCTTCCCCTCAGCCAATAGCACACATTTACCACACTACATTTACTCCCAAATACATGGCACCATAGTCCTGTAAAGGATTCAATCTTTAAGACGACTGATTACATTGTTGTCCTGAACAGCTGAAGTGAAAATGTTTTTTGAATTAACCCTAAACATGCCAGGTAAGTTTATGAAGAATTTTTCTCTCCAAAAACTTTCATAAAGCTTTGCTATTGACTACTTTTGCTGCATTTGTGTAATGTATTGGAAAATTGTGTTTCACATATGGACCATACTTTACCATGTATGAGTCACAAGTGAAACATTCTGTAGGTCCGATGTGATCCATATGGGCATGTTTACTACTAGTCCACTGTTCACATCAATTTCATGGAGTATTTACACTAACACAGTATGCATTGTAATATATAACATTTGGCAATTATTTGGCAAGTTACTGTAGCCTATAGAGCTTGTTTTCCTTTATTTATTTATTTATTTTTTATTTTTTTATTTATTTTTTATGTAAAATAAAATAATATAAAAAATAACTAATTCAAAATCAAAACATGTGTGGCAGAAAATTTTTCAGTCTATATTTTGAATTTCTGTTATATGACATCAGAAGCTGAAGGTCAAATAACTGCATTTATTTATTTATTTATTTATTTATTTATTTATTTATTTATTTAACATATACTGTTAAGGTTGACACTGTTTGTTAACAGTGTTCAGTATTAATTTATGTTTTGGGATTTTATATTTATTTGATTTATTTACAAAAATCTTTTCTCACTGATCCATGATTTTGATAATCAAAAATAGCACTTGCCCTAGATTAATTACATTCCAGACTTGACCTGGCAGGACAACCAGGACAAATATCAGTTACTGTCTGGAATCACAGTGTGTCGGGAGTGGAAAAACAATTTCCAACTCAGCTGTTCTCTTAATGGCATTAACAGTATTTATGAAGGGCAACTGAAAGCAACTGAATCTGTTTTTTTTTTTTTTTTAAATCATCATTCACAAATTCCTAACTAAATTAGACTGATTGACTGGATTTTCCATTTAATGTGCCTCTTTTGTTGCATTAATGTGATATTATATACTGTATCCATTGCACATCATACATTTCAGCAACTGGGCGACATTTGTCAACAATATCATTATTAAACAGTGTAGCCTTTAACAGCCTACATTAAACAGCCTTTACTGATCTAAAATGCAGTCAACTGGTTAAAAATAGTGCTCTTAATTTTGCATTGGCCTAGCAACCAGAAAAATGTGATCACCCTTGTAGGAAGATCTGTGTGCATGTCAGGATGTGTAAGAGTTTACACAAAATATGCATGCATGGAAATGGCATATTCACACCTTTTTGTGACCACAGATTCTAAAGGCAAGGCAAAAAGTGCGGTGGGGAGCTATATGAAGATCATGGAAGTTGGTTGGAGAATGACTGGAGACATTTCTGTTTGCTCCTTGCACAGTGGGTATCCTCAAACATGAGAAAGCTATGCTGTAACAGGTCTTGGTGTAAAAGCACTGTCCTACAAAGCCTTCCAGTCACTTCATAGAGCCTTATAGAACATGCTGATTGTTTGATTGCACAGACAGCTTAAACCAGGCCATCATTAATGCCTTGCTTGGTATTATTGACAAACAATTACTTGATGGAGGTGTTTAAATTCAAAAATTGTATCATTCCTTCACTGCAATATTGTCATGATTCATTCACAGCTCAGTTAATTAAAACAACAAGATTGTTTCATTGGGTAAAGTTGATCCATCATGTATGTAGGCTATCTCTTTCTAATGACTTGGACGATGTTGATAGGCCTATTGGTTTAAAGAATGACTGTAAGAGCATTCTAGATTACCATAAAGAGTTTGGTCAAGTTTTGCCCTTTTGTATGGTCAGTTTACACTGATGAGATGGGCTCTGGTATTTTTTGCCCTCAACAGCGTCTTCCAGGCAGGGCTGCCTTCTAGGCACTACTCCCCCAAATCTAAATTTACGGTGAGGGTTAAGGGGGTAAGGTTTAGGGTTAGGGTAGTGTCTTTCATTTCCATTGACTCTCATCAAGCGATGAGGTGACTGCATTCAAAATGACCTCAGAGAAAAGTGAAGTTATGACATTTCTACACTTCAGGGGGGCACCAGGAAGCCAACACAGGAGTTTCTGTTGACAGAGGTGCTTGCACTGGGAATTTCATTCACCATACTGGTTTCGCCTGCACAATGTCTCACCTTTTAGGTAAGTACAAAAGCATAATTTAAGGTAAACAATTCAACATAATCAAGTCATGGGGTCTTGTAATGTTACACTGATTAGAACACCTACATTGAATCAATCAAAGTCTCATTGTACCGTTAACCCACTCATTTATTGCAGGTAAGTATTGTATTTTTTATCACATTCAGAAAAAAATGACACTGATGACAGTGTCACTAACAGAAAGAGAATTAATTCTTCAATTATTTGCATTATCTAACCGTAGCAAGTATCCTTTCTTATACGGTAACTGTCTATGTGACACTAGAGGTAAAACTCTAAATGCATGTATCCAACAGCATGTCACTGGTGTAGAGTAATGTTCCATGACTGATGGGCTAGGTCACAGAACCAGTTTGAATCAGAGCTTATCTGTTAAATAAAATAAAAATAATAATAATTGATAAATGTTAGAGTAAGGCTAGGATACGCTTAGGCTACATAAAACTACCAAAAAATGTAACATTTTACGATGACAAGAAGAAAAAAGTCTGATGACGTTTAGGCTATCTGTCACAATATATTATTTGAACATTCTCTACTACATCTACTATGTCTACTAATAGAGACAGTGCAAGTCACGTCACAATGACCCCCCGGGGGATACTGAGCCCTCGGCTCCCATTGACTTTGCATTGGAAAATGGTGTCGCGCCGACTTTTCAGTCGTATATTAAAAAAACAAACGATGGCAAAATGTTTTTGTGTGACAAAATGCACTGCCAACAAGTGAAAGAACCCAGAACTTCAATTTTATAAGTTGCCAATTCGAAATACAGTGCCTGTCAGGAGAATGAAGTTGCTACAAGCCATCTGAAGGACACGGTCTATGGATATTATCATATTAAATAGAAGGCAGAAAGTTGGGTGTCCTGAACTGAGAGTAGGTTCAGCAAGCAAATCGTCAGTAAGGTAGGATATTTCTTGTTGTCAACATTAGTTGAGCTATTAAATTAGCCTACAGTAGGCTAAAGCATTTTGATGCTTTTGGATGTTATATAGCAGTTAGCTATCGATAAGTAGCTTGTTTGGCTATACATAGTTATTCCATTAACATGTTGCCACGACATTAACTTACCAGCTGAGCATCACGGTGATAAACGTTTCGGTTTCCTGTCTGTACTTAGGCAAAAGCCTAAATACTGTTTACTTCATCAAGCGATGTACAATGTAATAGTTTTAGGCTCCAGACTAGCTAAAGGTGTACTTAGCAATGCTAAACATCGTCATGTTTGCAAACGTTTTCTGGGCAGATATGGCGTTAAGATTTTGTGATCCGGTTGCTGATTGGTAGTGCAATAATATCATGATTCATGTTAGAGTTAGGCTGCTAATATACTACTGTTTAAGTCTACAAATATGTCCCACAAATATACTGTCATTTTGAGTTGAGTTGAGTTGTTGGTTTCGTAGCGATCAACATGGTTTTCAGAATGTAATGCGCCGTCTTCGACATGGGGAAGCAGTATAACGTTTATTATCTGCTTCATAGATTTTTTTTACAAGGTTAGTCAGTTTATTTAACTTGCATACTGGGTTGTACTCCTTGTTGACAGTGGATTTTGTCATGAATGGATTTTATGGGCATTTCTCATTTCTTCCCAAAAAGCCAAAAGTGTGGGCACAACACCTTTTCCCCATGTAAGTCAATGAGGGCTGAGGCAAAGGTTTCCCCCTCGGGGGGCGTGGTCTTCAAATTAGAACGCGGGGCGCTCTGTCTCTATTCTGCTGTATTATGATGCATGATCAATTTTGGAGGAACATTCCGAGGTTCTAAAAGCATTCCATGGTAGTAAACTGAACATTCTAGCATTGAAATGCATTGGATTTATGCCTATTTCTGACTTGAAAAAAAATGGGTAATAATATTTAAAATAAGTCTAAATTCACTTCCTTACAAATAATACACATTTGAAGCACGCACATTTGGAGGTCCCGAGTAGATAAAAGTGGTTTTACATTTATGTGCATGAAGCTTCAATCTATTCGGGACCTCCCAATTTGTGTGCTTCAAATGTGTATTATTTGAAGGAAAGTGAATTTAAACATGTTTGAAATGTTATTACCCATTTTTTTTCAAGTCAGAAAGAGGCATAAATCCAATGCATTTCAATGATAGAATGTTCAGTTTACTACCATGGAATGTCGGAATGTTCAGGTGTGAAACAAGTGAATAGCAAAGATCACCCAGGGCCGGTTCTACGCATGTAAGCAGGGCCGGTTCTACGCATAGACAAATGAGGCGGTCGCCTAGGGCACAAAATATCAGGGGGGCATCACAATACATTTCTTACTTTTTTTCTTCAGTTTTTCTCTTACATTTAGAGAAAAGGGGGGACAAAACCCAAATCTGGCCTAGGGCACCAAAAAGGCTAGAACCGGCACTGAATGTAAGCAATTAAAATTAATTCCATATCTGTAGTAGGATGTTCTGTTGCAAATCCCATTATACACAATTCCATTTGAAACATTGAATTAATGTGAATGCAATAAAATTTGGGCCGAGACTGACTGACAAGGGGAAATTATGGGTCCAAAGGCCAGATAATAGATTTGTCCAAGAGGTGGATCTATTTCTTTGATCCAAGAAGTCTGACAGCTCTGGCAATTGGGATCAAGGATCAAGAGAGAACAGATAGAGATCACAGAAACTGTCATTGTCAAAAATGGAATATTCAACATCTCAGACATTTTTGACATTAGATATCAAATATTAGTGTAAGGCTAGGGTACGCCAAGGCTACATAAAGCTACCAATAATATCACAACATTTTACCATGACAAGAAGAAGAAAAAGATTTGGGCTATGTGGTATCATCAGTGTCCTCAAACCCCCACATGAATACTTTCACGTGTGTAATGGATACTGGACTGCAAAGCATTTTGTTTACTGGAGTGTGTAAACAGACACTGCCCACTCTGTAGAATCCTTTCACAAAAGCATGCCTCCTTTTGTGCATCTATTTACATTATACAACACCATTATTGTACATTACCATCTCTCTTTGTAGATGAAATCTGAAGTTTAGAAAACATTTTACTGCATATTTATGCAGTCTTTCATCTGCACTTGAGACAGTGACAGTGTCACCATGCAGTCTTTCATCTGCACTTGAGACAGTGAAAACACAAGACAGCTGCTCAGAAAACCAACGTCATTCTTTGGTTAGAGCGGAAAGGCGCAGGACTTGAGGGTTTTAAATTTAGACCGTGTCTAATGTGTGTAACACTTGCTTATAAAAGTGCAAGGACAATATAGTTTATGCACTGATTGCTGCTATAAGAAAATAGCCAGTGTCCAAATGGTGTCACTTTCAGAGTATGCTTAGTATTTACATGATGGTAGTCTACATACAGTGCATTATGGCTACTTTTGTTTTTTCATTAAACAGGGGCTTCAATAACTAAAAAGCCCTGCTCTGTGTTGCATAAATTAAAAATATAATATATATATATAATTAACCTATTAATTCATTTTATAATAGGCTATATTAATCTATCACCTATCACCTATCATATTAAGCTCAAAATAATCATTATCAAACAAACCAAGAAATGAAAAATAAATTAAAAAAAATCCCTCCATCTTGCGTCTACTAAATGCCTCCTGCTATGAGAGAAGGTCCTCATGACAGGTGTGTCATTTCAGACGTAGGACATTGCAACTCAGCAGCTAGCAAAGCAAAAATGAATATAGTTAGTCAGTCTGCTAACTTGGAATGCCTTCACAGGCTTGAATGAGAGAGAAAACTGCAGCAGGCAATTACATTTGTGAGCAAAGACTTTAAGCTGTTAGAAACTTACTCATTTCCACAAAGAGACTTTCATCTTTGGTAAGTGAGCTGTCTGTTCATATCTTCAGATCTATCTTTTTGAAGCTATCAATTTAGTAATCATGTTTTAAAATCAGCAGAAAGTTAACAGATCTGAGCATACTTGAACCAATCCCCATGATGTATTACTCAATTTTCAGTGAGCATGCAAAAAGATCTGGAATGCACCTACCTGACAAATAGTTAAAGTTTTTATAACATCATCGTCATCATCCTATGTAACCTATCTATTGAGTTTGCGCAGTGAGAGCATGTGACGTCTATGAACTTTTTTTTTAAGTGTATTGTAGAATCATTTGCATATTCTTGCAGCAAGAGTCTTGAATTCAATCCATCAATATGGTGCCCATTCAGAAAACATATATTTGTATTGTATAACACTGACTGCACCATGGGACAACCTAAATAAGCACTTAGATATGATTTTTCACAGATCATCTTTGGATCCTCCAGAAAACAAACAAAAAAAAATCTACCTTTAAGAACTGTATTAGAACTGTTTGTGTGGGTTAAAAAAGTTTCCTGTTTGTGTGGGTTTTTTGTTAAAAAAAAAAAAAAAAAAAGATCCATTCAATTGTAAGAGCTTATCCATTATTTGCTGAGTGGTTTTGGTGATTAGGTGGTTGAAAAATATCCATTCAATTGGAAGAGATTTCCTGCTGAGATTTTTGTGTGTAGTTGGCATAAATAGTAGAAGAATCTTTCCCAGATTAACTGCAATTTCCTGATTATCAGTACTAACCAAGGTTTATACATTGACTTTGTAAAGTCCCTTCAGCTATGAGGTTAACAAATGGAGAAGGGTGATTCTTCGCTAGCCTAATCTCTCTTATTACATCTAATTCTTAGTCTTACAATAATTTAATGTGCAATGTACTGTGTGCAAAGGTTTGCCAATGCACAACTTGCAACAATGCACAAAGTAGACTGTGATTCATATACAATGTAGCTAATACTACATGCAACGGACTGCATTAAGTACAAGCTAAGCTTTAAGTTTAACAAGTCTTTTTTTTTAAATTGTAGTGAAGAAAAAAGCAAGACAAAAGCCATTCCTTGAACAGACTTTTGTAGTGAAAAAGAGAGATGATGCAAGCCTGGATAACTCAAACCTCTGCTGTGTCGATAACAAAGTTACCTACAGAGTGAGGATCTTTTGTTCTGATGTTGGTGTGATGTTGATGTGGATTGTGATTGTTAATTATTTGTAATAATTGTTATTATTACTAGGACTTATTATTCCTCAGTGTGACATCATTTTCTGAAAGACATTCC
>JAODXP020000025.1:337897-450397 GCA_027497455.2 Sardinella longiceps
AAGCCAAGTTTCTCAAAACGATGCAGGTCATTTATTGAGCTTTCACCGGAGAATTAATGTTACAAGATGTTCCAAAAATTCTAGTGACCGAGAGTTTTCCTACCTCATATATACTCAAACAATCCTACCAGTAACTTCAACAAACCAATAGTCTTAAAGGTTACTGGCACTTTGCCATATATAGAGATTGAGTTGTAAGCTTTAACATTACGTCTTTAATGTCTTTTGTGTCAACAACATCTGTTAGACTATACATTAACTGTCAATTTAAGATGAGGCACTTTCCATTCCTGTCCTAAACAACATTCCTTTCAAACAACACTGTTTTAGGGAGGCCTTGTTTTGACTAGCTGTTTACCCCAGAGACTATGTTCTTTTAGCCTTACTTGATGTCATATAACATTAAAAAATTCCCACATATTCCTCCCTTTTTTGATTTTAACCTTAAATCAAAACACTGCATCAAAATTTTTACACACATTAAATATGAAAAATAACAAACCTATCTATTCTCTCGGCAGCATAAATGACCTTTGAATACAAAGATTAATTTACAGGCAGTCTGCAAATTTACACATTTACACTCCAAGGGTAACCTCGTTTCCAATCTAATTGGAAACACTTTAAGCTAAATTACGTTACACAACTTACTAAATATGAAAAGCAAGCCACCAATATATATTGGCTATGCTATAAGAAAAATAAAAAATGTCATATTACGGAGATGAACATCAATGATTAACCTTAACCTTACTGTGGCTTTGCTTACTATTGTACTTTTTGAATAAATATTTGGTTGATGAACCTGAAAGAAAATTGAAAGTTGGAATCACATTCCACATTCCTACGTGTGTGCATATCAGTATTTTATTATGTTGGATGTACCAGTATGTATTTGTGAACTGAATCTTTTCCTTCTCTGCTATTTGGCTACCTTCACATGCCAGGGCTGGCCTTTGAACTCTGAATTCCTTCATTGTTGATTTCTTGAACTCAATTGGTCACCTCAATTGGACACCTCCCTTTGGTCCACATTGATTCCTCAGACCCTCAGTTAGGCACTGTCCACATGGTCCACATTGGTTCCTTGGACACCCCAATTGGATCTCTCCCTTGGGCACAGTCCCCATCATGGTTCCTTACTTGGTTGTCTGAAAACGTTGTTCCACTCATCCAACATTCATACTATACATCCCCCCTTGTTAAACTTCAGTTTAACAAAAGCAATTCCCAAAATCAAGACTACTCAAACTCACGTTGTTAAAATGTTAATCCACTCATAACTTAACCTTAAGTTTGTTGTTTACTCTTTATATTTCACTTTAACCTTAATCTTAGTTAGTACTTTTAACTTTTTAACTTCTAACCTTACTGAATAGTTTGATTAGTTCATTCTTTCACCATTCATTGCAGAGGGATACTTGGTGGATGGATACTCTGTAGAATGGTGTGCATGGGAATGCGTTGACACTGTCCTGATCTTTCCCAAGGACATCTTTTGAAGTTGTAATAGGTGGTTGTGCTGGTATAGCCATCCTTTGGAGTTGCTGTTGGTGGTATGGCCATCTTTTGGAGTTGCTGTTGGTAGTGGTTCGATATTGGTGTTGGTGGCCAACCCTGCATGACTTCTTCTAAACTATTTTTATGAAAAGAGTTCTCAAACAGACATTATAGACAATGACACACAAGACATACAACAAGAAAACATAAAAGAATTTCTGATGCTAGAAATGTATCAAAATGTCTATTAATCTATCAAGATATCTCAAGATGTATCACTGTTGCATTTAAATTCATGTATAGCCAATCAAAATTAACAGTACATTAATCGTATGTGTATGCATATTAACTCAAATTTATGATGTTACGAAATTTTGCTTCTGTAATTAATCATCTGCCACAAACTGTTCGTATAAGCTAAACATATCCTCCATTTCTCATGTGCTCCGCATTTTGCAAATTGCCAAATATCCAAATCCGTAACATCCCGATGAAATTTATAACCAAAATATTACTTAGAAGCCAATAAAATATCAATATCTCTACAACCAATCCAATAATACAATAAATTTACTTTAAAATCCACTGCTTATGTTAATTTCCAAATAAGAAACATCCCCAACAACACTTAGCCAAACTCAAAAGTAACTTACCAAATGTGCGCCTCATTTAGAAATCACCAAAGAATCTGCTACACACCCACTATGGAGTTTCCTTCTGTACATTTTATCACAAATTTTATAGCCAAATCACATAACTAAATATCAACAAAAAGTAATTTTATAATCAATCACATATTCCAATAACATAGAATTTTCATAATCAATTTCCACTGTGGAATAAGACAGAACCCCCTTGGAATAATTTATGATATAACTACTCTCAGATATTACTGTAGTAATAGTATGTAAATGTCTCAACTTCTTATGCTTACATTTAGAAATAGTACTTGTCTCAACTTGTTTGTATGCTTAGTTACCTTACTCTTCCAAATATATTATTATATTTTTATATTTTATAGATTTCCAATCCTTATGGTTTGCCTTCTCACTGGTAAATACAGTTGTTCAGGCTGCACTTATCCACTAAGAAAGAAATGATGATGCTACATAAGGTTCTTTTAACTCAGGACAATATTTTTTAAAGATAATTGCTCTTTTCTGTGTCCACCATTTTGTTAGAATTAATCAAATTAGAAATCAATGTCTATGAAGCTGTAAAACACAAAATTACGATATTTCAATTTGTATGGATGGAGACTACTGACCCACAAATTTCCACTGACACTCTATGCAAATGCACTCAGGTTTCAATCTTAATCACATAAGGCAAGAATTGATGAAATTGATGGTATAAGTTTTTAAATTTGACTTTGACTTTTATGTAAACAATATCCTTTAGCTCTCCCTTTAATATATGTGACATAAGTTAGATACAAGAACATGTAACTCCTGTATCCATTAGATGATAATGTGCAAAATGTGTAGTTGTTCCTTATCTGTTCCTGTCATAACTCTGGGAACAATCAATATTATGTCCGGTAAAGTTAAAATTTGCAAGGCCCTCTATGGACGATATTCTGAGTGCAATCGTATGCTCACCCCTCGTCACATTCCTTTCAGGCAAAGGCAGTTGGCTGGCATTTCTGAGGAACTTGATTTTTGGTGGCAAGTCTTTGTCTTTGAGGAGAGGACCCAGTCATAGAGGTTGTAGCAGACATGCTGGAGGCATAGCAGGTTGCATGGCAGAGGTGGAGGAGAGCACCCAGTGTCATTTGAGCAGCATTTTCTTATGAGTGTCACTTGGCCTTTGTGACCTCACTTGAGCAGGCTGACAACAAGTCCATAGCCTTCGTCTCAGTTTGTCTCTGAGATTTCAGTTCATCAGTTCATAGTCCCCATCCTTGTTCTTTGTCTTTGTTCTTTGTCCCCAAGAGCCAAACTTTTCTTCAAGGAATGCAAAAGGTGTAAAGCGTAACTTTTGCATATCAGAATGAAACCATGAGATGATATAATAGCCTTGTTCCATTGTAGGTGTATCAGTATAATGAAATCTATTCTTGGCTAAACAGTTTTGAATGTTTGCACATTTCTATTCAGTGATATTAACACCCTACTCTTACCCAGAGCACTATTAATTTGTAAAGGTACAGTGTATGATTTTCTTATACCATCCATTCATTTTCTTATCCTTAGTTGCAATTATATCAAACTGATTTTGATCTTATAATAATCAATGGAATTCCATAGCCACAGTCTCCTTTTATATACCACTTGTTGCAATATCCTGATAATTGCTTAAATAGTCCAGATATGCTGTAGGACTTGTTATGTCCTAATCACACTGAATAATGAAACTTTTGTACACTTACTAGTTGAATAGTTTTCAAAACTACAAATGGCAGTTAAACAAACTTCACTTGTTACACTAAAAGTAGTGCCTTATTTTAACTCAAACACTTTTACTTATGCTCAATGTATTCTCTTATTCCTCATACTCTTAAAGGCACAAAATTACTCACCCTTTCCTTGAAGCTTGAATACTCAACTCAATTTGATGCTTTTAATCACTATTCGCTTATACTTTTATTACTAATGAAACTTTATTTTTGTTTTTATCCAATTTCTTACTGTTAAAACTCTCCATAGACTCTCTTACTGGTTGCAGTGTCCGAAATGGGCTGCCTCTGTGTCTGACTGCAAGTTGTCTGTCAATTAAGCTAATTTTAGAATGGTGGTGTTCATCTGCTGGAACAGACACACAGTGGTGAAAGACTGGTGAAAATGTGTTTTTCACTGATGCACAGATTTGAATACTGGACTAAATCTTAATCAATTTCACTAAGTTTTCATTGTTACTACTTCTGAGAAGGGGTCTTATCCACAGTCCACTTAAACAAGCCAATCATTCTCTAACAATACAATTAGAATTTTTATCAATGTACATATGAATTCCAATGCATACATCTAATTATTAACATTTTCAAAATATTACTTTAACACAAAATTTGGCAAGGCAAAATGCTTCAACTTAGAGACACATGGAAAGTTTTCAGAAGGATATTTACCATTCTCTTGTTGTTTTCATACTTCCTCTAATGATGTTATTCCAAGGTCTTGGCAGATGTGTCAACCTTCAGTTAATCTCAATCAATAATCAGATTTGGTTAATCATCTTGAATTGTTAGATTACATCTGTACTTGCATTATGTCAATACAAAATCTTATAATGTTAGACTTTGATTTATACTCATTATCCAATATGTATTAACAGCTATAATATAATATTAATTATCTTTATCTTTAATATTATCTATTACCTTATACTCTTAATCTTATGTTTACCATTGCACATACTCAAGAAAGGACCATGCAACTTGCAGTTAAAAGTTAGTCTTCATGCTGGCTTCTCCAAAGCCTTGTGTTTAGGTTTGTGTCTAAAATTAGATGTGAGTTATGCTGTTGAGGTATTAGATGTGAGGTGCATACTTCAAATTCCAATGTCTCACTGACATGCAGATATCTTAAAATGACACTCTCAGTTCAACATTACTCTCATTAAACAACTTTAAACTCCTCAACTCTATTTCAGCTGTTAATGCAACAGCTATTAATGCAATTACTGTACAAGTTTAAAAACAGATGTAAATGTGCTACTACCTCAGATGTAACTGTGGTAATAGTTTTAAATACCCATGTCCTACACAATTCTTCCTTGAAAATAGCAAATAGATAACAAACGTAAACAAAAGTTCCAGATTTCCTTAGCGGTTTATCCTACCACTGTCTCCCCCCTTCATTCAGCTGCAGGCTGAATTTAGAATGTAATTATGATGTCCATCCTGTGAGGATGGTCTCACAGGCATGCAGTCAGACAACAGTCTGTATAGACAGGGCAGAAAGATAATACTGAGTCCCTTTTAATCATCCCACTACTTTGCTCAAAACAAATAACAGTCACAGTCCTGTTGAAACACATGGACAGGGTACAGGTAAGTATGTATCCACAGCTACCACACCTGTTATCAGTACAAACAAAAATTAGCAGGAGGCACACTTGGCAAATGATGACTAGTCATGTCCCAGGGTAAAGGAAATGACTTTTGTACCAAACTTCCCTGAAATTTCACATTCACTCTTTACACTGATACTTTCATACTTTTTTGTATACATAAAACATTAAACTCCACTGCATAATAAATATGCCCAAATTTCCAATTGCAATGTATCCTGTCTTTGAGAGACTTGTTTACTTGACTTACACCTCCGTTCTACGAGCAATGTTACGAGATCAAGGAAAATGTAAAAACTAAACAGCAATTAAATCCCAATTTATGTAAAATCCTCAAACATTCACATAAAAACAAAGACCAATACTCCTTCTCCATCCTTTTTTTTTTTTTTTTTTTTTAAACATGTACACAAAAAGATCAAATCCGTCACCCGAAGGCCGAATTTCATTATTGGCACTACATAACCAAGCAAGATTACTATTGGCACTACACAACCAAGCAAGATAACCTCGCTACACACATCGGACGAGTACTCCAAAATAGTTTTTGGAGTAGACTTACAACGTATCACCAAATCCGGCTCACCCCGCATTCCATTAATGTTCTCTTTTTCACTACTTGGGACATATAGGCATCACAAAATACTCCATAATCAATACTCAATAACCAAAAATCAATTATCAAAATAATCAATAATCAATAGCCTATTCCCTTGATTAAAGCGTCTCCCCACGCTGTACTACGACATTAATGTTACTCAAAAAACAAGGTAAAAATTTAATTTTACACCTGCCTGTTGACAAAGTAAATATTACCTCATCCACAGACACATCTAAATTTTTGACAGGTTTGCACACATCCTAGGCTAGTGTGCACCGCATGCAGACTTTGGACGTAAAAGACTTCTCAGATAAATCTGACACAAAACGCAGACAACATTACAAAAATGACAGGTGGACACAACCCCCCATAGCACAGACAGTCAGTGGACCATCCTTAGTTGCTGGAAATGTAAAAAAGACTGAAACAAAAAATCAACTATACTGAGTAACCCCCTGGGTCTGCCAAAAGTTAAAAAGTATAAAAATGACCTAAAAAAACAGTGAAAGCAAACATCGTAGAGAAAAACTTGGCTCTTCCGCACAGATCCGCATGGCGGTGGAGCGAATGGAAAAAAGGATAAGCCAATCACAGATATCATATTTCTTACCCCCATCAGAGCTGGTTGGTCCAGTGCTGATTTCCAATTCGAGTCCAATTAAACAACGCCCTCTGTTCAGTGACGCCAAATATGCAGGATTTCAAAAAGATGAAGAAAAAAGATAGCAGGAAGCCAAGTTTCTCAAAACGATGCAGGTCATTTATTGAGCTTTCACCGGAGAATTAATGTTACAAGATGTTCCAAAAATTCTAGTGACCGAGAGTTTTCCTACCTCATATATACTCAAACAATCCTACCAGTAACTTCAACAAACCAATAGTCTTAAAGGTTACTGGCACTTTGCCATATATAGAGATTGAATTGTAAGCTTTAACATTACGTCTTTAATGTCTCTTGTGTCAACAACATCTGTTAGACTATACATTAACTGTCAATTTAAGATGAGGCACTTTCCATTCCTGTCCTAAACAACATTCCTTTCAAACAACACTGTTTTAGGGAGGCCTTGTTTTGACTAGCTGTTTACCCCAGAGACTATGTTCTTTTAGCCTTACTTGATGTCATATAACATTAAAAATTCCCACGACATACAGGCCTACTGTCCACATTATGACTTTGTGATTGTTCAGAGTGTACAGAAGTGACTGAATCAGACCTAGGAGGTGAACCATCAGTGTCATTCAAACGATAAGAGCGCTGCTCTCTGCGGTTATACTCTTGACGCGGCACATAATCTCGCATGTGATGTTTGTGAATAAGAGCATACCCATCCGCAAGAACCGCAGCCTCTGATACATTTCTAACCTGATGCTCACTAACATAAATGCGAATTTGTTCAGGCAAAAAGTCTTTAAATTGCTCCAGAATCATCAAGTCACGTAAAGCATCAAACGACTGAATCCCTTCAGCTGTAAGCCAACGGTTGAAAAAACTAGATAGGTCTCTACCCCATTCTGCATGAGTGTGCTTATCCAATTTTTTCCATGACCGAAAACGTTGTCTATAAGCTTCGGGAATTAATTCATAGCATTTCAACACTGCTTCCTTCACAGCTGCATAACTTTTCCTGTCAGCAGGACCCAGGGCAATGAACGCCTGCTGCGCGCGCCCAATCAACGCAGTTTGAAGCAGTAATACTTTATCTCCATCGCTCCATTCCTGACCAAGAGCTATGTTCTCAAATAAAGAGAAAAACACATCGGGATCTTTTTCGTCGAACTTGGGAAGGAATTTAACCATACTAGACAGGTTAGATTGCGAGGATGCTCTCCCAGCTGCTAATTTAAGACGTTCTCGCTCTACTTCACGACTCTGTTCTAGGTTTCTAATTCGTTCCAGTTCCAGTAGACGATCCTTCTCCCTTTCACTAGCTTCTAATCTACGGTCTTTATCCCTTTCACTAGCTTCCAATTGTTTTTGTTCCATTAACAAGT
The DNA here is from genome assembly GCA_027497455.2 of Sardinella longiceps. Taxonomy (NCBI): domain Eukaryota; kingdom Metazoa; phylum Chordata; class Actinopteri; order Clupeiformes; family Clupeidae; genus Sardinella; species Sardinella longiceps. The sequence continues at coordinate 346,005 of JAODXP020000025.1, forward strand.
CATGTTGCATTTTTAACAGTTCTTTTTGTTGTTCAAATGTCAACCCATTTGTTTTACTAGACTGCATCTCTGGACTCACAACAAATTTACCCTGACTTGCGTGCTCTCGCGGAGTACCGACAGGCAGCACTTGGTGATCTTTTAAACAGTCAGAAATAAATGTAAACAGTTCGTCCTTCTTTGCAGTTGTCGGCAACGTTACATCAATTTCATAATGGTCAGCTACGCTAAACAATTGGTCTTCGGTTAAAACTGCCAACAAACTCTCAGACGGTGCTTCTAGAAAAGCCTCAAGCACACTCATTTTTCAATAGTCACTAAACAGCGATCAAACACGAAACTTTCACCAATCAGTAAATCAATAGACACGGTCTTTCAGGTCAACTTCACCAACCATAAACAAAATCATAACGTGCTCTCAAAATAAACGTGAAGTGGCTTGCAATACAAGTAACAAAGTAACAGCAGAGCTCCCCCTAAACATTTACCCCCCACTGGACTAACTTATCTTCACACTGAGCCCAAGGACCAGGATCAGTAAACCAAAAGATTCACTCACCAATACCGCTGGAGCCGAACTGCCTCGTAAAACGATCCAGCACGGGAATCCACGGCGGTGCCCAAAGCCCAGGCTCCAGTGACACAGCGGCCTAACCCACGCGCTAAATGGGGATGACGTATGCTCTAATGCTGATACCCCACTACAGGATTGCAAACAAACTTCACAAAACAAAACAAAAACAAAACAAAACTGGTTGGACTTAATACTCTATTCCGCTCTACTTTTCTGACTCTTAGGCTACCTTAATGTTACACTACCGATATCGATCTCCCCCAACGTAAACACACTAACCCAGCAGGCCCAACTTACGTTCCATTCATTCAGAAGTTGCGGCCAATGACGTAAGCCTACGCACCTCACGCTCTACCATAGCCGTGGGAGTAGCCTAGTCCAAAACCATGCTGGTTTTCAAAACTCTAGGGAAAACTTAAACAAAACCTCAGAAACGTAACAAACATAATCTCAGAAATTATACGTACAAAACTTCGGATTCAAATGGCACGACGAGCCCCCACATGTTACGACCACTTGGCTCTGAGTGGCAATAACATGGAAGGAGACGACACCGGTAGTAACATTAAATAAGTATTTATTAAATAAAGTATCAAAAAGGAGTCAGTATATGTAGAGGTATCAAAAGTGTAGTGAGAGTCAGCATAGTGAAATGTAATGCATCAAAGGAAAAGCAAAGGAGAGAGAGAGTAAGGGTAGACGGCCACATCGCAGCCAGCCCAACAGCCACGGGCCGGAGCAGCCAAAGTCAGAGCATGAATGAGAGAGAGTGAGCAAGGAGCAGAAGGGGTGTTTTAAACCCCTCCCAATTAGCTCCAATCAGCTTCCCAAAATGGCCACCATGGCCCGCACAGCTTTGCCGACCAGCTCCCCCTGCAGCCTGGGAGCAGGAAAACCGGGTTACCACTGAATAATGTGATGAGGAGAGAGACAACCACAGCATGAGAGAGCCGGGTCGTAACAATAGCAATTGTTTTGGCAAATTGATGGTAATACATTTGCTGGTAGTCACAATTTTATGTCTTTTTTACCAAAACAATTTTCCACTAATGGCAAACTTTTAAGAACTTTTGGCAACACAATTTTGCCAGAGGTTTGCAGCAAGTTTGTTATATGGTCATAATTTCACACGCAAATTACCTTGCGGCAAAATTGTGCCAATATTTGCAGGATTTTTTTGTTTTGTTTTTGTAAGGGATATGAGGAATTAGAATAATATACTTCATATACATTCATATACAATATACTTCATATATATTTTCTGTATAAATTCAGCCTTTCCTCAACTTATCAACAAAGGGAACCTCAAGAGCCAAACCCCGCTGATAGTGGCTGTTGATCGCCAACACTTAGCATGTGTGAAGTGTCTGCTTGCAGCTGGAGCAGATCCTAACATAGCCAACATATTAGGAGAGACAGCCCTCTACAAAGGTAACTGTAACCAAATAAAAAATACAATGCATAGAAGATGTCAGAGAAGATGTCAGATTTTTCAACATAATAATTCTTGCTGATTCCAGCTTGTGAGAAGGCAAATGAAGAAATGGTTGAGCTTATTCTGAAATCTGGAGGAAATGTATCAAGATGCACTGCAGCAGGTTTGACACCTTTACATGAAGCAGTGGCAAGAAGAAATGTCACCATATGCAAGCTTCTGGTGGACGCTGGAGCAAACATATGGGCAAGAAATGCTTACGGTATTGAGCCACTGTTCGCAGCTGCCCAAATAGGAGCCAAAGAACTGTTGAGCTTCTTCATCCGCCATGGTGAGTTTTGGGATATCTGAAGTGTACACGTTGAGATTTGGACTCATGATTATATCTATATTCATGCACCTTGCCATGCTAAAGATGATGTTTGCATGGAATTTACAAGGCCTTTGGTTCACATTGTTAAAATCAATCTTGTTTATACACACTACAGGCGGAAACATTAACACTGAAGTTAATGATGGAGCCACAGCTTTGTACGAGGCATCCAAGAATGGTCATGAAGAGGTTGTGGAGCTACTCCTTTCTGAGAGAGCAGATGCCAACCAGAAAACTAAAGCAGGACTAACCCCCCTACATGTTGCAGCAAAGAATGGACATTTAGGGTGAGTGGAGTTCACCCACAAACCCTGTACGCCTGCAAGCATCTGACCTATCACTCTAAGGTAATATAAGAGTCACACGGATGAACTCGTCAAGACTTGTTTGTCCATGGATCAATGCACTCTAACCCACAACCTGTACTGGCCATATACAGGCTAACCGTCGCTAAGACCTCATTGATCCAGGGCAGACTACAGTTTGATGCATTGAGTCCTGGACTCTTAATCTGCTTGGTGATAATCAGATCTTCCATGTACCCTGTAAGCAAGTCAGCACGTGGCCCCTACACTTTGGGCGCGACATAGGAGCCACACGGTGGGCTCGTAAGATTCTGTCCATCGTTCAAAGTGCTGCTCACATGTATTTTGTGAACTTCGGACACATGTGCACTTAGGACAGCTCTCAACTTAAGACCTGCATCCAGTGTAGCCCTAGCCTTAGTCTACTCACTCTAGGCCTATGCTGGGCCATATGGGTTTTCTGTGTGAAAATTGGGGGCTGCCCACAAAGAGCCCAAAGGCTATGTCCTGACCTGGGCTAGCCCACGCTCTGCCTGTCTGGGTTTGATTTGGGCTGACTCCAGCCCACATTACCAGAAGGAAACCTGCATGCACCCCGCGTGAGCCCCTCAAGTTTGCTTGGTACCTCTCCTCTAGTTAATACACGTGACAACTTAGTATTGCAAGAGCTGGCCCAGTTGCTAGTTGGTTGTAGTGTATATTAACTTTAGTGAGTACCTGGGAAACATCGAGCTGTTCTTTGCATTCTGGCGCTATTTCTAGCTAATTTGTAAAATTTTTAACATAATAGTTATACACAGCATCTTAAAGTCTATTTTTTTAACCTTCTGGGCAGAGTTGTGTTGCTACTGCTTCCACGAACCAACGCAGCAGTTGTGAGACACACTGGCATTAGCCCACTCCATCTTGCAGCGGAATATAACAGAGATGCAATCTTGGAAATTCTCATCGAAGCAGGCTTTGATGTCAACACCCAGCTGTCACTCGACCACTCTGAAATGTATGAGGATCGTCGCAGCACAGCACTTTACTTCACGGTGTGCAACAGCAACATAGATGCAGCCTCCATGCTGTTGGAAGCTGGTGCTAATCCAAATTTGGATGTCTTCAACCCTCTCCTCATTGCTGTAAAGAAGGGGAATATAGACATGGCCTCTTTACTTGTGGAGCATGGGGCCAATGTGAACGCTAGCATGCTAACACAGCCAACCACTTTCCCAGGGACTTTACTCTATTGTGTGAAGTACAGGGATATGTTCAAGCTTCTATTGGATAATGGATGTGATGCCAACTCCTGTTTCTATTGCGTTTATGGGAACAGTATACATCCTCCAATCAAGAGCATTCGTCCCTCTAGAATTGAAATGTACAGGCATGACCATGAAGCCCCTACCACAACAACACAGGTCAGAGAAACTGTGGTCTTTAAATCCAAATAGTGCATTTGAATATCTATGTGTGTCTTATCTTCTTTTTCTTTTCAGTTCTGTGAGGTGATGGCAGATCCTTCTTACTCCCCATGGGCAGGATCTATACTTGATCTTCTCTTAGACTACGTGGGCCATGTTAAACTGTGTTCAAGGCTCATTGAACTTCTGGACAGCAACAAGGACTGGGAATATCTCAAGGAAAAATCAAGTATGACCTCACCGTGTTAGCCTGCTTTTCTTTTATTTTGTTGCAAACTTTGTGTTGTTTGTTTATTTTGTTCCATATTTTTGTATGTTTGTTTATACTGTGCACCATATGCACCCTTCCCTCCCCATTTATGTTAATTTGTCGCCAAAATTCTTACATTAAGGTTCAGAAAAGACTTTCATATTCTGCCTTAAGAAACTTGCGAAAAGCTTAATTTGTCTGAATTATATCTTTCAGGGCCTCCCCTTTCCCTCATCCATCTGTGCCGACTGAGGATCCGCCAACTGGTGGGACAACAGAGACTGAGGCAAATGACCAGCCTTCCTCTACCAGGAAGACTCATCAAGTACCTGTTCTACAACAATGAAGAGTCTGAGGATTTCTTGTATTGTGGTTTTGACTAAGCATAGTTTGCTTACAGTCTGATGTGTTCAAAGACATTAGCAATTCCTTACGTGCATGGAGGCTTACAGTATAGTTAATCGTATCTGGCAAATAATAGCTTTCACATTGGTAAATAATTGTAATTACATGTACTTTAGCCTAGTTTAGCTTTGAGAGAGTGAGCTAACTATGAAATGAACCCTGGACTGGCAAGGAACATGAAATCAAGCATATTAGTTTGGTTTACTTTAAATAGTAAACTAGTATAACTACACCATAACTACTGATCCATAATATGCAGTCCACCGTAGGCTACTTCACAAAAATAGATGCTTTACTGGAAAAGAGTAACCATACTTAACAAAGTCCCCCTGGGAATTAACGTCTTCTATGCATATATGCATTGTATGTATAGATGATACATTACTGTACTGTCTGTATGTTGCAGTTTTGCACAACCGCTCATTGCATTCCTGTTGGTTATCTTAGGTATCAGCTAGCTGCATCATCCTTCATTGTGATGAAATGAATTTTGATGAAAACTAGGTTGTGACTTTCAAAATAGTTCAAAAGTGCAACATTGTTGGCAACTTGTGTGGTCCATGTCAACCCTCCAATCTAGCCCCTTTCCAATTGCATTTCTGCACAAATAGGCTGACACCAGTTTTACTGGGTCTTTTATTTACACCAGTAATCATGTGACAAATAAAATTCCTTGTATACTTTAATCTTGAGCTGATATCGTTAATCCACTAAGTAACTCAACAAAGTGGAAGTGGCAGTCAATGGAAAAGAAGTTATAGCAAGATTAAGGGAATTACATTTTCACTTACTCCAGAATGAGGATTTCTTTACTCAGAGTTCCCACACCAAATCAGACTTAAAATTCCCTGATTTTTCCATAACTTTCCCTGACCAAAAAGTAGAATTTCCATGACCTCCCGTAAAAGAAATGATTGGGTGCCGAGCAGAAATGGCCATTTAAAATGCCAAAAACAGCCAAACTAGTCCTAAAACCTGTCCTGACCTAAATCCTAATGTCCTCCCTTGAGTGTACTTCCTGGAATGAATCAGCCGATCAGAGTGTAAATTCATTCCAGATAAATTGAAAAATATTGAGAAACAAGATAGAAGGACCGTGATCATACACAACAAAATTCCCTGACATTCCCTGACTTTGCAATCAAAATGGTCAAATTCCCTGACTTTCCCTGTCTGAAACAGCCTTTATTGAAATTCCCTGATATTCCAGAAATTCCCTGACCCGTGGGAACCCTGTTTACTGAACTAAAAGCATATAATCTAGGGTGATCATCTTGCAGATTAATATACTGTACTCAAAAAAGCCAGTTGAACCTTTAGTCTTAAAGTCTGACCTATATAGTGTGTCAAAAAGCGGTCATTAGACGACAGAGACAGACTACTGTTATTGAATTTATTACTTGAAGCAGAAAGTTTGCATCGTTTGGCAGTCGTGAGCTACTGGTTAGGGCTTTGGGCTTGAAACCAACCAAAGAGTTGCCAGTTCAACTCACTATCAGCAGGCCACAGCTGCAGTGCCCTTGAACAAGTCACCTAACCCCTGAACAAGTCACCTAACCCCTGACTGCTCCCCAGGCGCCACCATAGCAAGCAGCCCACTGAATATCTCTTGGTTGTGTGTGCTTCACCTCACTGTGTGGTGTGTGTGTTTACTAATTCCAATCGGCTTAAATGCAGACACCAAATTTCCCTTAGGATCAAAAATGTTTATGCTTAAGCAGGGAAAATAGAATGTAATGCTCAAGATTCAGAATTACTAGTGTATAGTATAGATTCACGTCTACAATATAACATGTCCAGTTAGTCTTAATGGGTTGAAAGCTTTCATGTTGGTCTTAATGGTCCGAGTGTTTTCATGTGCTGTGACATTTGTCTGACTTTGCTGCAGTAAAAACTCTTGATCTCACATCTGAGCAATGTCTCCAGCAATAAAAGACTCCATGTTAGTGCCAAGACTCTCTGGTCAGTGGCAGGCCAAGTCATCTCCACTGCATTCAGAAGAGGCTCCCAAAAGAGGGTCATGTGTCTCTAAACTAGAATGTGACCCTTCAAAGTCTTTCTTAAGTCCAGAGTGATATACAAACCCACAGCAGACAAGACAGGCTAGCTAAACAAAGAAGAAGATCACAAGAGCAACTGAATCTTTAAAAACACTCTTAAACTGAAGAGGGTATTTCTTTGGGAATTTGGTGAGTAAGATGTTTAATTGTTCTTTTTGGAGTCTGTTTTACTTTCCAAATAAGATATCTGAATAAATCTCTAAAAATACATACATGAATTTGAAGCACCTATAAATAAATACACCAGTAACACCACTCTCAAACATCTACAGTACATATTCATTCTCACTGATTTTATAAAAGGAAAAATTTGTCTACACTTGTGGAGGGGTGAAATTATGATGTTCCTGATCATCTCCTCACCTTATTTTCTATTAACCTATTTTTCCTGTTTAGTCCATCATGGCAGCCAGTGTCAGAAAGCAAATGCTTGTTACCACAGCTTTTGAAGACTATAGTGTCTACAGTCACTTGGCTGACGAGGAGTTGATTCAGCTGGCCATTGACCGAAGCCTCACAGAATCCCACATCCCTTCACAATTTGCTCATCAGTTTGTACACTCACCTCTTGCACAAACACAGTCAGAGCCTCATAGAAGCCTACATACAGCAAATGTTTGTGAGCTGCAAAGAGAAGACACAGCCAGGAGACAAGCTGCTGTGAGTGTTCAGGATGAGGGTTCTACTGCCCCTCCCAGCAGGTGAGGTGAATTTTTACATGCAGGCTGACTACAGATATGCAGCACTGATCTGTTGGGGTCCAAGCAGAAAAGCAATTAGATTAATGTTGGCTTCGGTTTAGACAGAGGGAATAGTATTTACTCTCAGTAAACATTACAAAAGGCTACTCTCAGTATTTTGCAACTTAACTTTAAAGTTTACTCTGGTAAATGCTACAAGGTGGTTGTATTGTATTTGCCGCTGTACGAATATAATTGACCTGTGGCTAAGCCACGCCCCCTCCACTCACTCGGACAAACAATCGGACATTCGGTGACAGGCGCAATGTCAAGTGTTACAGTCAGAGAGATTTCTCAGCAGGTAATTGATGGCTTTTGGAGACAGAAAGATAAGATATCATCTCGAAGTCATCAAAAGGGCCTTAGCTATGCACTGGAGGATTATATTAATAATTGTGTCATTGAACAAGTCGATGAAAAGCTTAAGTTACACGCAACAATGTAAAGGTCCCAGTGTAAAAATGATAAACCTCATCTCGTTGGCATCGCCATCTCGGACAAGATAGACGTTAATGTTATTTTAACAAGAGCCCTTTGGACAACCACAGTACAAAAACTAGAGTATAAGAGACCAATGAACTCCCAGCAAACAAAGTTACATGATGAACAACGCAGCTAGGAGATAAAGTTGGGCAGAGACGTTGGCTAGCGTTAGCTAACTTTCGCTAACGTTAACGTTAGTTAACGTTGATGTTGTGGTTAACGTTAGGGACGTTAAAATAACTTTCTGTTTCTTTCCAGCAAAGTGACAATATGTTGGCTCAAATACGATGTTGACTTGCCTTAGAACAGATGTAGACATCCTTGTTAATTTTGTCCACGTTCAGTTAATGTTGTGGTCTGTCTGCTGCATTTAACTTTATCCAAAGCAGACACTTATCTAGGTTTAGATGAGGCTTGGGAAAAGGCAAAAAATACACCCTGTCGCCCAGCCTCTCAGGATACCTAGTGTGTGAGTTGCTTGTACCCCTTGCACACCGTTTGACCATTTAAAACTTAACATACCGTGAAAAAACATATAAAACCGAACAAAGACTGGCTAACTGCAATGTATTTCAATGGACGTGAAAGCAGAGAATGTCCGAGTGTATTGGGAGCTATGCGCACTGTGATTGGCTCATCGCGTTCGGGGGCGTGGTTTAGCCATAGGTCAATTGAATTGAATGTTGAAATTGACCATTTTCACTTGAGTTCTACAGACATGACCATTCAGAATTTCTGCTGTTTCTGATACAGTGACTGCTGTGAGAAAAAGGGGAGTCAACATTGTTTTAGTGGCGACAGGGACATGATTCTGGCATTTAGAAACAGAAACAGGGACCAGTCCTTGGACAATAAAAATAAATTTGTGGAGTAAGGATCTTTCCTCATCTAAATTTCAATTCAGTCGAAATCATCTCCACTGTTTATAATGCAAGTATACTGAGTAACTAAACTAGTTTTCTATTCAGCTAAGACATCTTTTGTTCATTGAAATCATTCTATTGCAGTGTTTTATCTGATTTAAATTCTGCCATCTGGAAGAATGATGTCACAACAGTGAGAGCAGTTGTATGGACAATGTCAGCTGACCATCTTAGCCAACCAGATTCAGAGGGATGGATACATTTGCATATAGCTGCATTTGCTGGTTCTTTGGATTGTCTGAAGGTTCTTGTGGAAGGTATGACTTATCTTCTTCAAGCAATAAATGCTCTGTTTTCCTATTTCTTGTAATTAAACATTTTGGATAGAACAAGCCACTGTTGATTTGACTCATCAGAAATTGTTTTCACATGAGATATTATAATAATGCCATAATATAAGTCTTTAAATAATTACATGTATATTTTCTGATAAATATAGCCTTTCCTCAATTTATCAACAATCTCAACCTTAAGAACCAAACCCCGCTGATACTGGCTGTTGGTCGCACACACCTATCATGTGCCCAGTGTCTACTTGCAGCTGGAGCAGATCCTAACATTGTCAACAAATCAGGAGAGACGGCCCTCTACAAGGGTAAATATAGCCAAATAAAAACTACAATGCATTGCCATTTGGGTATCAGCCTGTCAAAGATGTCTGATATAACATCATAATAATTCTTGCTGATTCCAGCTTGTGAGAGGGCAAATGAAGAATTGGTTGAACTTATTCTGAAATTTGGAGGAAATGTATCAAGAAGCACTGCAGCAGGTTTGACACCTTTGCATGAAGCAGTAGGAAGAAGAAATGTCACCATATGCAAGCTTCTGGTGGACGCTGGAGCAAACATATGGGCAAGAAATGCTTACGGGATTGAGCCACTGTTCACAGCTGCCCAAATAGGAGCCAAAGAAATTTTGAGCCTCTTCATCCGACATGGTGAGTTTCACGATTAAGACTCTGAAACCTATCCTTGAACTACAAATTGCATACCGGTATTCTGATTTAAATCTGGTTTGATTTGCAACGACTTTGTTTTGGGAAAATTGAAGTGAGCATGTGAGATCTGGATTCTAGTTATGTTCCTAAACCTTGCCATACTAAGGATGATGTTTGCATGGAATTGCCTATTTACTGTGCCTTTAGTTCACATTGATCTGTTGTTCAAGTCAACTCTTCTTTAAAATACTCAAGGTGGAAACATTAACACTGAAGTTAATGATGGAGCCACAGCTTTGTACGAGGCATCCAAGAATGGTCATGAAGAAGTTGTGGAGCTACTCCTGTCTCAGAGAGCAGATGCCAACCAAAAAACTAAAGCAGGACTAACCCCCCTACATGTTGCAGCAAAGAATGGACATGCAGGGTGAGTACTACAGTAATTTATAAAAAAATTAACAAAATAGTTTTACACAGCATCTATATTGTCTATATTGTTTTTTTCCCTTCTGGACAGAGTTGTGTTGCTACTGCTTCCACGAACCAACGCAGCAGTTGTAAGGCACACTGGCATTAGCCCACTCCATCTTGCAGCGGAATATAACAGAGACGCAATCTTGGAAATTCTCATCGAAGCAGGCTTTGATGTCAACACCCAGCTGTCACTCGACCACTCTAATATGTATGAGGATCGTCGCAGCACAGCACTTTACTTCACGGTGTGCAACAGCAACATAGATGCAGCCTCCATGCTGTTGGAAGCTGGTGCTAATCCAAATTTGGATGTCTTCAACCCTCTTCTCATTGCTGCGAAGAAGGGGAATATAGACATGGCCTCTTTACTTGTGGAGCATGGGGCCAATGTGAACGCTAGCATGCTAACACAGCCAACCACTTTCCCAGGGGCTTTACTCTATTGTGTGAAGTACAGGGATATGTTCAAGCTTCTATTGGATAATGGATGTGATGCCAACTCCTGCTTCTATTGTGTATATGGGAACAATATACATCCTCCAATCAAGAGCATTCATCCCTCTAGAACTGAAATGTACAGGCATGACCACGACCACGAAGTCCCAACAACAACAACACAGGTCAGAGAAACTGTGGTCTTAAAGGGACACCAGGTAGAACAGCGTTTTTTAATCTCCGGAGCTCCACCTACAGTCGCCGAAATATTAGAAAAAATACAAAAATACTACATTGCACATTCTCAACAACCAATGTAAATTTATTTGCAAACCAAAAAGTACGAACCAAAGATGATAATTTTCGTGTGCTACGTTGTCTGACAAAGCCGGTAATGCGATTTCAGTTATATCTACTTTCAGTTTCTATTTCGTGGACCCGCCACCAGTCATATTGCAAGTGGGATTACCGCGAAACAAATACTAGAGAGTGGATATATAGGCATCGGTGATCCCGTAATGAACCATTTAATCATTGAAGTGACTTTGAGTACTTTGAGACATCGACTTCCACTGTAAATTAACAGTAAAACATTGCCTGGTGTTCCTTTAAAATTCAAATAGTGCATTTGAATATCTATGTGTGTCTTATCTTCTTTTTGTTTTCAGTTCTGTGAGGTGATGGCAGATCCTTCTTACACCCCATGGGCAGGATCTATACTTGATCTTCTGTTAGACTACGTGGGCCATGTTAAACTGTGTTCAAGACTCATTGAACTTCTTGACAGCAACAAGGACTGGGAATATATCAAGGAAAAATCAAGTATGACCTTACTGTGTTTGCCTGCTTTTCTTTTCTTTTGTTGCAAACTTTTTTGTTTGTTCTTTCAAACTTTTTTGTTCGACTTTCAGGGCCTCCCCTTTCCCTCATCCATCTGTGCCGACTGAGGATTCGCCAACTGGTGGGACAACAGAGACTGAGGCAAATGACCAGCCTTCCTCTACCAGGAAGACTCATCAAGTACCTGTTCTACAACAATGAAGAGTCTGAGGATTTCTTGTATTGTGGTTTTGACTAAGCATAGTTTGCTTACAGTCTGATGTGTTCAAAGACACACCAATTCCTTATCTGCATGGAGGCATGTCAGGATAGTTAATCGCATTCAGTAAATAGCTTTCACATTGGTAAACAATTGTAATTACTTTAGCTATGAGAGAGTGAAATAACATTGAAATAAATCCTGGACTGGCAAGGAGCATGAAATCAAGCGTACTCTCTTTAAAATAGTTTTATTACACCATATAATACTACTTATGCTCAATATCCAGTCCATTCCACTTAACAAAAATAGATCCTCCGCTGGAAAAGAATGACCATACTTAACAAAAGTCTTCCATGCACACTGCACAGATGCATTTTATATATAGATGATAGAGTACTGTATGTTACAGTTTTGCACAATCGCTCAATGCATTCCTGTCTGTTTAGTTTAGGTGTCAGCTAGCTGCGTTGTCCTTAATTGTAATGAAGTGAATTTCAATCAAAACTAGTTGAATGTTATTGACTTGTGATTTCAAAGTAAGTCAAAAGTACAAAGATTTGTATGTAACCAGACTTTGTTTGAGATTCCCCAGCATTAGCCTTCTTCTTCTTGGCTGGTCTAATTGCACTCTAATTACCATACCAGCCAGTGCAGTAGAAAGTTGATTCCCTTCACTCTGTTGGGAGATATGCCACGATAATGACCGCCTCACGGAACGCTATCCCTTTCTTACATGACGGGGTTTGGTCAGCCCCCAACTGTACAGTTCGAGAGAGATATCTCCTCAGTCTCCATTATCAGTTTGAGAGACCTGAAGTCTTTTGGAAGAGAGGTGAAATGTCCTCAAGATCCAAAAAGAAGTCCAGTTGCATACAACTCTTTGGCTCAATGCTGTTTTTGCCCCCTACTGCACCTTCAAGCCAGCACAGCCTAATTTTGTCTGTATTTTGTCAAAAAGAAGATCAAGTAATATTTTACAAGCCTAGTTAACACCTCATATTTAAGATGTGTATTGAAATGGGTTTTCAACGCCCCACTCTGGCCACTTTAATTGAACTGCAATGGCTTTGTGCTGTATGACATCATTTGTAGGCTTTGTTCTAATTCCACCATGATTTAATGACTATTTCTAAATGTAGGATTTATGAAAGAGGACAGAACTATGGCTCATGTTTATGATAGCTCTTTGACTATGCACAACCTCTCTTAATTCATCAATGCCAATGTAAAAGTAGTTTTCCATTCTATTTCTCCTTTAACCCTTATCCTAGCCCTAAATGGAGGGGAGTACCAGTAGTGCCGTGAGGGTAGTGCTGCCTGGAAGGCACCGCTCAGGGCAAAGATAAACTTTCAGACATATTCCAAAAAAAACAATACTGCTCCTATGGTAAAGTGATACAACATTCAAAGATGTAAAGGTATAATAATAAGTAAAAATAGTGAATGATTGATAATCTAATCAAAGCCGCTGCCATGCTTACCACACCTGCTAAGGCATCTTAATGATATCACTTCCATTTGGAGATGCATGCATCTGTATACAAATGTTTTTGTAACACCAGTTAAGATTTAAAAAGATATAAACCAATTGCACAACAAATCATGTTTTTGGAGTTTTATTGCCTTGCCACCAAGACTAATATTTTTTTGTAAAAAGGTATAATGGACAACATGGCATTTAGATTTAAAAAACAAATGCATAATCAGGATGGTAAATGAAGAACCAGTTGTTATGCATATTAAATGGACTGTATCTTTCATAGTGTAACATGGAGTGGAATTCCTGAACATCTCAGGTGTCAGTGACCTTTGATGCTGCTTATGCAACAAGTTACTCAAGCACCACATAAGATACATCTACAGTACCAAATCAACAGGGCTAATTGAGGGAGAAGTGGGGGATAGGGTGTATTAAAAAACTAGTAAAAAGATTAAAGATGTTTTTTTTATTTAGATATAACATCAGCTAAAGTCAGAGCTGACTTTAAGGGAAGGGGAGACCATTGCATTTGGGGAGCAGCAACAGAGAAGGCTTGGCCATCTTTTGTTCCAAAACAAGAATGAGGGACAGAAAGGGAGGAGGAGGGGATATGTTGATGTTTTTTTTAAACAAATCAGAGTAAAGGCTTTAGTCATATACTGTAGCATAGGCTGTAACTCTTGCAGCTCCTGCAAAGCAAATCTGAATACTGTAGATGATAGTCTGAAAGACAACCAAGGGCTGACATAGCTGACATCCTTTTCAGTCACAGCATGGAGGCCAAGCACGCTATTCCAAAGGAAAAAGGAGTCTGCCCTTGTGGACAAATTTGACCTCCATCTCTGCATACATTTGTTTGTCTATAAATACAGATCAAGCATTCAGACAATGCGGCTATGCTCCGTGTGTGGTCTCTTGATCCGTGTGAAACAAAATAAGACAGACGTGATGTCTGTAACTCATCAGACACTAGGAAGAAATATAAACACAACCCCATATATCCAATGCAATAGGAAATTATACAGCCAGTGTTTCTTTGAGGCACCTGTGGTTGCACCTGTGGTTATATGTCAGTTTTAACACTGCAGTCTTGTGACTTTCTAACCCTCCAACTGCCCCCCTGAGATTTTTATTTCCCTGTTGATGGTGAACATGTGGAGGAGGGGTGACTGGGCATAGCAGCAATATCTGAGTGAGTGCCTTGCTGCTGCTGCACCACTTCAGTAAGTAGGCCACCAGCCCCTCAAAGCAACCAAAGCATAGAGGACTCTAGGGAAAAAAAAAAAAAAAGCATTCTGGACTTGGACATCTTACCACTGTCATGCCTGTGCCGTGAAACAACATAAATACATGCCCTGGTTGTACAACAAACCAAGCTTTTTTTTTGTTTGTTTGTTTTTTGTTTTTTTTTTCCAGAAGTAACAAGTGTGTTTAAAGGGGAAAAACACTAACAAGAACAGCAGCAGTCGTATTGCTGAGGGAATACTATAGAGGAATCTACTGATAGGAGAAAAGGGTAAGTGTTAAGTTTGTGGGGATGTTGCTCCATTTCAGCTCATTTCAGAGGTTTAACATTTTATTTTGAGCTGGTGTTAAGGCATGGTGGTTTGTGTGCTAATAGTATTTAAACATCTATGATACAGGTATATCATTTTATGGAAATCTGCTCTTAAATCAAGTTATGTTGTGTTATTGCAAAATCCACGCCAGGATATTTAGTTTTTTACTGTTTAGTCTACAAAAACAAGAAGAAATTGAATTTAATTACATTTTGTTTCCGAGTTTTGCATAATCCATTAAAACAACCTCTCTAAGGTTTAATATAGTCTACTCTTAGTATGAAGGATGCACTTTATTTGTATGCATTTTGCAAAAGTCTATTTTTATACTGGGAGGGAAAGCAAGATACTGTAATTAGGATTGCAGACTTGATTTCTAAGCACTTAATCTGTCAGAGAAAGTCTGGACACATCTAGTGTCAATTTGTGACAAGTTTCTGGAACAGCATTTGACCCCTTTGGCTTTAAAATGATATCAAGTAATTCCATGACTGCATCTAATAGCTATCAGAATGTAATCGAGTCAAAGGTGACGGCAAACACCGAAAGTTCAAGAGGCATTGGCAAAATTAACCACAATAAAATATTATAAATGTCACTGACACGTGATAGAAAATGATAGGACACTGAAAACAAAACAAGGTTGAATCAGTAGAGATGTGAAAGCAACGCTTTAATATACTGTACATAATCACCATTTAATAGTCTAAATTTAATGGTTTAAGGGTGAAAACACTAATTACAGTCACCATAATTGCCTCCGCCAAGGAAGTTATGTTTTCGGTCGTGTTTGTCTGGTGGTTTGTCTGTTTGTTTGTTTGTCTGTTTGTTTGTCAGCAAGATAACTCGAAAAGTACTGCACGGATTTGGATGAAATTTTCGGACAATGTGTATATTGGGACGAGCAAGAGCTGATTAAATTTTGGTGGAATGAACATGATCTGGAATGTACATTGTGTCTGTGACCACATTGCCTTGGCGGAGGTCTGCACTCTCTGAGCGCTTTTTCTAGTTAGCTTTATATCCATTTTTTTTTTAAAAAATCAGTTAAACTGTTTCTCTCTTCTCAGGGTGCATCATGGCATCTACCAGTGTCTCTGCGCCCAGCTCCTCAGGCTCCGCACTAGGCTTTGAGGACTACAGCATGTATAGTAACCTATCTGATGATCAGCTCCTTCAGCTGGCTATTGAGCGCAGCTTGATGGAAGGGTGCAACTCCGCACCCACACCTGCACCCGCCGTGGAAGCCCCCAGGGCTCCCCAAGGAGCAACACCTCCAGTGAGGCCAACCGCACTCATCAGACGCCCGTCCACGACCAGGCTCCCTGAGAACGAGCCAGAACCTCCACCCTGTCCGCCCAATCCTCCCAGGTGCATTTCTAAGCAGTTCTATCTTTTATATCCGAAACATTCTCAAAAGGATGTAATCTATAACAAGATAGCCTATTCATAATGTTACAAAATGGCAATGATTAGAAAGAACAGGTTGCGTTACCTTGCCAATGCAAGACACACTGCACCCTATTTGTGATAACAAAAAGAAAACCCATTACTAACAACAACCTAGCCAAGCAATCTTGATGTACTCTAGCGGCAGCAAATAGATTTGCTCATCCAGTACGTCTAGAATTGAGCCATAGGGACATTAGGTCTTAAAATAAGGATTAACCCGTCCCCTAACAATATCCCCTATAACACGCGCCCTTTGTAAAGCTGCATTCACTTGTCCACTAAACCGCTAGTTGGCTGAAAGCTCTTGCATACCAGTTATCGTTATTTTGACATCAAGCCAGACGGACAGGCATGACAGTATCCAACAAGACCATGTGCGTAGCACCTGTTCTGGAGCTTTCTGTCACTCTGGCCTTGGTACCTGTCTAGCCAAGCAAGGGCCACTCCATGGGAAGACATCCAAGTGGCACAACTTACAAGTTCACATGCCACCACAGCAGAAAATAGCAGGGCATCATGAAAACAAGGTGCCCCATTCCACTCTCTGACCTCAGGGGCTAGACTTAAGCAGTGACTTCTAAAACATACAGACAGTTATAACTAAAGACAAGTTACAAAGTCCTGGATTATTACCGAACTTGTTACTTAGATCAGGGGTCCGTTTCCCCAAAACATAGTTGCTAACTAAGCAACTTTGTTGGTTGCTATGCAATTTCCAATAGCCAACTAACTAAATAGCTAACTGGTTAGCAACAATGCTTTTGGAAGACAGAAATTAATTTTAAGATTAACATCCAATTTTTTGACAGTTGAACAATTTTAACAATTTAAAATACACTTGTCTTACTTTTCAATGTCAGGGATATCAAGAAGGAAATGGAGGAATGCTGGGTAAGCCACTTCACAACAGGATATGGGAAGAAAATGGTGGCCTACAGACGATTTGATGGGACCTTGATCAGAACAGAGCCGGAACCAGAAGCGTAAGTAGCCTACACTTTCCCTGAGGGAAACCATCTAAGGGATGCCATTCCTCACAATGAATCAGCTCCCATTATATTTCTGTACTTTTCAGTTCAGTGCAGCTATCTTGTGTTGAGTTGATCACTGCTGTTTCCTCAGGGTAGTGGACCCCTTGGTGAAGGCCATATGGGATGGTGATGCATCGTTAGTGAGAACCATGGTTAAACAACCTAAAGTGAATCTTCTACAGTCAAATCAATATGGATGGATACCCCTTCACGAGGCTGCGTATTATGGACAAGTGGAGTGTCTCAAAGCTATTCTAGGAGGTAAATATGAATAGATATGTTACACAACCAAAATGTTTTCTTGAATTCAGGTAGTACGTAATGATTTGCAACAAATCACCATCACCATCCTTTCATAAGTAAACACTCTAACCATCATGTCTTCACCAAGCTCAACCAGGGATGATAAACAAGCGCACACTGAAAGAGCAGACTGCCCTCTTGCTGGCTATAGGAAGAGGCCATGTAAAGTGTGTGCAGTGTCTGTTGGAAGGTGGAGCTGACCCTGATATTGCAAACAAGGACAAGGAGACCCCTCTTTTTAAAGGTATAAAGGCCTCTGTATTCTGTGACCTCTATTTATTTGTGTTGAAATATGCACATTAGATTTATTTACATAAAACTATAAATCTAACATACTTGAGGTGTCTTTAATGTAGTCACTGTCCATCTCTACATTTCAACCAAATACTGTATTCAGTGTACGTATTTTGGTTAAAGGAGACATAGAATGGAAAACCACTTTTACATTGTCTTTGATGAAAGAGTGGTTGGGGTGTTCGGGGTGTTGTTTAGGGGGAAAAAAACACTTCAATATACATCTTAAATATGAGGTGTTAATTAGGCTTGTAAATAAAGTCAAATAATTCTATGTCCCCTTTAAGTTTCGCAATAAATGCTACCTTCCTTGTCTCTCTCCAGCGTGTGAGAGAGAGAATGCAGAAATGGTGGCCATCCTTTTAAACAACGGTGCTTCAGTCAACAAGCTGTGCATTCAAGGCTGGACGGCCCTACATGAAACTGTGTCCCACAACAATGTGGAGATTGCTGAGATGCTGGTGAAAGCCGGGGCAAAAGTGAACATCACCAGCCTTCACGGCTTGGCACCTCTATTTGTTGCCGCCCAGTGTGGACACGTGGACTCTCTATGCTTTCTCTTAAAAAAGGGTACCATTCCATCTGTAATACATTACATTTCAGCTTTCTGAGCAACATAAGTGGCTAGTACTGTAGATACTGTGTGTCTAAAAACTGATTCCAAAACCATTTTGAAGCCAATTGTCTTGCAGATTTAAAGCTGCATTCGGCAAGTCTATGTAATTCCGAGACATACAACTCTCTGGTCTCTCCCCCAGTCTCTATTCGCTCCTCAACAACCTCTCAAACCCTCCCTAGCTGTAGCACATTGTCAGTGGCTTGCTCACATCTGTGATCAACAGGCATCTATCCCTTCCTCCAAACCTGATTGGTGGAAGGCTACAGGGAGTGCTGGATTTTTGCAGGCACGATGCCGGGGTTTAGATGGAGCTAGAGGGTTCAGACTTTTCCTAAATAGCCTTTTTCATGTTCCAGAATAACATGATAATTCTATGAAATTGGACTGAAAAACAGTTGCCGAATACAGCTTTAACTTGGAGGTGGCCCTAGACAACCCAGAGTGGCTGATTGTTGTCCTGCAGGTGCTGATATAAACGGCCAGGCAGCAGATGGCGCCACTGCTCTGTATGAAGCCTGTAAGAATGGCCATGAACAGATTGTGGAGTTTCTCCTCGACAAGAGGGCAGATGCCAACAAGCCGGGCAAGACTGGACTTCTTCCCATCCATATCGCTGCTCAAAGGGGGTACGATGGGTAGGTATCTTCACTTTTAAGACTTTGTTTTTAGGAATAACTTTTAACTTTTTGGTATCTGTGATAGTTTATTTTCATGTATAGCCTACCATTTATTGTCAATTAGGGGTGTCTGACTATAATGTTATAGTAATATACATGCTGATGATGGTTATGTGTTTTACCCTTTTTGTCCGGGCTTTCCCATGTGCAGTGGCAATGCAACAGATGTTTTATTTATTTCAATAATCAATTCAGGAAGAGCCCAAAGGATTGTTTGACAGCCATCACTCAACCCACTTCCATTTGTAGGAGATTTAACCCTTCTTACTTGCCCACTACTCTAACTTCCCTCCTCCAGTATCACAACAGTATCTCCTCCATTTCATTAAACTTAAACTCGTTTTCCCTAGCCTGATAAACCAGCCTAAATGTGAGATTGGATGTCTAATTTAGTCTGGCCCCGATGAATGGCGTCCAGCAGGTGGCGCTGGTTTACTAGGCTAGGTTTCCCTCCCTGTCCACGTCCTTTACTGAATTTTTGTCTCGCGCAAGGCTTCCTCTCTTACTTTTTCTTCACTACAGAAACACAGTATGTTTTACACTGGTATTCATACAGTACATCTATTTAGTGGCTCATGTACATGTGCAGTCTGTGCCAAATAAAACTTGGCTTCATTTCAGACGAGAAACTCTGATCTTTTGATCTTTTCTGGGGTCTCAAAGCACTTTGCATCTGTATCCATCACTATCTTGCATTATTTGCAGGAAAAACTTGCTCAGCCACGACTCCACCAGGAATTATTCCAACCCGGTTAAGTAAGTCAGCAGTTGGTTTTGGTGGTGGTATAAGACCTGCTGTTGTGCCATTGTGCAATAAGAGCGTTCCATTAACCTGTGACTTCCCTAGCTGTTAAAACATTTTTGTTCTGTTTCTTTTTCTTTTCTTTTTTAAGCAGAGTTGCTATTAATACTTCCTAAGGAATGCATGTTTTTTATCTTTCACTGTATAGAGCCTCTGTCTTTTAATACCATTTAAATGTCATTTAATGATTTCCATCTTAACAGGGATGTAATGTTCTTTCTATTTGATAATAGCTTTTCTTGCTATAAAGATAATGTTTGATGTGCTGTTGGTAATATCGATCCCTTGACTCATGCAGCGTATATGAATTAATCCTCCTCTGTTGCCCGCCATGTGAGAGGCATGCCCCTATGTCTAATCTGTTTCCCATCCAAGTGTTCAAGCTGGGCCATTTGATGTTCAGTATGATTGATGTTTGATTTAGGGTTAATTGTTGGATAAATGCAATCATTATGCAATGCATTCGTTATTAGTCAAATGTGTTTTCCAACTCTACCACTGGGTGACGTCTCTTCCAGGATTATTGAGATGCTGATACCTGCCACCAGTCGGGCGAGAGTTCGCCGTTGTGGCATCAGCCCGCTCCACCTTGCTGCTGAGCGGAACCGGGACGAGGTACTGGAGGTCCTAATCGAGGCTGGCTTTGATGTGAACGCAGAGCTGTCTAAGGAACGCTCTAAGCTGTATGAAGACCGACGCAGTACTGCGCTCTACTTTGCCGTCATCAACAACAATATCGAGGCCGTGGAGATGCTTCTAGAGGCCGGCGCTAACCCCAACCTGGACGTCTTCAGCCCCCTGCTGGTGTCCATACGAATGGGCGCCATTGAGATCTTCACTAAGCTGGTGGACTATGGAGCCAACGTCAACGTCTACATCCCCACTCTCCCAACCACCTTCCCTGCCACGGTCATGTTCGCCATGAAGTACCTGCCTATGCTGAAATACCTCATGGACCACGGCTGTGATGCAGAGTCGTGTTTTACATGCTCCTATGGAAGCGGCATTCACCCACCCATCAAGCCCACTCGTAGCAGGAGAGATGAACTGCGCCATGTGCCTACAGAGGAGACAGTACCAAGCTGTGTAGAGGTACAGTTTCTGCTGTTAATCAGTCAGATTCTGGTATGCAATATCAGAAACAGCTAGAAAAGCACAGACCTCCGTGAAGGCAATGTGGTTACACAGCAAAAGCCCGTACCCCCACTTGTAACCTGGCCCCCCAACTTCTCCCCCTTCACCCACATCACCCCTCTTGGCTGGCTCTAAATTGCAAGCATATGCATGCATTTCCAGTGATCACCAACTGGTGGCCCTAGACCCAGCAAAGTGGACAGATGTTATCAGGACAGGGCCCTGAGTCCATATACCAAGTTTGATTATGATACATCAAATCATTTCCAAGATATACTGTAATGTTTGACCACCAGGAGTGCTAGAGAGTTTAACATATTTCTTTCTATGGTGTCAGGACCAGGTCCGCAGTCCATATACAAATTTGTTTGCACTATGTCAAAGCGTCGCTGAGGTATAATGTTTGACCACTAGGAGTGCTACAGAGTATAACATAATTTTTTGCGTGGTCAGGACCAGGTGGGAGTTCATATGGCAAGTTTGGTTGTAAGACAAAGCATGGCGTGAGGTCACTTCCTGTTTCCATTGGCTGTAGCACTTTGACTTTCGAATAAAACAATGGATAAGTTTTGTCAGGCATGGTCCAAAGATGATGTGTTCCAAGTCTAGAACAGCTGAAGTGTTAGTTTCACCTTTGACTAAATCCATTCCAGATGGTGTTCAGCGATCACCGCCAAAATTGAATCAGTTCTTACTTGTCCCAATATAGACGTGGTCCAAAAATTTCATCCAGATCTGTGTAGTACTTTTCAAGTTATGTTGTACACAGACAGAGATACACACATCAAATCAAATAATCAGATCTGTGTAGTACTTTTCAAGTTATGTTGTACACAGACAGAGATACACACATCAAATCAAATAATCAGATCTGTGTAGTACTTTTCAAGTTATGTTGTAAACAGACAGAGATACACACATCAAATCAAATAATCAGATCTGTGTAGTACTTTTCAAGTTATGTTGTAAACAGACAGAGATGCACACATCAAATCAAATAATCAGATCTGTGTAGTACTTTTCAAGTTATGTTGTAAACAGACAGAGATACACACATCAAATCAAATAATCAGATCTGTGGGTGTGGAAAGATAATCCGTTTGGACTCAAATTTATAAATAACAAAATCATATTATCTATTATCAACTATGAATTATTTATTTAATGTTTCCTTTTAGTGTCTGGATAATAGGTAATAGTTACAGTCACGTTTTGAAGATTGATGGAGAAATGTTAGAGTGTTTTTTTCTTAAAAAGAGGTAGGCCTATTAATGAAGACTGATCAGAATTGTTTTTCTGAAATGGTAGTTCTGTGAGATGATCTCCGCCCCCTCCATTTCCCGATGGGCAGGACCAATCATAGATGTGCTTCTAGACTACGTTGGTAACGTGAGGCTCTGCTCAAGACTCACTGAACATCTCGACAGCTATAGCGACTGGTCATCAATCAAGGAAAAATCAGGTATACCCAGCCACACAAACACTTATTTCTCATTTGTGATTCAAAAAAATTCAAACGTGTTTACATTTTGTTTGGAGGCAACTGCACCTAGAAACCCTCCCTCCTCACTCTTACTTTTTCTCTGTTTCTATGTTTTTACCTAACCTGACTCTGCTCCCGCAATTCCATCTGGGAATGATCCGTTGAAGATGTTTTGGTTTGTTAGTTTCGTTTTCGTTCGTTTAGTTTTGGCTGACTGGATAAGGCATCTGTCTATCACAACCTATGTTGGTGATAGACGGGCCAAATTAACCAATCAGACCAATGAAGCATAACCGCCTCTCGTTGCGCCGCACCTCAACCCGCCTCAAAGCCAACACTGATTGGTTCGTTTGTTAAGAAACCTGCTCCAAATTCTCGACAATGGAGAGTAGCCAGACTGAGCTGCGAGTGAAGACCTGAAGCTCGCGAGATCAGTTTGGTCTCACGAGGCTAGTGTTTACCTTCAATCAATGGAACTTTTTTTTCTCTATGCAGAACCCCCCCGACCCCTGCTGCACCTGAGCCGAATGAGGGTACGCCAGCTGCTCGGGGAGAAGAGATTGCACCGAATCGACAAACTTCCTGTCCCTCCAAGACTGCTCAAATATCTCAAGTACACACACAACAACGATGAGGAGCTGTGAGGGACCAGCCAACAAGGGGAGAATTTGCTAGCTACCTGTCATATACTATTTTGTTGGAAAGATTGGTGTGGCTTGGAGTTGAATAGGTGTGTGTACAAAAAGCAGTTCCACCTACAGGATAACACAGACAAATAAGGTATCCTATTTGCACTGGTCAAAACCAGTCCCTCAGTCTACGCTTCTCTTTGCATGAGGGTCTAGGATCTCAGGAACTGTTCAGGGCAGCCAAAGGATAAGATGAAGGTTCCCCCCAGGTTTTGGCAGTGTTCACCATGAGCACAGCAACAGTGTAATGAGAGAACAAGTCTGTACAGTAATGTATATGGGTTGGTATCTGCTGGAAGGCCCTAATGTTACATCATCCAAGCCCACTATCTCAATAGGGTATGCACACTGAACTCAAGGGAAGCCTTTACGCCTTTACCTCAGGGCTGGTCTTGCATATCCTCTTGAGATCCAGAGGGGAAAAAAAGTTCTGATATCAAGACTTTTTTAGATGATATAAGTATGTTTGTTGAAAGAATGTTGCTGCAAACAAACTCCATAATGTTTTTTGCTTTTTGTTTAAGGTTTTTACTCCCATGAACTTCATTTAATATGGCTTTCAAAGATGGCTGCTGTGATGGAGTACAATCGTAATGGCTGAATAAGCATTCAGACAGCCATAATAATGAGCTTGGGTACAGACTGTACACACTGTAGACCTGAGTTTTAGGGTCTAGAGGGGTGAGTACACTTTCCCTTCACTACATACGTGGTAAAGAAGTAGTATGGCTTGCCATGAGGTCATTAGAAACCTGCTCAAAGCTTACACCATGTTGGGGACAGTCATTATTTGACCCCTGACATTTGGGCCACAGATCCCAGCTATTAGAGAAACACTTTTGCATAGGACACCATAATAAGACAGAGGTACACTAGATGAATGCTTTATGAATATAGTATGAAGGGTATGCACTTGATGGAAATGTAAATAATTATACAGTAATTTATAATCAAATAGAGTTATTAGTCACTCAAATCATCATCATCATCATCAATCATTGTCACTCATTGGGTATACCGGTAGTACATTTAGGTGAGAGAATTTTTTTTATTTTTCAATAACCTTTTGACCCCTTCTTACATACTGCTTCTGGTACTGACTGTAAGTGATATTGTTCCCTCAAGGGTCTGTATCCTCTATTATTTCTTATGAATTAGAGGAAAATACTTTGTTGTCTCAGTCAGCCCTCTGTTGAAATTAGTTACAATACAGGGAGCAGTAAATCCTGATGTCCACTACAGGGGACATTGAACAAATGTTGTGTTTTGAAGGTGTTAAATTTACTTGATCTTTCTGAAATCGCTTTGTATTTAGACTCTCAATTTTATGAGATAATTTGATACTATGCAAATAAATAAATAAAAATATCTGACAAAAAATTATGAATTTCCTCTTGTTGCCATGAAATTTTCAAAAAATTTTGAAAATCTATTTTGTGTAATTTGTTAACCCCTCCTACTGTACATAATAGCAGTAGAAATCGCCGGTCTCCGTACAAAGTCAATTACTTCCGTCGCCCGTGTCGCCTGAATCGCTCTCAGTCTGAACACTCAGTTATAGGACTGATGACAAAAATGAACTGCTGGGTCAGGTGCACTGGGAAAACTCTCTTGCCCACTGACTGCAGTTTTGGGACATCCCTGTTCAGAAAATCTTCTGCAGCAAGCTGAGGGTCCAGTCATGATTTGAGTGTCCAGCTGCCCAGTGATCATCCATCCATATGGCCTGAGCCTCAGCTTCTGTGAGCAGATCTTCCAGCCCTCAACCCTGGTGTCTGCCTCCTCAATACTCCATACCTGGAACACCTTCCTGGACTTTGGGCTGTGCCCACTTGGCCATCCAAGCTCCATAACTGAGGTCTTACAATCACATTGGTTGGTTGGGCAAGCTGCTTCTTTCAGGACCCAGTAGGCTTAAGGTGTAGTTCAACTTCTGGACCTCCAGTTAGGCTCCACTGCCTGGATGGAGTCATACCCAGCATCATGATGGACAGCACTGACCCCCAACCAACCAGGGATGTTGCATCAGAGCATCTGGATTGTCATTACAGCGGCATTTTATCTTGTACTTAACATTTGCCAGCTGAGCGGCTTGGCATTGTTCAGTGGTCCCCGAATTCACTGTGTCTATGAGGTTGTTGTCGGTGAAAACCCCGAAGATAGTCCTTAGTTCTTGTCGGTGACTGTCTACTGACCCCAAAGATAGTCCTTAGTTCTTGTCGGTGACTGTCTATTGACCCCAAAGATAGTCCTTAGTTCTTGTCGGTGCACTCTACTGTTTCTCGTCTTCTCTTGGTCCCAAGGGTCCCCTTGTACCTGCCAATAGCTGCAAGCCAAGTCCAGGGTTGAGTAAATGGGCACCTTGTTTAGTGTAGTTAGGGGACTCTTCAATCTGTGGCAAGGGGGAAAGCATATTTTTGGGCGACCTGATTCAGCTTCTGGCAATCAATGCAGATGCACCAGAACCCTTTTTTTTCTCTGACTAGGACCACAGGTGCAGCCTAAGGACTGGAGTACTCCTTCAGCACCTCATTCTTCGGCATCCCTCACAGCAACCCCCACAGCTCAGCATACAACTGAGTGGGACAAGCTGGTGTATAGGGGGGGTCTGGTAATTGGTTCAACCAAAATCATTCTCATGGCAGGTGAGCTGCTCGTGTTCTTTGGTCAGACCATCCTCTTTCAAGGACAGCACTGGGTGGTCCTCCGTGTGTCTTTGTTCACCAATCGAACCACCACCATCTCTATTACAACTGGCTCTGGATGTGCAAAAAGGGTGGAGACCAGCAAGCTGGGTAGGCTGAGATCTGGAAGACAAGGCAGTTGCTGGGGTTTCACCGATAAAAATAACTCACAGACATGACAATTCAACCAATACATAATCTGGCACAACACCACAAAACCATGACAATTAAGGTAGTACTATATCAGGCACTACATTTCATGGGAAAGTCTAGAATAAATTACGATAAATAACATTTCTTGAATTTCCCCTTGGGGATCAATCTATTTCAGTATTAATACCATACACGTAGAAATATATAAAATCCATTAATGTGCAAAAAACCTACATCATCGATGCACAATGAGCATCGTAAAAACGAAGAATCAGTTGTTATGTATACAGTATTGCATGTGTCTTTGATATACGTAACATGGAGTTACATGGAATTCCTGAACATCTCAGGTGTCAGTGACCTTTGACTGGTTATGCAACAAGTTGCTTAACGTCCTTACTTAACTCACATCTGGTAAATCAACAGGGCAAGCCGAGTGTTGTTGGAAGGGTGAAGGGGTGGGGGATAGGATGTATTAAAAGCTAGAGAAAAAAGATGAATCTTTCATTTTGTCTAGATTTATCTAATGTCACAGCTGACTCTGAGGGAGAATGCTAGTATGGATCTATTCCATTACTAAATGTTGAGTATGAACAGCTGTAAAAATACATAGATTAATAAATAAATAAATAAATAATTAATTAATTAAACAAATTGGTGCTAGTTGGGCTGAGTTATTGCAGTTGCAGCGAGTTTGCCAAGGCAGCCGTGCCAAAAGTAGCCTACATACTTTTCATACTCAAGTAGAAGAATGTATCCTTTTCGGTCCTGAAATCCCTTTCAATGGGTGCCATCTCAAATGCTTGCGCTGCAGAGGGTGGCGCATCTGATATTAGTGAAGTTACAAACATATGATACCTTTTACATAGGATTTAGTAAAATAGCATGGGCTATAACTCTGACTGCAAAGCAAAACAGGACAGCCTTAAAGGCAACATTCAGAAGGGCTAAAAATAACTCTTCAGCAAAGACCTTTCTGTGTGTACAACAGAGATCCCAAAGGCCATTCACCAGTCAAAACCAAGGCTAATTTAACATACTATTCAAAAGGAAGAGGCCACACATTGCCCTTGTGAACCAATTTGACCTCTCTGTACAGTATACATTTGTTTGTCTATAAATACAGATCAAGAATTCACACAATGTGTGTGTGTTCCGTTTGCCTTGGGTTCTTTTGATCCATGTGAAACTCAATAGGACAGACATGGGATCTGTAACTCACCAAAGACTAAGTAGAAATACAGTATAATCACAAAACCATACACCCACTGCAATAGAAAAGCATACAGCCAGCATTTCCTTGAGACACCTGTGGTTACATGTCAGTCTTAACATGGCACTCTCGTGACTTACTAACCCTCTAACTGGCCGCCTGTGATTTTTCCCTGTTGATAGTAAACATGTGGTGGGGGTGGCTGGACATAGCTGCATTATCTGAGTGAGTGCCTTGCTGCTGCTCCACTTCAGTAAGTAGGCCACCAGCCCCTCAACCCCAGCTAAAAGGGTTCCAAAAAAAACCCAGACTTGACTTGGACGTCTCACCACTGCCAGTTATGCCACTACACATGTGGTCCTCGTAGTACAGCGAAGAACCCAACTTGCTTTATTTTTCAGAAGCAACAAGTGTGTTTAAAGGGGGGAATATGCTAACAAGAACGACAGCACTGTATTGCTAAAGGAATACCATAAAGGAATCTACTGCAAGGAGGAAAGGGTAAGTGTTAAGATTGTGGTTTGTCATTCTATTTTGAGCTGGTGTTAAGGTATGGTAATTTGTGTGCTAATGGCTATAAATCTCTACAGTATCATATATCATGATAAATAATCTAAAAAAATAAAAATAAAAACAAATCACCATGGAAAAGAAAAAAAATGGATAGATGTCTATAATTTTATTTGAAAATTCTATTATGTCAAAGTAATACCTTAAATACAAACTGTCTAAGGCTTAACATGGACTTTGTTGGTCTGCACTTGCAAAAGTCTACTTTTATACTGTACTGTGAGGCTGGGAAAGCAAGATAATGTAATTAGGATTGCAGACTTGATTTCTAAGCACAGTTCTAGTGCCAATTTCTGACAACATTTGACCCTTTGGCTTTCAAATGATAGCGAGTGATTCCAAGACTGCGTCTAATTGCCATCGGTATGTAATCTAGTCAAAGGTGACAGCAACTGCACTGAAAGTTCAAGAGGCATAGGCAACATTAACCACAATAAAATATTATAAATGTCACTCACATGCAATAAAAACACTACTGTTAAATCACTATTTAATAGTCTCTATTAAATGGTAAAAGGTGAAAACACTCATTTATAGTCACCATAATCAGCTTTATATCCGGTTTTAGAAAAAATCAGTTCTGTTCATCATGTTTCTCTGTTCTGTGCGTTTCCCAGGGTGCATCATGGCGTCTACCAGTGTCTCTGCGCCCGGCTCCTCAGGCTCCGCACTAGGCTTTGAGGACTACAGCATGTATAGTAACCTATCTGATGATCAGCTCCTTCAGCTGGCTATTGAGCGCAGCTTGATGGAAGGGTGCGACTCCGCACCCACACCCGCCGTCGAAGCCCCCAGGGCTCCCCAAGGAGCGACACCTCCAGTGAGGCCAACCGCAGTCATCAGAAGGCCATCTACGCTCCCTGAGAACGAGCCAGAACCTCCACCCTGTCCGCCCAACCCTCCTAGGTGCTCAAAAATTACTATTTCTTGCACTTCATCTACCAAAACATGGAAATAATTTCATCTTATGATATGACCAGCTAGTCATAACTAGTATGGCAATAATTACCTAGCATAGAAATCTTCTTGACGCACCCTAGCAGCAGCAAATATATTTGCCCATTCAGTGGAATAAGCCATAGGGACAGTAGGTCTTAAATTAAGGATTAATCTTTCCCCTAACACTGTTCCCTCCAACACGTGCCCTTTGTAAAGCTGCATTCACTTATCCACTAAACTGCTAGTTGGCTGGGAGCTCTAGCAGGACTAGCATATCAGTTACCGTTATTTGACACCAGGCCAGTCTGACATGCATGACAGTATCCCACAAGGCCACGTGCGTAGCACCTGTTCCGGGGCTTTCCGTCACTCTGGCCTTGGTACGTATGTAGCCTAGCACAGGGCACTCCATGGGAAGACATCCAAGTGGCACATCTTACAAGTTCACATGCCACCACAGCAGAAAATAGCAGGGCAACATGAACACAAGATGCCCTCTTTCCTCCTGTGACCTCAGACGCAGCAGCGGTGTCATTGTGGCGAGACAAGCAGTGGCCTCTGCAACACACAGTCAAGTCTAAAGACCAGTTACACACTCCTGCATTGTTGTCAGTCATGTCACATAGATCAGGAGTCTGTTTCCCAAAGCTAAAAAAAGCTAATTAACAGTTAAAGATGGCATAGAATGGATTAATTGAGTATTATACCCTGTTCTCTGGTGTTAAAATACAATATATTCAATTGTATTTTGTCAAAAAGATCAAGTGATATTTTACAATCCTAGTTAACACCTCATTTTTAAGATGTGTATTGAAAGTTTTTTTTTTTTTTTGCCTGAACAACGCCTCACTCTGGCCACCTTAATTGAACTGCAATGGCTTTGTGCTATTTGACATCATTTGTAGGCTTTGTTCTAATTCGCCCATCATTTAATGGCTATTTCTAAATGTAGGATTTCCATATGAAAGAGGGCAGAACCATGCCTCATGTTCATGATAGCACTTTGACCATCCACTACTTCTCTTAATTCATCAAAACGAATGTAAAAGTGGTTTTCCATTCTATGTCTCCTTTAACTAACTTAGCTAACTAAGTTAGCAACTTGGTTGCAATGCAATTTCCCATAGCCAGCTTGCTGGTTTGGGGAAAGTGATGCCAGAACTTCATTTCAAGATTAACATAAAAATTTGACAATTTCACAATAATTTCACAGTTCAAAAAAATATGCATGTTGCACACTCCTGTCAATGTCAGGGATATCAAGAAGGAGATGGAGGGATGCTG
This sequence comes from Sardinella longiceps, assembly GCA_027497455.2. Classification (NCBI taxonomy): domain Eukaryota; kingdom Metazoa; phylum Chordata; class Actinopteri; order Clupeiformes; family Clupeidae; genus Sardinella; species Sardinella longiceps. The sequence continues at coordinate 376,219 of JAODXP020000025.1, forward strand.
GGTAAGCCATTACACAACAGGATATGGGAAGAGAATGGTGGCTTACAGACGATTTGATGGGACCTTGATCACAACAGAGCCTGAACCAGAAGCGTAAGTAGCCTACACTTCTCTGAGGGAAACATGGAACATTCCTTACAATAAAATTCCTAGAGCCATTATTCCGTATTTTTGTTGGTATATACTGTACTGTGCCACAAAGACCATACTGAAAATGATACAGTATAGCGCAAACAGTTGAGAGAGTTTAGTGCAGCTATCTTGTGTTGAGTTGAACACTGCTGTTTCCTCAGGGTAGTGGACCCCTTGGTGAAGGCCATTTGGGATGGTGATGCATCGTTAGTGAGGACCATGGTTAAACAACCTAAAGTGAATCTTCTGCAATCAAATCAATATGGATGGATACCCATGCATGAGGCTGCGTATTATGGACAAGTGGAGTGTCTCAGAGCTATTCTAGGAGGTAAATATGAATCTGTTTTATGACCAGAATATTCTCCTATGTCTTCTTGAAGTTCATGATGATATGCAAAAAACTCAACATCATCATTATAATCATCACCGTCACAATTTTTTATATATATACTGTATATATATATATATATATATAAACCTATTGGTTAACTCCTACTCTATGATCATGTCTTCACCAAGCTCAACCAGGGATGATAAACAAGCGTACGCTGAAAGAGGAGACTGCCCTCTTGCTGGCGGTAGGAAGAGAGCATCCCAAGTGTGTGGAATGTCTTTTGGAACGTGGAGCTGACCCTGATATTGCAGATGTGGAAAAGGAGACCCCTCTTTATAAAGGTATAGAGGCCTCTGTATTATGTACATTATACTGTATTTTTTTTTTGCGTTTGTTGAGATACATACATTAGATTTATTCACTTAAAACATACTTGAAATATCTTCAATGTTGTTACTGTTTTAAATCTATCTTTTGACCAAATGTTTATTTTAGTTATAAAGGGGAATTCTGGTCAAATTTCAACAAGAGCTCTATTGCTCAAGCTACTTGAGATTAGCCAACACTTAAGATGCAAGACATTTTGATCCAACCATATAGGTTTCCTTGAACAGAGAATAAGCCCTGACAGTTAACCAAATGTCTTGCGTCTTCAATATTGACTAATCTCAAGTAGCTCAAGAGCTCTTGTTGAAATTTGACCGGAATTCCCCTTTAAGGTTTGCAATAAATGCCTGTTGCCTTGTCTCACTACAGCGTGTGAAAAAGAAGATGCAGAGATTGTGGCCATCCTTTTAAACCATGGTGCTAAAGTGAACAAGCTGTGTACTCAGGGCTGGACAGCCCTGCATGAAACCGTGTGCCACGACAATCTGGAGATTGCTGAGATGCTGGTGAAAGCTGGGGCAAAACTGAACATCATCAACAGCTTCGGCATGACACCTCTCTTTGCTGCTGCCCAAGGTGGACACATGGACTCTCTACGTTTTCTCTTAAAAAATGGTAGGCCTACCATTTAATCTGGAATATATTCAATTTCAACTTGATGAAATAGTTCAGCAGTATAAGTCGTTTAACTAAAACTGATTCAAGGGTAATCTGTCTTGCAGCTTTAACTTGGAGGTCCAACAGAAATAATAAAAAAAATTGCCTCAGACTAATTTGCATGTGAAAATATGACCTTGTAACCACAACTTTGACGTGAATGTTCCACACAAATCAATGGACTTTTGCCGCTAGTGGCAATTTGTGATTTTTCTACCAAAACTAGAGGCTGTAGAGAGCGCAGAGGCACAGCTGAGGCATAAAAACTTGGTGAGAATTGTGGCTAAGATGGAATCCACACAGAGGTGGAGGAAGAACTGCAGGATGGTCAGCATGTCTAAGAAAGGGGCTTAGACAAGATGGAAACAAGCAGAACCTTGCAAACTCACCTGGGTAGAAGGTGAATCAAATTCCCAGCCAACATAGCCACCACCTCACTGTGTCCACATATGGTGTTCACATCACATTCCACAAATGGTGCATCTGTAAGCAAATGGTGTTACTGGAGCTGATGGTCCCCTGGGAGGACCAAGTAGACAAGACGAATGAACGCAAGAGGGCCAAGTATTCTGAGCTCCTTGCAGAGTGCCGAAGCAATGGTTGAAAAAGTCTACTGTAAGCCATTTTAAATAGGGTGCAGAGTTTTCATAGGACACTCACTCCAGCTCATGCTCAAACTCTTGAGAGTTAGAGGACTGCTGTTAAGGAAAGCCACAGAAAGCTGCAGAAAAGGCCTCATGGTGGATCCATAGGGGGGATCCTAGTGCGCCACTTGGACACGAGTTGGGAACTGATCATCCCCGGCTGGGTCGCCCAGATGAGGCTCTATGATAATTACAACATCAGAAAACATCCTCAAGGCTGTAGAAAAGGCCTAATGGTGGCTGTGGATCCATGGTGCACCACTTGGACACGAGTTTGGGACTGATCATCCCCCGTTGGGTCAGCCAGAGGAGGTTCTCAGATTGAGGACTTTGGGTCTGAAGATGTGACCAAGGAGCACCTCAAGCTGTCTGCCTCTCATGGCAAACTTATGGCACCAAATTTGCAGTTTGCCACAATTCCCCTACAACTTTGTCGTGACAAGGTTTCTACGAGGTCATATTTTCACATGCAAATTAATTTGTGGCAAAATTGCTGCATATTTGTGTCCATTTCTTGTGTTTGCAAGGGCGATGGCCCTAGACAACCAGGGGTCTGTTTCCTAAAAGCATAGTTGCAAACTAAGTTAGCAACTTTGGGTGACTGATTGTTGTCCTGCAGGTGCGGATATAAACAGCCAGGCAGCAGATGGCGCCACTGCTCTGTATGAAGCCTGTAAGAATGGCCATGAACAGATTGTGGAGTTTCTCCTTGCCCAGAAGGCAGATGCCAACAAGCAGGGCAAGACTGGACTTCTTCCAATCCATATTGCTGCTCAAAGGGGGTACGATGGGTAGGTATCTTAAGATTTTATGTGTTTTACAGTTTAGGTGTTACTTTTAACCCTAAAGTATCTTTTCAAGTAGACCATTTATGTCAATAAGGGTTGTCTTGACTTTAATCATGTTCTATAGTAATTTACATGCTAGTGAATGTCATGTGTTTTATCCTTTTGCATTCCCACTGGCTTTGCTGAGTCCAGTGGCAATGCAACAGATGTTTGTTTTATTCAAACATAGTTTGTGAGGAGCCCAAAGGATTGATTATAACAGCTATCACTTAAACCACTTCCGTTTGTTGGAGATTTATCACTACTTACCTACCCACTATGTCACACTTCCCGGTTTTTCAAAGCTTCCCTCGTCCTTCTCTTTCACCTCCGTTTCATTAGTAAAATTAGGTTATTTCCCATGATTATGTCCATAGGTGCAAAATATGCTATGTTCCTTGCAAACGTCCTTTCTCACGACTTCTTTACTGCAGGCACTCGATATGTTTTTCTTTGGTGTTTATAGATTTATGTAGGAGTCTATATATGTACCAAGTAACACATTACACTATTTAAGATCTTTTGATCTTTTTTGGGCTCAGTCTCGTCTCGCAGGGTTGAGGGTCAGTCTAGTAGCACTTTGCATCTGTATCCATCACTATCTTGCATTATTTGCAGGAAAAACTTGCTCAGCCACGACTCCACCAGGAATTATTCCAACTCGGTTAAGTAAGTCAGCAGTTGGTTTTGGTGGTGGTAAGACCAGCTGTTGTGCCATTGTGCAGTAAAAGCGTTCCATTAACCTTTTACTTCCCATGAGCTAGCCGCTAAAATATTTATGTTCTGTTTTCTTTTTTGAAGCAAACTTTCTTTTACTTCTTTTTAAGGAATGCATGTTTTTTTTATTATTATTTCACTCTATGAAGCTTTTAATAATACCATTAAGATAAAAGTTAATGATTTCCATTTTAACATGGATGTATAATGTTCTTTGTATTGGCTATAGCTTTTCTTGTAATGAAGATAATGTTTGATGTGTTGGTAATATTGATCCCTTGACTCATGCAACGTATATGAATTAATCCTGCTGCCCGCCCTGTGAGAGGCATGCCCCTATGTCTAATCTGTTTCCCATCCAAGTGTTCAGCTGGGCCGTTTGATGTTTAGTATGGTTGATGTTTGATAATATAAATTGATTGATTAAGATGACTTATAAAACAGCTGATTTCTGTGGTGGACTTTGCAAGAAAGACTGGTTACATCCAGGGATATCCAGGGGTAGATGTTCTTCAGTCAAGAATGTTTTCTAACTCTTCTAACTCTTCCAGGATTATTGAGATGCTGATACCTGCCACCAGTCGAGCGAGAGTTCGCCGTTGTGGCATCAGCCCGCTCCACCTTGCTGCTGAGCGGAACCGGGACGAGGTACTGGAGGTCCTAATCGAGGCTGGCTTTGATGTGAACGCAGAGCTGTCTAATGAACACTCCAGGCTGTATGAAGACCGACGCAGTACTGCGCTCTATTTTGCCGTCATCAACAACAACCTTGAGATCGTGGAGATGCTTCTAGAGGCTGGCGCTAACCCCAACCTGGACGTCTTCAGCCCTCTGCTGGTGTCCATACGAATGGGCGCCGTTGAGATCTTCACTAAGCTGGTGGACCATGGAGCCAATGTCAACGTCTTCATCCCCACCCACCCAACCACCTTCCCTGCCACGGTCATGTTCGCCATGAAGTACCTGCCTATGCTGAAATACCTCATGGACCACGGCTGTGATGCAGAGTCGTGTTTTAAATGCTCTTATGGAAGCAATATTCACCCTCCCCTCAAGCTTACGCATAGCAGGAGAGATGAACTGCGCCATGGGTTTACAGAGGAAACAGAGGACCCAGAGCAAAACTGCGTACAGGTACAGTGTCAGCTGTTAGCAAGGTTTTGGTATGTCATATCAGAAACAAAAATTAAGCGCATATTTGATATAGGCCTAAGGGGTCAAAAAGTCAAATAGACATATCTAAGGGTGTGGAAAGACAGATCCACATGTTAAAAAAAATCATCTGAGGTATAATCTATTCATTTCATGTTTTCTTTTTAATATCTGAATTATTGGTAATAATTACAGTTAGGTTTAGAGGGTTGATGAAGAAATGTGAGAGCAGGTTTCCAGTGCTCAGCATGAATGTAAGAGGTATTAGTTAAGACTGATTAGAATCGTTGTCTTTCTGAAAATGGTAGTTCTGTGAGATGATCTCCGCCCCCTCGATTTCCCGATGGGCAGGACCAATCATAGATGTGCTTCTAGACTACGTTGGCAATGTGAGGCTCTGCTCGAGACTCACTGAACATCTCGACAGCTATAGTGACTGGGAATCAACCAAGGAGAAATCAGGTATACCCAGCCACACACACATCATTTCTCTCTGTGGTTATAAAGGGTCGTTCACATCTGGAACAATAAATATAGCTATAGCGGCAAATAAATATCACTCTCATTAATTTCAATGACAACGTTCACACCACAACTATAACGACAACGACATGTGCTACGATAACATTGAGGATCACTATCAGAGCGATTATTAACGAACAATAAAACTTATAGTTCCAGGTGTTAACGGACCTTAAATCAGTAAATATTGTTTGGAGGCAAATTGTACAACGAATCATTCACTTTTCACGCATACTTTGCCTCTGTGTGTTTTTACCTGTGATCCATTCAATATTTTTCATGCCCGTGCAGAACCCCCCCGACCCCTGCTGCACCTGTGCCGACTGAGAATACGCCAGGTGCTCGGGGAGAAGAGATTGCACCGAATCGACAAACTTCCTGTCCCTCCAAGACTGCTCAAATATCTCAAGTACACACACAACAACAACGAGGAGCTGTGAGGGACCAGCCAACAAGGGGAGAATAGTGTACTAACTACCTGCCATTTACTATTTTGTTGGAAATATCGGTGTGGCTTGGAGTTGAATAGGTGTGTGTACAAAAAAACAATTCCACCTGTAACACATCTGGACAAATAAGGTACCCTATCACAACCAACCCCTCAGTCTACGCTTCTCTTTGCATGAGGGTCTAGGATCTCAAGAACTGTTCAGGACAGCCAACGGTCAAGATGAAGGTTCCCCCCAAGTTTTGGCAGTGTTCACCATGAGCACAGCAACAGTGTAATGAGAGAACAAGTCTGTACAGTAATGTCCAGGATAAATGGGTTGGTATCCACTGGATGCCCTAATCATGTCACAGAAACCCAGTCCACTACCTCAAAAGGGTATGCACACTGAACTCAAGGGAAGCCTTTACGCCTTTACCTCAGGGCCAGTCTTGCATATTCTCTTGAGATCCAGAGGGAAAAAAGTTCATTTTTAAGACATTTTTAGATGATATATGTGTATTTGTTGAAAAAAAAATATATTGCTGAAAAAAAAAAAATGTTTTTTGTTTCTTTAAGGTTTAAAGGAACTTCCATGAAGTTCATTTAATATGGCTTTCAAAGATGGCTGCTGTGATGGGAGTACGATCGTAATGGCTGAATAAGCATTCAGACAGCCATAATAATGAGCTTGGGTCACTGGCATTGCAGCCAGTGTACAGATACTGTAGACCCGGGTTTTAGGGTCTGGAGGGGTCAGTGCACTTACCCTTCATTACATATATGGTAAGGAAGTGGTATGGCTTGCCATGAGGTCATTAGAAACCTGCTCAAAGTTTACATCATGTTGAGGACACTCATAATTTGACCCCTGACCTTTGGGCCACAAACCCCAGCTATTAGAGAAACACTTCTGCATAGGACACCATAATAAGGCAGAGGTACACTAGATGAATGCTTTATGGATATATTCTGGAGGTTAATACACTTGATGGAAATGTAAATTATTATAATTTACAAGCGAATAGAGTAATTAGTCACCCAAATCAAGCTTTTTACTAATTATTTAGTACATTTACATTTAGGTAAATGCAAATTTACCTAAGGGGTTGTTGTTGTTTTTTTTCAATAACCTTTCGACGCCTTCTTGCATACTGCTTCTGGGACTGATTGTAACTGATATTGTTCCTTCAAGGATCTGTATCTTCAATTATTTATTATAAAAGAGAAGAAAATACCTTGTTGTCTCAGTCAGCCCTCTGTTGAAATTAGTTAAAATACAGGGAGCTGTAAGTCCAGTAAGTTGTATTTAGACTCTCAATTTTATGAGATAATTTGATAATATGCAGAAAACTGAATACAAAACATCTGACAAAAAATATGAATTTCCTCATTTCCTGCCATGAAATGAGAATTTTGAAAATCACTCTTGTGTAATTTGTTAACCCCAACTACATAATAGTGGTATCAACAGAAAGCCCTGGGTGTCCCCTTGACAGTACAGCGGGATTTGAAGAGTTGGCATTAATAGTTCTTTACTTATAAGACTGATGTCCACTACAGAGGACAAAAATTGAACTGCTGAGTCTCAGGTGCACTGGACAAACTCTCTGGCCCACTGGCTGCAGTTTTGGAACATCCCATGCCAGAAAAAAATTCTGCAGCAGGCTGAGGGTCCAGTCATGATTTGTGGGGCCAGCTGTCCAGGGATCATCCCTCCACATGGCCTGAGCCTCGGCTTTCTTTACCAGGATCTGCCAGCCCTCAACCCTGGTGTCTGCCTCCTCAATACTCCATACCAGAACCCCTTCCTGAACTTTGAGTTGTGCCCACTTGGACATCCAGCTCCATAACTGAGGTTTTTCAATCACATTGGTTGGTTGGGCATGCTGCTTCTCCCAGGACACAGTTGGCTGAAGGTGTAGTTCAACTTGCTGGACCTCCCACAAAAAGGCTGCACTGCCTGGATGGAATCATACCCATCATAATGATAGCCTGATAGCCAACCAACCGGGGATGTTGCATCAGAGCATCTGGATTGCCATTACAGCGGCATTTGATATTGTACTGAAAATTTGCCAACAGAGCGGCATTGTTCATAGCCGGTGGCGGTCCTCACTGCACACGGGTCTCGAACCCGCCACCCCACAAGCTACAAACTCCTGGCGTGGGAGTGGGACGCTCTAACCAACTGAGCCAAAAGCCAGAGCTTCTAACTCAACCGTTAGAGGCGCCCATGGAATTGGGTGATGAGGATTTACACGTACTGCCACCAAGCTAGCCGAGCTAGCTGGCCTCCCTTACACTCAGAGGTCCCCAAATTCATTGTGTCCATGGGGTTGTTGTCGATGAAGATCAATCTCAACCCCTCCAAAGGTCCTGAGGGTCCACTTATGGTCTGGCAATAGCCACAAGCCAAATCCAAGGTTGAGTAAAAGGGTACTTTAGTGTAGTTAGGATTCTTCAATCTGTGGCCAGGAGGAAAGCATCTTTTGTGTCACCTGATTCAGCTTCTGGTAATCAATACAGAAGTGCCAGAACCCATCTTTCTCTCTGACCAGGACCACAGGTGCAGCCCAAGGACTGGAGCACTCCTTCAGTGAAAAATATTTCCCTATGGGGGAAAACCAACAGGCTCACACAGTGGAGAAGTAAATGAGATGCTAATCTAGAAGTTACACTGAGCACCATCTACAAGGACCTTGACACATTTTTGAGGGCAATGCCTTAAGGTAGTAATGATGTTCAGATGGTCTGATTCTGAAGTTGATACCCCTCCAAACGTGATACTGAGGACAATTTAGTTGATGCTTGTTAGCTTCATTACCTTGCTAACTAGCCAACTTCATTCATCACCACAGCATGGGCTATAACTCTGCAAAGCAAAACTAAATACAGGATAGTTTGAAAGGCAACCTAGGGCTAAAATAACTCTTCAGCAAAATCTTTTTTGTGTGTATAACAGAGATCCCAAAGGCCATTCACCAGTCACAACATAGACTAAACATACTATTCAAAAGGAAGAAGGCACATTGCCCTTGGGAACCAATTTGACCTACATTTGTTTGTCTATAAATACAGATCAAGCATTCACACAATGTGTGTGTGTGTGTGTGTTCCCTTGGCCTCGGGGTCTTTTGATCCATGTGAAACTCAATAAGACAGACGTGGGCTCTGTAACTCGCCAAAGAACAAAGACAAAACCATACACCCACTGCAATAGGAAATCATACAGCCAGTGTTCCTTTGAGGCACCTGTGGTTGCACCTGTGGTTATGTGTCAGTCTTAACACTGCACTCTTGTGACTTTCTAACCCTCTAACTGGCCGCCTGAGATTTTTCCCTGTTGATAGTAAACATGTGGTGGGGGTCGCTGGACATAGCACCATTATCTGAGTGAGTGCCTTGCTGCTGCTCCACTTCAGTAAGTAGGCCACCAGCCCCTCAACCCCAGCTAAAGGGTTCCAAAAAAAAAAAAACAGACTTGACTTGGACATCTCGCCACTGCCAGTCATGCCACTACACACATGTCCTTGTAGAACAATGAGGAACCCAACTTGCTTTTTTTTCAGAAGTACTTTCAGAAGTACTTAAAGGTGAAAGATAACAAGAACGGCAGCAGTGCATTTGCTAAGGGAATACCATAAAGGAATCTACTGCTAGGAGGACAGGGTAAGTGTTAAATTTGTGTTGCTATATTTCAGTACTCCTAGTTTTACATCCTGCACTAGCAAGCTCCGAGGTTTGTCATTTTATTTTGAGCTGGTGTTAAGGCATGGCAATTTGTGTGCTAATGGCTCTAACTCTCCACAGTATCATATGATAAAAATCTACTAAAGTCTACAAAAAAGTCTATAAAAGTCGACAAAAAAAGAAAAAGTTACCCTATAATTTAATTTCCAATTGTATCTGACTTTTGCATAATACATTAAAAACAACCTGTCTAAGGCTGAACATGTACCCTATGAAGGATGCACTTCATTTGTCTGCACTTGCAAAAGTACTGTGAGGCTTGGAAAGTAATTCTAAGCACTTAATCTATCAGAGAATGTCTGCACACATCTAGTGTCAATTTGTGACATGTTTCTGGAACAACATTTGATCCCTTTAGCTTTCAAATTATATCAAGTGATTACATGACTGCATCTAATTGCCATCGGAATGTAGCTTAATCGAGTCAAAGGTGACAGCAAACACTGAAAGTTCAAGAGGCATAGGCAAAATTAACCACAATAAAATATTATAAATGTCAATCACATGCAATAAAAAAACTAATGTGACACTTTAAACAAAACAGGATTGAATGAGTCTAACACTACTGTACATAATCACCATTTGATAGGCTAAATTAAATGGTAAAAGGTGAAAACACTAATTTATAGTCACCATAATCAGCTTTATATCCAGTTTTTGAAAAATCTGTTCTGTTGTTCATGTTTGTTTCTCTGCTGTGTGTTCTTCTCAGGGTGCATCATGGCGTCTGCCAGTGTCTCTGCGCCCGGCTCCTCAGGCTCCGCACTAGGCTTTGAGGACTACAGCATGTATAGTAACCTATCTGATGATCAGCTCCTTCAGCTGGCTATTGAGCGCAGCTTGATGGAAGGGTGCACCTCTGTACCCACACCCGCCGTGGAAGCCCCCAGGGCTCCCCAAGGAGCAACACCTCCAGTGAGGCCAACCGCACCAGCGGCCGTCCGCACCCAGACGGCTCCACCCAGGCGGCCGCCCAGGCACCAGCTCCCTGAGAATGCACCAGAACCTCCACCCTGTCCGTCCAACCCTCCTAGGTGCAAAAAAATGACAAATGACAATGCCAAAACAGGGAAATAATGTAATGTTACAGTATGATACTATCACCTAATCATCATAACTATTATGAAATGGCAATGATTAGGAAAAAACTGGTTGTGTTACCTTGGCAATGAAGATCCATTTCTGTAACAACCTGGAAATCTTGACATAGGCCTACCCTAGCGGCAGCAAATAGATTTGCTCATCCAGTACATCTTGGAATGAGCCATAGGGACAGTAGGTCTTAAATTAAGGAATTAACCTGTCCCCTTACACTGTCCCCTCCAACACGTGCTTTTTGTAAAGCTGAATTCATTTATCCACTAAACTGCTAATTGGCTGGAAGCTCTAGCATAACAGTTATCGTTATTTGGCACCAGGCAAGTCTGACATTCATGACAGTATCCCACAAGGCCACGTGCGTAGCACCTGTTCCGGGGCTTTCCGTCACTCTGGCCTTGGTACGTATGTAGCCTAGCGTGGGCCACTTCATGGGATGACATCCAAGTGGCACATCTTATAAGTTCACATGCCACCACAGCAAAAATAGCAGAGCAACATGAAAACAAGCTGCCCTCTTTCCTCCTGTGACCTCAGACGCAGCGCTGTCATTGTGGCGAGACAAGCAGTGGCCTCAGTGTAACGGAGGCCAGCTAGCTCAGCTAGCTTGGCGGCAGTATGTGTAAATCCTCATCACACAATTCCATGGGCGTTTCTAACAGCTGAGTTAGAAGCTCTGGCTTTTAGCTGAGTTGGTTAGAGCGTCCCATGCCGGGAGTTTGTAGCTTGCGGGGTGGCGGGTTCGAGACCCGTGTGCGGTGCGGACAGCCACCGGCTACATCTGCAACACACAGTCAATCTAAAGACCAGTTACACACTCCTGTATTTGTTATCAGACATGTCACATAGACAGGCCTGATAGTATTCAGGCGCCGTCCCTGATTTCAAGCGTAACAATATGACTGGAAAAAATGCTTGCTTTGAGATATAAAAAGGTGGATTAAAGTAGGATTAAGCTTAACATTTTAACGTTTTCTTCTCATTGTACCCATTGTAAGGAAAGTTCAGGCTCAGGATTTGTTTTCACTATCAGTCCTGCATAGATCAGGAGTCTGTTTCCCAAAGCTAAAAATAAAAAAACAATTAACTAACTTAGCTAACTAAGTTAACAACTTGGTGGCTAGCTGGTTTTGGGAAAGAGATGCCAGAACTTCATTTTAAGATGAACATACAATGTTGACAGTTAAAAAAATATGCTTGTCGCACACTCCTGTAATTGTCAGGGATTTCAAGAAGGAAATGGAGGGATGCTGGGTAAGCCATTACTCTACAGAATATGGGAAGAGAATGGTGGCTTACAGACGATTTGATGGGACCTTGATCAGAACAGAGCCGGAACCACAAGCGTAAGTAGCCTACACACTTCTCTGTGGGAAACAAGGAATATTCCTTACAATAAATCAAATCCTAGAGCCATTATTCCGTATATTTGTCTGTATATAGGCTACTGTGCCACAAAGACCATAAAAAATGGAAATACAGTACATCGCAAACAGTTGAGAGTTTAGTGCAGCTATCTTATGTTGATTTGATCACTGCTGTTTCCTCAGGGTAGTGGACCCCTTGGTGAAGGCCATATGGGACGGTGATGCATCGTTAGTGAGGACCATGGTTAAACAACCTAAAATGAATCTTCTACAAGTAAATCAATATGGGTGGATACCCATGCATGAGGCTACATATTATGGACAATTGGAGTGTCTCAGAGCTATTCTAGGAGGTAAATATGAATATGAATCTGTTTTATGACCAGATTATATACCTTATTGATATACCATAATGATATGCAAAAAAAAAAAAAAAAAAAAAATCACCATCACCATCACCATTATAACCATCACCGGCACAAATTTCATCAAAAAAACTAACAACTCATACTCAATGATGTCTTCACCAAGCTCAACCAGGGATGATAGACACGCGCACACTTAAAGAGGAGACTGCCCTCTTGCTGGCAGTAGGAAGAGAACATGCCAAGTGTGTGGAATGTCTTTTGGAACGTGGAGCTGACCCTGACATTCCAAATGTGGAGAAAGAGACCCCTCTTTTTAAAGGTATAGTCCTCTATTTTTTGTGTTTGTTGAAATACGTACACTATATTTACTTGAAATATCTTCAATGTGGTTACTGTTTCTCTCACTGTTTTCAATCTCTACCTTTTGACCAAATGTTTATTTTAGTTAAGGTTTGCAATAAATGCCCGTTGCCTTGTCTCTCTGCAGCGTGTGAGAAAGAGAATGCAGAGATTGTGGCCATTCTTTTAAACAATGGTGCTAAGGTGAACAAGATGTGTACTCAGGGTTGGACAGCCCTGCATGAAACTGTGTGCCACAACAATCTGGAGATTGCTGAGATGCTGGTGAAAGCTGGGGCAAAAGTGAACATTGTCAACAGCTTCGGCTGTTCACCTCTGTTTGCTGCTGCCCAGGGTGGACAAGTGGACTCTCTACGCTTTCTCTTAAAAAATGGTACCATTTAATCTGGAATATATACAATTTCAACTTGATAAGATAGCATTTGTTCAGCAGCATAAGTGGTGAATCTAAAACTGATTCAAAAACAATTTTAAGGCAATCTGTCTTGCAGCTTTAACTTGGAGATCCTACAAAAATGAAATAAAAATTGTCGCAAAAGTGCTGCAATATTGTCGCAGACTAATTTACATGTGAAAATAGGACCTTGTAGTAGGGATCGACTGATATGGGTTTTTTCATGACTGATGCTGATACCGATACATGGAAGTCAGGGTCATGCTGCCGATTTTTTGGCCGATTTTTAGAGCCGATTATTGCAAGTTTCTGCAAATGGTCAACTGTAGGGTTAGGGTTATTTAAATAGCTCATAAATTGTTGCATAAAAAGCATAAACTCAAGCAATTTTAAACCATACTTTTGAACAACTGCTCTGGCTCCGGGTCTGTCTGCATGGCTCTCTGTCCGTGTGACTAGGAGGTGTGGGCAGGGCAGCGCTCACACAAGTAGCAGGCTGCGCTACAACTGAAGTGCGCTCACTAATGTTGTTTGAATATAATCGCAGAAATAAACTTGAATATCAGCTGATGCCGATAGGTTTAAAAATGCCTAATATCAGCCTGATATATCAGCCATCCAATATATCAGTCTATCTCTACCTTGTAGCAAACCTGCCGCAAACTGCAACTTTGTCGCCGAATGTTCCACACAATACAAATTAATGTTAACTACATTTGCCACTAGTGGCAATTTGTCATTTTTCTACCAAAACAAGAGCCTGTAGAGAGAGCAGAGGCACGACTGAGGCATAAAACCTTGGTGAGAATTGTGGCTAAAGGAAGGTCAGGCCTCGGAAGCTTTCCCACAAGCCAGGCTATGACAACACCCAGGGGAAAGGAAAGCACCAGCTAAGATCCACGCAGAGGTGGAGGAAGAACGTTTCTGCAAGATGGTCAGCATGTCTAAGCAAGGGGCTTGGTGGACTTGCTGGACAGCAGGGCAAAAGGTACTCCACCAGACCAACACCTCTGGAGGGCTCCTCACCTGTGTCCAGACATGGTGTTAACATCAGAGTTTGCTTAGCAAGTGGTGTTACTGGAGCTGATGGTCCCCTGGGAGGACCCAATAGACAAGACGAATAACCGCAAGAGGGCCAAGTATTCATCACAGAGTGCCGAAGCAATGGTTAGAAAAAGTCTACTGCAAGCCATTTGAAATAGGGTGCCGAGGTTTCACAGGACACTCACTCCAGCTCTTGGGAGTTAGAAGACTGCTGTTAAGGAAAGCCACAGAAAACTTCCTAGAGGCTGCAGAAAAGGCCTCATGGTGGATCCATAGGGGGGATCCATGTGCGCCACTTGGACACGAGTTGGGAACTGATCATCCCCGACTGGGTCGCCCAGATGAGGCTCTATGATAATTAAAGACCTGAAACAGCTGATGACTTTGGGTTTATCACTGAAGACATGTTCAAGTAGCACGTCACGGTGTATTCAAGTGCCAAATTTGGCACCAAATTTGCCACAAATCCCCTACAACTTGGCCGTAAGTTTGTGGCAAGGTTGCTACAAGGTCATAATTTCACATGAAAATTAGTTTGCGACAATATTGCTGCATATTTGTGGCAATTTCTTGTTTTTGCAAGGCCCTAGACAACCAGGGGTCTGTTTCCTAAAAGCATAGTTGCAAACTAAGTTAGCGACTTTAGGTGACTGATTGTTGTCCTGCAGGTGCGGACATAGACCGCCAGGCATTAGATGGCGCCACTGCTCTGTATGAAGCCTGTAAGAATGGGCATGAACAGATTGTGGAGTTTCTCCTCGCCCAGAAGGCAGACGCCAACAAGCCGGGCAAGACTGGACTTCTTCCAATCCATATCGCTGCTCAAATGGGGTACGATGGGTAGGTATCTTAAGATTTTATGTGTTTAGGTGTTACTTTTAACCCTAAAGTATCTTTTCAAGCCATTTATGTCAATAAGGGGTGTCTTGACTATAATAATGTTCTATAGTAATTTACATGCTAGTGAATGTCATGTGTTTTATCTTTTTGCATCCCCACTGGCTTTGCTGAGTCCAGTGGCAATGCAACAGATGTTGTTTTATTCAAACATACAGTAGTTCTTTAGGAGCCCAAAGGATTGATTATAACAGCTATCACTTAAACCACTTCCGTTTGTTGGAGATTTAGCACTACTTAACTACCCACTATGTCACACTCCCCGGTTTTTCAAAGCTTCCTCGTCCTTCTCTATCTCCTCCATTTCATTAGTAAAACTAGGCTATTTCCTCTTGTCCATAGGTTCAAAATATACTTTGTCCCTTGCAGGCTTCCTTTCTCAAGATTCTTTACTGCAGGCACTCATGTAGGCGTCTATGTACCAAGTAAAACTTGACACCATTTAAGGCCCAAAACACTGATCTTATGATCTTTTTTAGGCTCTTGTCTCATAGGGTTGAGGGTCAGTCTAGTAGCGCTTTGCATCTGTATCCATCACTATCTTGCATTATTTGCAGGAAAAACTTGCTCAGCCACGACTTCTCCAACAGGCAATTTTCCAACCCGGTTAAGTAAGTCAGCAGTTGGTTTTGGACCTGCTGTTGTGCCATTGTGCAATAAGTGTGTTTCATTAACCTGTGACTTCCCATGAGCTAGACGCTAAAATATTTATGTTCTGTTTTCTTTTTTGAAGCAAAGTTTCTTTTCCTTCTTTCTAAGGAATGCATGTTTTTTAATATTATTTTACTCTATGAAGCTTTTAATAATACCATTAAAATGTAATTTAATGATTTCCATCTTAACAGGGATATGTAATGTTCTTTGTATTTGCTATAGCTTTTCTTGTGTTTGATGTGTTGGTAATATTGATCCTTTGAGCCATGCAGCGTATATGAATTAATCCTCTTCGGCTGCCCTGCCCACCCTGTGAGAGGCATGCCCCTATGTCTAATCTGAGCTGCACTGTTTGATGTTAAGTATGATTGATAGTGTGAATTGTTTGACTAAGCTGTAGACTTATAAAACAGTTGATTCTGTGGTGGACTTTGCAATAAAGACTGGTTACATACTTATCCAGGGGTAGATGTTTTTCAGTCAAATGTATTTTCTAACTCTTCCAGGATTATTGAGATGCTGATACCTGCCACCAGCCGGGCGAGAGTTCGCCGTTGTGGCATCAGCCCACTCCACCTTGCTGCCGAGCGAGACTGGGACGAGGTACTGGAGGTCCTAATCGAGGCTGGCTTTGATGTGAACGCGGAGCTGTCTAATGAACACTCCAGGCTGTATGAAGACCGACGCAGTACTGCGCTCTATTTTGCCGTCATCAACAACAACCTCGAAGCCGTGGAGATGCTTCTAGAGGCTGGCGCTAACCCCAACCTGGACGTCTTCAGCCCTCTGCTGGTGTCCATACGAATGGGCACCTTTGAGATCTTCACTAAGCTGGTGGACCATGGAGCCAATGTCAACGTCTACATCCCCACCCACCCAACCACCTTCCCTTCCACGATCATGTTCGCCATGAAGTACCTGCCTATGCTGAAATACCTCATGGACCACGGCTGTGATGCAGAGTCGTGTTTTAAATGCTCTTATGGAAGCGGCATTCACCCTCCAGTCAAGCCCACGCGTAGCAGAGATGAACTGCGCAATGTGTCTATAGAGGAAATAGATGACCCAGATCAAACCTGTGTACAGGTACAGTTTCAGCTGTTAGCAAGGTTTTGGTATGTCTTATCAGAAACAGAAATTAAGCGCATATTTGATATAGGCCTAAGGGGTCAAAAAGTCAAATAGACAGATCTAAGGGTGTGGAAAGATAGATCCATATGTTAAAAAATCATGTTAAGTATTATCTATTCATTTGATGTTTTCTTTTTAATATCTGAATAATTGGTAATAATTACAGTTTAGTTATGTTTAGAGGGTTGATGAAGAAATGTGAGAGCAGGTTTCCAGTGCTCAGCATTGGAAATTAGTTAAACAGTAGGTATTAGTTAAGACTGATTAGAATCGTTGTCTTTCTGAAAATGGTAGTTCTGTGAGATGATCTCCACCCCCTCCATTAGCCGATGGGCAGGACCAATCATAGATGTGCTTCTAGACTATGTCGGCAACGTGAGGCTCTGCTCAAGACTCACTGAACATCTCAACAGCTATAGCGACTGGGAATCAATCAAGGAAAAATCAGGTATACCCAGCCACACATACACATCTTTTCTCTCTGTGGTTAAAAAGGGTTGTTCACACCTGGAACGATAAGTATAGCTACATTGGCAAATAAATATTGCTCTCATTAATTTCAATGACTATGTTCACACCAGAACTGTAATGATAACGACATGTGCAACGATATCGTTGGTGATCACTTTCAGAGCGATTTTTAACGAACAATAAAACGTATAGTATAGTAGGTGTGAACGGACCTTAAATCAGTAAATATTGTTTGGAGGCAATTGTACATCGAAACACTCACTTTTCACTCGTTCCTAGTCTCTGTATGTTTTTACCTGTGATCCATGAAACGTTTCTCATGCCCGTGCAGAACCCCCCCGACCCCTGCTGCACCTGTGCCGACTGAGAATACGCCAGGTGCTTGGGGAGAAGAGATTGCACCGAATCGACAAACTTCCTGTCCCTCCAAGACTGCTTAGATATCTCAAGTACACACACAACAAGGAGGAGCTGTGAGGGACCAGTTGATAAGGAGAGTAAAATGTACTAGCTACCTGCCATTTACTATTTGGTTGGAAATATTGGTGTGGCTTGGAGTTGAATAGGTGTGTGTACAAACATCTGGACAAAAACAGTACCCTCTTTGCACGCGCCTGATCAAAACCAGTCCCTCAGTCTACGCTTCGCTTCATACCAGGGATCTCAGCTATTGAGAAATTATTACGCCCTAGACATGTTTAAAGGTGACATTTTGGATTAGCTCTTGACTGATCGTATATCGTATTCTGGCTCTGCATTCTTAAAGCTTGCTGATTGGCTCGGGCTCGATGCAGGCGATGCCAACAGTTAGCCTGGCGAATGCCAAACTAAAAATCACAAGTGATATTTAGTCTGGAGACCTACCTATTGCATCCCTCGTAGCGGAAGCATCGTTAACGATTGTCCAGAGGCGTTTATTGGGCGCTACGAATGTCTATCATGACGTCTGTACATAGCTCAGAGCCAATACCAGAGCCACCACGTGGCGTAAAATGCAATCGAGGGCCGTACAAATCCCTTTTTATTCTTTGATTGGATACCGAAAGTAAGCGAGAAAAACGGCCATGGTCACCATGCTGCTTTGCAGAGTGAAATGAAATAAGCGTGCAAAGGAGCATGGGAACTCCCAGGCTAGCGAACGGTGTCAATGGCTGGAATCCCAGACCCTCATATGAAGAGCAGTGTAGACCAAGGGGCTGGTGATGACCAGGCTATATTTGCACATAACTACTATTTGCACATAACTAATTTGTATTGTACTTTGTAAGAAGGCATCTGGTTTGAATCTGTGTGTTTTAATGTTGTAATAC
This sequence comes from Sardinella longiceps, assembly GCA_027497455.2. NCBI lineage: Eukaryota > Metazoa > Chordata > Actinopteri > Clupeiformes > Clupeidae > Sardinella > Sardinella longiceps. The sequence continues at coordinate 394,868 of JAODXP020000025.1, forward strand.
AGATGGATGTTTTGTTCACAGAAATGTAATAATGACCAGTGAATGTTTGAATGCTGGAATAACCTGCATAGGGGGACCTGTTGATTGAAGATTTTGATGTATAAAAAATAATAACCTGTGGTTATTCAAATATTGCATAGGGGGACCTGTTGATTGAAGAGTTTAATGTATAAAAGATAATAACCTGTGGTTATTCAAATATTGCATAGGGGGACCTGTTGATTGAAGATTTTGATGTATAAAAAATAATAACCTGTGGTTACTCAAATATTGCATAGGGGGACCTGTTTATTGAAGAGTTTGATGTATAATGTTACTATATATATTTTAAATGTGTTGTGAATTAACGAACAGGTTCTGTGCATACTACCATCCTCAAGATTGCAATTCTCAGGGGACTCCCTCTGTTGTGAACCTATAGGCATGCCTTAAAAATTTCCTTTGCCAGAAACTAGTTGAACATTTTGAAACTCTAGAAACTCACCTCAAGAAAGGATGCACTCTTTCCTCTACCTGCCTGATTTAACCAATTTCCTTTGGATCCTGGTGCTGTAGACCTTAAGTAAGATCATATTACAGATTAGTCCATTTCCAATATTATTAAGATACTGTACCTGTAGTTAGTTAACCTTCTGGATATATTTTTATGTAAACTCCAGTATATTGTCTTGAGTTTAATAAAGAGTGTTCACACACAGTGTCAAATAAATTGAAATAACTGAAGGAAACATGATGATTTTGATTTGTGAAGAAATATTTATTTTTGTTGTTGTTGTTTTGCAGAATATTTAATTGTGACACACACTGACGAAGGCAGTAGCAGAAATGTCTGTTTGTTTGTTCTTGCTGAAATGTGAATAAGAATAAAAGAAGACCTATAAAAATTGGAGTGTGGTGATCTGCACAACTTTAAGATAACTTTCTTTTTGAACACGCATCCAAATAAAGAACGGGAGAGCGCTGTGTTTCTTGTTTTTTGTTACAGAATATTTTACTGCAAATCATTTTACAGCAACACAACATATGAGGTTTACTGATCATTACAAAAATCATTACTGTATTTTATCATTTCAGTGAAATTTCTTGAGTGGAGGCAGACTTTAATATTTGGAACAGTTTAACCATTGTAGCTCCCAACTTTGTCCAAATGAGGGCGCCAGAGTCCTTAACACAAACAACTGCAGCTCTGACTGTTGGAGGACTCGGAAGCCATGAGGACAAATTAGTCAAAGTTGTTCAATGATGCAACTCCTTCTCAAATACTGTTGTTTAAAAGTCTTTAATCGATTTTCTCCTCACAATTAAATAATAATGAAGACAAAATATTATATATACATTCTCAAAATGTGGCCCCGGGGCCTATGGCGACCCCTGGACACATTTCTGGTGGCCCGAGATAACATCTGATAATATCTGCAAAACTGTTAAAACTGTACATTAACTGTACACAAATCTCAGTTTAGTGGTGTTTAGATAGCCTGGTAAGCCATCCTATAACATTAAAATGTACAGTCCCTAAATTGGCCCTCATGTATCAAAACTTTGATAACCCCTGTATTATATGCATTTGATGTATATATGTAGGCTTTAAATATATATATTACTAGAATTTGTGCAAGGTTTAGAGGCATACTACATAAACTGATTGGTATAAGATTACACTTGTTGTGCTTCCCAATTTTCCCTTTGACCCATGTGTCCATAGCATCACAAAGCAATCCCACCTGAGCTATATATCCTGCCTGTTAATGGTTCTGTGGCAGCTGACTCTGGATCAGCTGTGCTGTGCCTGGTGGACTGAGGTGATGGGCCCTCACACCAGATCAAGGCCATCAATGTGGGCTGGCCGTGCCTGAGAGGTGCCACTGAACCAGCCGGCGGTTGCCCAAAGTGGTTGCTGGGAAACCTGAGCTGAAGAGAATTTCTCACGTTTCCCCTTGTGAGGCACACAGAGCCTTCGACTTGACTGGGGCGCTCCTTTGTGCTCAGAGGACAGTCTGTCTTCAAGTCCACCACAGTTCCAGGAGGGACTCTGGACAGAGGAGGTGATCCGGAACCTTGTGGATATCCTAACAGTGACTGCTGACCACTTTATTTTCAAGTACCTATAAAGAGGTGGAAAGGTACGCATGATATTCCTCTTCTCTGTCTAATTCTTTTCAGCTTGCACAGTGTAAACATTGCTGTCATAAGTCTTCTATATGCATAGCAGCCATTTATTGTCAGGGGTGAAGAAGAACTTTTCTTTTTTTTAAAATAATGCATTTTGTCCAGTTTATTCAAAAGTACTTTTTTTCATGTGCCATTATTCTGAGTATCTCTTGAGAAACAGCTTCATTGCTACATGTCTTATAGTCTAGTGAGTCTTATGCTGTCACTGGAGCCATATGCTGTCACTTTGTGATGCACACGACACGTAGATTATGTGCTGAATAAAGTGATATGTCATTGTATCATATTGTGCAAATATCCATTCCATTTTATACCTTCCACTGAACTTGAGTAATGTCAACATCACAAAAAAGATTGGATTGTTTGTTCAAATTAATTATTTTACTACTATTCATCTTATGCTGTTAAAGTCACACATCTGTGGGGGACAAGCTTCTCTTTGGAGAATATTTAATATTCTCCAAAGAGAAGCTTGTAGAAGGCATTCATTTTGATTTTATTTTCTCTTGGACCCACTTGACCCTTTTTAAGAAGGACTCCTACCAGCACCACTTTCCCTGCCCACAACCTTCATCTTGTCTCATCATATCATCCTATCATGCAATCTGAGCTCCTTCTTAACCTGTATGTTCTAGTAGATGGACAGCATCCTTTCCACCTGTCGGTTAACCGTCTCCCATCTTTGTGAAAGATGAACCTCCCATATCTCATGCATACCAGAGACCAGGGACACAAGTTCAAGCACAACATGACTGTAAACCAGGGCTGGACTGGGGCGAAAAAATTGCGTGTGCATTTTTGGCCTTGTCTGTCCACTATGATTTTTATTCAAATCATGGACACATTGCATGGACGCGAGAGATTTAATTGGTCTAGCCCAATATCCTTCAATAAAATGATTAGTAAAGTATGACAGCCTTGGCCCAAAAATGACCATCAGCCCACCTGACAGTGCCCTGTATACCCTGTGGCCAGCCCATGCCTGCTGTAAACAATATGAGATAAACAACTTCAGTGAATTGAACGGCAGCAGATTTTTTTTTGAGGCACAGTGAATGCTATCTAAAAACTCCACTGGCATGCTTCTGCAATGCTCACGTCCCTCAACAGCTTTCTCCTTCAAGGTTGTTGATCCTGCCCAAGCATTCAGTGCACTCACTCACTAGAGCAGTCTGTTGTCTTGGCATCTCGCAGGGAGACCATACCGCTGTGTCTATATTTACCGGCCTTTCCCTTGACTGCCTGATCCTAATTTTACCTCCAAGGAGGTGGTGGTGCGTGAGGTACGCTGCCTTGACCAAAGGTCAGTGTGTAGCACAGGATGACTTGCACTGCATTGGCCCCAGTGGATGGGAGAGCCACCAGCTGTGAGGGATTAGACCATAGGGACCAGGAGAAGGGAAACAAACACATGGGAAGAGAACTTTCTGGCAAGCACTCAAGAGCAAGTGATGAAATCAGGCTTTGGGCTTAATTAACAATTTACAGCAAAAGCTGTTGGTGTCTGAAATGAATACTCTCGGGCTAAAGTTAACTCCTAGTCACCCAGAAATGAAATACTATTGTGATCGGAACACTGTGCATATCTTTGTTTTGACTGGCCCGTTCCAGAGTTTAAAGCAATGGAACATAGGCGGACATACAGTAGTTATTTTTCCTATTTCTGTTTGAAAGATTAAACATTCTAAGTATCTTGTGTCCTATATTTTATAGACTACCCCTGAAGAGATTTACCCATCGAAGATGAAGCTTGACCACTTGGGAAATTTCCCGACATCTGAGGCGACGAGAAGTTACTCTTTCACCAGCAGTGATGGAACACGGTGTGTTGCATGGAGGAGATATGATGGAACATTCTACACAACCCAAGAGCCTGAAGAGTATGGCGGCCCTTTCGCTTAGAAAACTGACTATTCATGAACACTGCATCACAATTCAAACAATTATTTGAAATTGAAATAAATATTTTCATAATAATATTTTTTAGAAAAAATATATATTTTAAAAACTTCTGACTAGTGCTTGCTTCAATTACAGTTTATTTTTTATTGGCATCATCGACATTACAAACCACATAATGGCTTTAATTTTATTCTGTGCGTACAGTATAGGCGCACATATGTGCATGTAATGAACATGTTTGTTCTTTTGGATACCTTCTTATTAATTGTGAGCAGTATTACTTTCTTGTATTCTTCTTATACCTATTTATTATAGGAGGGATAGGTTGGGGTTATGAGTGGTGAAGAGCTTTGTGTGTGTGTTGTGTGTGTACATGTGTGGTGTTTTATGGGACCGCCTTGAAAATACACACTAGGTATAAATTTGCTCTAAGACAAGATAAGATGCAATACACCAGCAAAGAGAAGATAAATTATCTCTGATATGAAGTCCTTTCTTGGTGTTCAGGACTACAGACCCATTGACCACAGCAGTCACGAGCGGCTCAGTGGACACACTGCTGGAACTCATGACAGCGAGAGGGGGTCTTGGAGAGCAAAGCATTCTGGGATGTCTCCCAGTGCACTTGGCAGCCATCCACGGCCAGGAGGAATGTCTTAGGATCTTGCTGACAGGTAGTTTACAGCCTCTCAAGCATATTTCAAACATGACCTTGTTCCTCTACATGCAGTCTCTCCTCTTGGCCCCAGTCTTCATCACCAAAGTTTCTGGACTTTGTCTGAGCTCGCTGTTGTCTCTTTAGCTTCAACACAAATACACCTCATCATACTGATATGCTTTTGTGTAAACGAAACAAACCCATTACCATGGAGATTTGTGTCATGTGACTGCTATCAATTTCTTTGCTGAAATATAAACCGAATATAAAAGCCATTTTGGTTTGTTTATGTCTGTGCAAATGTAGTCCAGCCAGAGGTCATTGATCAGCGAGACAAGCAGGAGAAAAGCCCTCTGTGGCTGGCTGTGGAGAATGACCATATAGCTTGTGTGGAATATCTACTGGAGAAAGGAGCTGACCCCAACATGGGCAATAAAGACAGAGAGACGCCCTTACTTAAAGGTAAAGTATATCAAATATGTCTAGATGAATGTCAGTGTCAAATATGTCTAGATGAATGTCAGTGGCATGTTTGGCATACTTGTGATGTAGATGGAAATGTTAAACTTGACGAAAGACGATGGAAAATGAATTTGAATGGCATATGAAGGGTGGATAAACACAATGTATTCCCACCAGCTATGCATTAGGAAAAAGACAACCTTCCATATAGAAATGGCAATACAGTCAGCATGACATTGCTGTCTGGATTTACATGAAACACAGACTTAAATGTAAAACTAGCAGAGTAAGAGAGGACCTGTTTTGTGTGCTTGGAAGTAGCTACAGTTTCACTCCAAAAATAAATACATAATTCCAACATAAATGACTGATAAAAGTAGGGCACTCCACGCATCAATATTAGTTCTGCAACATCAGGTGCATCTCATCTGGACCTAAGTTCTTTTTAGGGAAAGGACAGGAGCACACTGGTGACACTTGCAGTCTTTTTTATTTGCGCAAAAAAAATTGACTAACGTTTCGACTGATACGTCTTCGTCAGAGTTATGACGAAGAATGACTATGTAAAACTCCTTAGTGTTGCTTTAATTACATTTTAATAATTGCAAACCTGTCAGTTTCTGCATGTGTGATGTACAAGTCTTCCTGACTGTCCTTTGAAACCTAATTCAGCTTGTGAGCAAGAGAACCCAGACATGGTGGAGCTGCTTCTGAGCTACAGCGCTGGGGTGAACAGAGCCTGTGTCCGAGGCTGGACGCCTCTTCACGAGGCCGCGTGCCGCAATAGTGTGGAGATCTGTGACATGCTTCTGGGAGCTGGAGCCAATCTCAACCAGAGGAACCATTACGGCATCACGCCCTTCTTTCTGGCGGCACAGACAGGCTGTCAAGAGGCTCTGGCTCTTCTCATCAACAAAGGTGGGCTATGGCTGTGATATTCAGCAGGTCACTGGAGAGCACAGCATAGCAAGGTTGTGTATGTCAGTGGGATGTTTTTTGTTAGACCTCTTTCTGTTGCTACAAGGCAATTGAGCCGATGAGGGTTTCTGTAAATATGAAATAGTATAACAACATCTTTCATTGTTACACCAGTAACTTATGCATGTGACAATAAAAATGTCCTTGTATCCTTGGATCTTTTATCACTGTAAAACCTTTCCTTGTGTGTGAGCCAGGTGCTAATGTGAACTTCCAGATGTCTGATGGGGCGACTGCATTGTTCGAAGCCTCAAAGAATGGACATAGTGATGTGGTGAAGTTGCTTCTGGCCCATGAAGCCGATGCTAACAGGCCCACTAAAGCCCAACTTCTGCCCCTACACACCGCAACTCAACATGGACATCTGGAGTAATGGCTGATATCTTAAACTAATCGTTCAATATAAGGAGAGTTTCTCAAAGTCAAGGAAGCCTGTTTGGAAAGTTGCTTTTCCACTGTTCGAATGTCAAGGATGCTCCTAAATTGTATTGAGGACCAATTCCTTTATTTGATTTTTCAAGGCTTCACTATGATGAAAACTTGTCTCTGTAGCATACAACTTCCAAGCATTCTCGACTTTGAGAAACACTCCATGTGTTCTTTGAAGCTCTTGACATCATGTGATGTGTCAGCAAGAGGTCAGCCAGAGGAAACTGATTTTAACACAGATCTGTCTGTTCATCTAGGATAGTGAACATGCTGCTCCCAGTCACCAGTGAGGACAGAGTCCGAGAGAGTGGCATTAGCCCTCTTCACCTGGCTGCCCAGCACAATGAGGATGAGATCCTGGAGGTCCTCTTGGAGGCTGGGTATGACGCCAATGCTCCACTCTCTCCAGACCACTCCTGCAAGTATCAGGACCGCCGGACTTCCGCACTCTACTTTGCCGTCACCAACGGCAACGTGGATGCAGCTGAGATGCTGTTGGAGTCCGGTGCCGACCCAAACCAAGATACATTCAACCCTCTTCTGGTGGCCGTGAGACAAGGTAAGTTATATGTTTGATTTTAGTATGATTCAGCCTCGACTATTTGCTTTGCTTTTGTAGGGAAGAAAGCGACCCAATTTACCCTATAACCTAAAATTTTGGGGCACCAAACCTCCAACCTTACCACAACACTAACATGCTAAGCTCTTGGCATGACAGGCTGAGTACAAACAAGTTTATAAACAGAAGCAAGCTACTGCATAAAGCTAAGCTTTAAGAGGAATATTGTATCAATACTTTTGCCTGGGAAGTTATGTTTTTTGGCTTGTTTGTATTGTATGTATCTCTGTGTGCAACATTACTGTAAAAAAATCTATACACATTTTGATGAAACTTTTGGACAACGGGGATATTGGGACAAGGATTATTTTTATCTTAGTGGTGATTCGGAACACTATCTGGAATTAGTATTGCGTCAGTGACCCTATTACCTTGATGGAGGTCTGCACTCTTTGAGTTCTCTATTTCCCAATGTTCCTGTAAGCATAACATTGCTTAAGTTTATTTTTTAAGACAGGTCTATTGTTCTTCGTTGGTCAAGTTTTCCAACACTTATTGTTGTGTGTGTGTGTGTGTGTGTGTGTGTGTGTGTTTTGTAAGGGAACGTCCAGATGGTCCAATTGCTTGTGGAGCACGGGGCAGACGTCAACGCCCGCATGGCTAACTGTCAGCTAGCGTTCCCTGCTGCGGTGCCGCTGTGCGTGAGATACCCAGCCATGCTGAAGCTCCTGCTGGATCACGGCTGCGATGCCCTGGCCTGCTTTCAGTGCCAGTACGGCTCTCAATCACACCCTCCTGCCAAAGGCCTCTGCAAGGACGACCTTGGTCTCCAGAAGGAGGAGTCCTCCATGCAGGTACTGGAAATTACCTCAGTGGAGAGATGACCCATGAGAAACAAAACATATGCTCACAGTTGAGGCTGTTGAGGCTACAGTTTCAAAGTTTGGCATCTACCTAGAAAAAAGAAATGACATGAGCAGAAACAATATGACAATCCTTTAAATTGCAAGTAGCCAAAAATGTAAAAAGATCCCTGAGTGGTAAGACATTGTAAGTCTTTTACTACTGATATTTGCGTCATTAAATGTTTTTTAAATCATGTTTATGTAGATGGCGGAAACGTCAACCTTATAAAACCAACATGTCTTACTAGAGAGTTTGTTAAAAAAATAAAAAAGTTTAAATTTTTGCTTAAAAGAAAGAAATTTGTGCTCGACATATCAAATAAAGAGCACCAGTAACATACATTTTTGCCAAGATTTTGATAGAAGTTAAAAGTTATCATTGCTGCATGAATATTGCTCTCCTCTTTTGACAGCCACTGCAACCTTAAAGGAAAATACCGGAGTAAGTTTTAGCATAGCCCTGCTGCACGAGCCTTCTAACAGCAATATATTTCTCATGAAATGAAAGAATTTCGAACAGCATAGACCTAACGCGAACGCGAAACACTTTACACTGAGTCAATGTAACCTCAGATCTTACTTTCTGTTTCCAACAGTCAGGTCCCATTGATTCAGTGTAAAGTGCCTGTTCGCTTCTGCGTTCGCGTTCGGTCTATATCTATATCTATAGATATATCTATGCTGTACCAAATGATTTTGTTCCACTCACTGACTAGCGCATTTAGCAAGCTCTTTCAACAGGGCTATGCTTGAATTCACTCCGGTATTTTCCTTTATCCAAAGCGACTTAGTTTGTCAACTATCTATTACTTCAGGGGAAATCTCCCCTGGAGCAACTTAGGGTTAAGTGCCTTGCTCAAGGGCACAACGGTGGCAGCCAGGATTCGAACCCTCAACTTCCAGACTGTACTAGCACACTAGTCAGGTTCCTTACCCACTATGCTACCACTGCCCATGCAACATCCAGATGTACTGATGTAGTGCCATGTTCACCCCCCTGCAGTTCTGTGAGATGATGTCTGCTCCCTCAGTCTGTGGCTGGGCGGGGCCCGTCATTGACCTCCTCCTGGACTATGTGGGCCACGTGAACCTCTGTGCCAGACTCACACAACAGCTCCTCACCCACCAGCACTGGACTGCAGTCAAAGACAGGACAAGTGAGGGAGGCTTAACACTGCACTTACGTACACAAAGATGCTTTCAGACATTCAGACATAAATACAAAAGTAGCATATTAAACTCTATTGATAGATAAAAAGAAGGTATTTTAATATGCAAAAGGAAATTAAGGTAATCATTTAGTAATAATTACCACTGACTGTGTACTCAATCTAATAACATGATGTTAAAGAGCACTGAATGTACGAACACTGTGATGATTAGATCATTGATATTGAAGTCGCGTCTCTTTTTCTGTTGATTACAGAGAACCCTCCATCCCTCAAGCAGCTGTGCCGGCTGCAGATCCGCCAGGGGGTGGGACTTCAGAGGCTGGGCCTCCTCCATACGCTGCCTCTTCCCAGCACCCTAATCAGATACCTCAGCTATGATAAATGAGCCTGCAGCCCACAGCCCACATGTCAGGGCACATCATTATTTAACACCTGACATGATGGGTGCAGATGGGTCGGACTGCCAGAGATGAGATGAACTGTAGCACTGATGTACAGTATTCACCTTACCTGTTAGAGTCTGATCCTGTGAGCCTTGGAGTCTCTACTATTATATTTATCCAAATGTAAAAAAAGTCTATGTGCATGATGTTGATATGTCTGAGTGTTGCATTGAACATAATATATATGTATATGTAAAATAGGTAATTTAATCATTTTAAATTAATTAATCACTATTAATTTCAGTAGTCATTCAGTCGTTTTCTCACACTAATGCTTCAATATTGTGATCAGTAATGCAACGCAAGGCACTCTCCTTTCCCCTCTCTGTCAGTTTATTACATCACAGTGTCCCCTTTGAGATGCCCATGTCCTATGCCCTTTAACCACAGACTCTCTCTAGTCCCCTACAGCTGTTGCGCTGAGCCAGGACACCTCCGGGGTCACCGTGAGCAGGTGGCACCCAGTGTCAGTGTGCGGATGCACTGGCTTTGCAGGTTATAGCATCCCACAGGGACGCCTAAAAATACACATCATTTACCCATGTGTGAAGAACTACTGTACTGTAAGAGGAGCCCACTGATGGACACTTGCAAGGTGCCAACAAAAGAGAGTTGTGTGTTTTTTTCCCTGTGGGAATTTTGTAAAATTACAAAATTTTAAGTTATAAAATTCTGTTAAATTGTTGTTGTTACTAGTTGTCATCATGTAACATTGGTTTAAAAGCTATATAACTATTTGCCACAAAGTTTGTTTGTGAGAGGTTGGAAGAGGAACCTTGAGATACTGTATACATTTGATTTACAATAAAATCAATACTTGATGCAACCTACTTCAATATACTGCAAAAACAAATTATCATGGAAAAATCAACAAACGCAGTGGAATTTTTCTTAGATGTTCTCACCTTTCAGTGAAACTTGACATGAAATTTAGTGGCATGACGTTGCCATTGGGTGGCACTGCAGCTCCTCAATGAGAACTTGTATTCCAGTTTTGGATGAAGCCAAGCATTTGCCTTTTAGAAAAACAAAATAAAAAATTAACAGATGGCAATAAAATTAACCAGCTCCTCAAGAGAAACATGCATTTCCTATGTACAAGTGCATTTGATATGATCTGTAGTCACTTATGTTAAGAAACTCACCAGAAATTATGTTCAACAACAATTATGCAATGTTGTGTTACATGTAAATCTGAACACATTTAAACATATATTTATTTTGTAATTGTTCCCAAATCGTTTTGTAATTCTAACATTGTCCTTGAACGCATTTTTTTTTTTTCCCCCTCTGAAGATTAATCTCCATTGCCAGGCCTTGTCGCTCTGCTTGCTATTTCTTTCAGCAAACTGAGTTTCCCTTTTTTTTCCACATCCTTTTTGGGAAAAGTCAACACAGCCTATCTATTGCCCTGTCACAGACTGAAGGAGAGAGCTATATCACTGTTTGGTTAAGGGGAAAGTCTCCAATTGACAAATAAAAAGTGCTGTCCAAAGGCCGGGGCTTTGAAAGGCCTCTCCATCACTGGTGTCTGTGCAAGTGGCAACACTGCACTGTGTGAGGAGCTGCCTGGCTCCGCTCCTGACTGGGCTACTGTTTAGACGACGCCTCGCTCCCTCGCTCTTTCATTCCTCCTCTACTTTATTGTCTATCTCTTTTTCTCTCTGTGTCATCACTCTCTCTTCCTCCTTTCCCCTTTTTCTCCAGCCTCTACATTCTATTTCTTCTACACTCTCTTTTTCCTCTCTGTGTGTGTGTGTGTGTGTGTGTGTTTGCCTACATGTGTGTTTGTGTGCATGTGAGTGTGAGTGCACCATTCTGAAAACTGGCATGCTCACCTTCTTTCTTTTTTTTCGCTGAAGGTAAAAGGATTCAGCTCTCACATTTTTAATCTCTCAGCTGGCAGTCCCCAATCCACACACACACACACACACACCACTTTTTCAGTCAAGGCTTATTGTTTGTTTGTACCGGATTGAACATCAACAACAACAACAAAAAAAAAACAACTATTGAGGACAAAATTAGCTTAATGAGGCTTTTGCATCTTAAGAAGGAGGAGAGTGGCACAGCGACACTGCCCTCTTTTCCCCTCCTCTGTAAATGTCACAATCTTGCATGCATAAGTAAGCAAAGCGCAGCACAAGAACGCATAATTGACATGGCTGGAGCGGAGCGCAGTACTTCATGGAGACAGGCAGGCATCCATTTTTGGAAGCAGCCAGCCAGTCGCTCAGGGTTTGAGTCTGAATGAGGCCATACTCTCTGTAGATTCGTTTGTACAGGCACTCTCCCAACAACCGTCCCCTGCTCGAGATGAGTAACTCAATCAGACTACCAAACACTCGGGCGAAACACACAGCAAGAGAGGAGAGACTGGTCAGCTTACTCCTTGGATGGAATGCAGCACTTTTGGTCAGGCGGTATGTTGTGTGTGTGTGTGTGTGGTTGGGGAGGAAGGAATGGGCGATCGGCAGCCCCGGTAATATTTCAGGCTTGATTTGATTTAATTGCAATTGCAATAATAACAAAAGGGATGCTTGTGAGATATCAGTCAGGCTGCAGACGCAAAAGGGCACTTGTCCACTCAGACCCTCTGGTGAGTCCACCAAATGCCATGCTGTCTCGTTTCATCTTCTCCTCTTTTTCTTTTCCTTTCTTTCTGTTTTTTTTTTTTTTTTTTTTTTTTTGCTCTCGCATGTCAGAGTCGCACGAGACAAGATCGAGCAATACCCTTTTTAAAATATTGACTTTTATTATATTCCAGGGCAGGCCGCTAACAATGTAAACATAACCTGTCAATATCTTTGTGCAGCTATAATTAATTTGATACAAAACAGGTGGTCCATCATCACATCATCCATACATGCATCAGAACCTTCATCAGACCAGGGTCGGACGGGACCAAAAAGTGGCGAGCATTTTGGCCATGGCGCCACCATGATTTATTCAATAATAGTAATGTTGTGTCTAGCTAAAATAACACTGTAGGTTTGACATATTGCATGAATATGAGAGATTTAATTAAAGTTGCCCAATATCCTTTATGAAAATTATTACTATGGCAGTACATGCCTGCATCAGACACAGAACACATACTGTAAAGTCTCTTAATGCTATAACCTTTGATTGATGTCACAGGCTAGATATCCACCTCCATTAAAGAATAAAGCATGAAGTGAATGTGTCCCTTCAGTGGCTCAAAGTCCTACTTCTTATACTTGGTGCCTTCTCTCAATAGTGTGGATTTATTCCTAATCTAACTCAGTTTTGCCACTCATCTTCCTACTTTTGGGAATTCAGGCATTATCCCATGAAAACCGGAGTATAGCGGACTTTGGGACAGATTACTGTATCAATGACATAAACAGTAAATATGTAATTGAGTCTTCTTAGCGCAAAAAAAGAGCCAAGTGGATAGAAATAAATAAATAAATAAACAAACAAACATATCAAACCGAGCAGCAGGCTTGTTTGGATGAGGGCAGGGCGAGAGTGGAGCGTGCCCAGTGCAACACTGGAGGCTGGCCTGTGACTGATAGTCAGTCAGGACTCCCAGTTGGGGCGCCGCAGCTCAACTTGACTCCTCTGAACCTCGTCCAACTGCGCCACTGAGACAGCCAGTCAGTCTAACCCAGTATGCATCCGGCCAGCTGCACCTGACACCCCAGCTAGTGTGTGTGTGTGCATATGTGTGTCTGTGTGTGCTTCTGTGTGCATATGTGTGTGTGTGTGTGTGCTTCTGTGTGCATGTGTGTGTGTGTGTGTGTGTGTGTGTGTGTGTGTGTGTGTGTGCACGAGAGAGAAGAGAAAGTGTGTGTGGGTGAGAGAGAGAGAGAGAGAGAGAGAGAGAGAGAGAGAGAGAGAGATGGGATAAGGAAGATGAAGTGTATGTGTGTGTTTGTGTGCTCAGGCGTGTGTATATGTGTGTGCTCGTGTGCTCATGCATGCATGTGTGTGTGTGTGTGTGTGTGTGTGCTCGTTTGCGTCCCAGGTTTCCATCACCTGATGGAGGAACCCCACTGTCTGTCTGTCTCACACTAGCAGGGGAAGCCGTTAAGCAGAGCTGCTGCTTTTAATGAAATGCTGCATCCGCAGCACCTCCCTGGGTGTCCTCTACTCCTACTGAACAAGCTGCACTGCAAAGCTGCCTTCACAGCTACTGCTACTACAGACACATACAGTACACTAATGTTTGCTTTTCCAAACACTACAAACATTACTGATTTAATTCAACATTATTTAATGCTCAGCAAGGATTTGTCTTTCGACAAAGGTTTAAAGCTGGCAAACAATTACTGTTACTTACTGATGTTTATTTTTGTACATGATTTTGTATTAAATAGAGCATTGAGCAAACACCCCTTGTGTCACCACTTAGCTTGGTTCCAATAGGGTGGTTAATGTGTGTCATATAAGCCTGAGGATGTATGAGAGCTGGCAAACAGAAACAGGACAATAATACTAGTAAGAATAATAATCAGGCTTCACTATTAGGAGTTACCTATCTGAGTTTTAAATCAGCAGGATTTATAAACAAATATTCAGTACTGGTTTGCATACATTATATCTCTCGCCCCAAGTGGCTAATTTCAAATCACTTTGCACAATTTGAAAAAAATGTTTAGCTCCAAATGAGGGGCTCATCTCTGTGCTAAATTGAACTTGCTGTAACAATCTCTGCAGATCAACAAGTACCAGAGCACCTAATGTCCATCTTTTTCTTTTGTCAATCAATCTTTTTGTGGAATATTCCTCTTCTCCAACAGTATATTGGAAATAGTAAAATAAGTCAGGGAAAAGAGTTGTCAAAGCATACCTGACTGAATGGATTTTGTTTACAACCTTGCATACTAAAATATATTAAAATATATTTCAACAGATATTGCCCTTGAGCTGTTATTAAGCTGTCTTATAAAAGTAAATGCATCTGAATTCATGTTTAACAATTTAGCCATCAATTTCTCAGAGCATTGAGAGACGACAGACGAGAGATTAGCAGAGAAACTGAAAGAATGATATCGGTCGATGTTACACTAGAGCCGCCATCCATGCTTGTCTTCATTGCATTGGGAGAGAGAAACTGGGACTTGCAGTCCTTGAATCATGTCTGTCTCACATCGCCATTGAGAGGAAGCACGGTAGTTCAGTTTACTGATGTATCCTTCAAAGGAAAATTTGCCTCCAAGCAACGACCCCGAATGGACAAACCTGCCAGAGGAAATGGTCATCAAAGGGAGGTTTTTCCATGATGTAATTACTCTGGACAAAGGAACAAAACCTAGAGCCTTCAGCATTAAATAATAAATAAATAATAAAAAAAAAGAAACGATGTGCATGATCACAACCAGTGAACTCAAGGCCTCATTTTTAGGGTCATGTCTAATGGAAACATTCTCCACTGATCAAAACCATCAGCAGACTTTATTTATTTATGTCTAGCGTCAGTGGTTAGTAAATATGACAAGTGTGAATGGTATGAATGACGTGTCGTAAACACCTATAATAACTGATCTTTTTTTCACAGACGTGCAAAAAGGCTGCAAGTGTTGTTGGGCTTTGATGTTGTCTTTGTGCTGACTGACGGCGCTGCATCCCTCTGGATCAAACCTGTCTTTGATCAGCTCAAATATTTAATTATGGTCTGGACTGCCATAACCTCAGAGGGAGCTCTAAAAGGCCTAACCCTGTGGATAGTCAAAGAGAAACCCAACTAGCATTGCTCTGATCTAAGGACTGACATATGTTTGCAAGCTCAGACCTTATTAATTTTGTGTGTGTGTGTGTGTGTGTGTGTGTGTATGTATGTACTGTATGTAGGTCTATCTCTCTCTTTCTCTCTTTCTTTCTCTCTCTCTCTAGTAGGTGCAAGAGTCTATCTGTCTCTGTGTAAGGTCCATTCTTCTCTTTTGGCTCTTTCCCTTTTCTCCCCTCTTGTCTCTAGCCTGTTCTGTACCATTTCATGTCTCCTTGTACAAACCTACCAGAGAGATGGACAAAGCCTGGGCCCATTACTAACAATAGTCCGCGAGACATTTCACTAAACAGAATAAGAGCTCCTTCCATGTCAATCACTCCTTGTTTCACCTTGTATGTGTGCAGATGGAGGGATTGTTGTGCTCCATTAAGAGAGAGAGAGAGAGAGAGAGAGAGAGAGAGAGAGAGAGAGAGAGAGTTGGTGAACTCTAACCGACCTCTCGGGAGTGTAGAGTTATCAACTGTCAGTCTGCATCACTCTGACCTTCTATCATATTTCTCCTATGCGACTGGCGCGCACAAACACACCCATCACCCATCCATTGCATGACCTTTCAACGCCCACTCATTGCTGAATATGTGTTGAGTCAGACAACACGCCAGTACATACACACCCACCGTCAGCTGGATTACTTGAAAGCCAATCTACCATAATAGAGGTCTCTTGCCTGTGGGAGTGATAGAAGAGTAGCCTGATTTTTACCTGGGCAGGTTCCACAAGTGATTGACCTAGCCATCCCACACTTTATGAGTAATGAAGTGTGCCGAGCACTAACCTACATCTATGCATTACTTCTCAACAAGTGAGAGTATTGAAATGCAGTTTATGCATTTATGTATTTTATTCTATGCCCTTGTATCAGAATTATCAGTGAGCAGAAGAGTTCAGCATAGTCAGTCAACAGGTTTTATATTTTATTTGTATTTTTTTTTTTGCAAATACACTATGACTTATTATTATTATTACCTCAACCAAGGAGGTTATGTAGGGATTTATTCTTAAAGTGATAGTTCAGCGTCATTCAAACAGCTCTGTTGCACGAGCCCGCTGACTACACTAGATAATGAGTGGAACGAAAGAAGAACATAGACCAAACATGATCACAAATGTCCAAGGCACCACTAAACTTACTTTCGATTTTGAATGTGTTGGTGCCATTGACTCAATGTAAACAGCTTGTTCACAGCATTTGTGTTCAGTCTATGCTGTTCCAAATTCTTTCATTCCACTCGCTATCTAGTGTTAGCAGGCTCGTGCAACGGGGCAATGCCTGAATGACGCCAAACTATCAATTTAAACATTGATTCCTTGACCAATAAATATTTCCTTCATATAGATTACGCAAATTATACAATAGTTTGCATTGAGCACTATTCAAAGGATCATAACCAAGGACCAGGAAGTGTTTTGGAATTCAGGGTATATAACGCTGTAACTGCACTGATGCAGCATTTTTGTGGAAAAAAAGGTAGATTTTCCCCATTGCCTGAATGGGTCTCTCTTCGTATGTTTGCAAATTACTATAGCTACGTAGCCTGGCGAATGCCAAACTAAAAATCACAAGTGATATTTAGTCTGGAGACCTACCTATTGCATTTCTCGTAGCGGAAGCATCGTTTACGATTGTCCAGAGCCGTTTATTGGGCGCTACGAATGTCTATCATACCGTCTGTACATACATCGGAGCCAATACCAGAGCCACCACGTTACGTAAAATGCAATCGAGGGCCGTACAAATCCCTTTTTGTTCTGTGATTGGATACCGAAAGCAGGCGAGAAAATCGGCCATGGTCACCATGCTGCTTTGCAGAGTGAAATGAAATAGGCACGCAAAGGAGCATGGGAACTCCCAGGCTAATAGCTACGGCAAAGATCATTGAACACTGACCAAGAGCAACATAACATGTTACAATGAAAGCAAACATTAATAATAAAATTCATATCAGTGTATAGGGCTTGACTCTGGTCTGCATAAGGGTAAGGGTTAGGGTCCCTCCCCCCACCCCCCAAACCGAACAATCCGGCGTGAATCAACACGTAGTCCTATTGTTTTATAGTGCCAAGCGCTATTGATAGCCACCTCAATCACTGGATTTCATGCAAGGCAGACTGAAATAGCGAAACAGCAGCTAACGGTAACAGAATGGGGCATTTCAAAACGAAAGCAAATCTATTAGGTTTCGTTTTTGACATGCCTCATTCAGTTAGCGTTAGCTGCCGTTTCGCAAACTCGGTCTACGATGCACAAAATTCGATCATTGAGGTGGCTTTCACTAGCGCTTAGCAGTATAAAACAGCAGGGCTACGTGTTGATTCACTCCGGATTATACCTTTAACGAACATTTGAACCCCCATCCTGGTCTCACAAAAATCGGTGAAATATCCACAAAATCTTGAGACTGCAATCTGTGGTGGGAGCACGTAATTCTGGTGATGGGAGTACAGAGAGACCACTAAGAGTCAATAAACGGCACCTCTCGCCCGCTTTTACTCTTTGGTAACAGGGTACAACACAAGCTGAGAAATTACATGTTTATATTTAGTAACATGTGGTCTTGCCCGATTCTATTTGTGGCATCTGTGTTCCTCTGCACTGTGTAAGGGAAAGAGAAACTTCAAACTGAAAAACATATACGATACATCTAACTGAAAAAACACACACAATACATCTAACTGGAGAAATGCATCCATTTGAAAAGCATATACATATAACTGAAAATCATATATAATTATACAACTATACTACAACTACACCAAGCAATTGCCAATATTTTAAATTATTTCATCTACTGTACTCTCATCTGTCTGAACCATGTAGATACAGTAGCCTAACCCTAGGGTTACACTGGATGCGTTAAGTTAAGTGTTAAGTCAAGTTCCATCAAAAATACATTGAAATGAATGGTAATAGAATTTTGAATGTTGGCTGTTATGCCGCATCTGGTGTAGCCACTTCCATTGTTTATAATGGAAGCTAATTGCTATGGCAGATAAGTCTTTGACTTAACGCATCCAGTGTAGCCTCCCTGTAAGTGTTTGAATCCTTGAAATCTTGAATTGCATGACACGTTATGTCAGTAGAGAGGATGACACTCAGAACTCTTGACTCATCACTGACAGACGTCATTCTGATGTAATATTCTGACACAAATAGCCTAACAGGGAGGCTACACTGGATGCGTCAAGTCAAAGACTTATCTGCCGTAACAATTAGCTTCCATTATAAATTAGAAAAGCGCTCAGAGAGCGCAGACCTCCGCCAAGACAACGTGGTCACAGATGGTGTTCTGGATCACCAATCGCCACCAAAATCGAATCAGTTCTTACTTGTCCCAATACACACGTTGTCCGGAAATTTCATCCAAATCCGTGAAGTACTTTCCGAGTTATCTTGCTCACAGACAGACAGACACACACACAGACTCACACACGCCGAGCAAAACATAACCTCCTTAGCGGAGGTAATAATAATGATAATGGAAGTGGCTACACCAGATACGGCATAACAGTCAACATTCTACATTCTATACCCCATTCATTTCATGTACCCCATGTATTTTTTATGGAACTTGACTTAACACTTAACTTAACACATCCAGTGTATCCCTAGGGTCAGTAAAGCAGTGTTTGCTTGACATGCACGATCATCAGATATTTCACTAGGACTACAAGTCTCGAGTGACTGGTGATTTGGTCCTCTGTGACAAGGCCTGAGCCTGAGCGGCACCATGCCGGGGACATTAGGAGAAGACTGATCTAACAGGGACTGACCTGGAATACACAAAAAATGGCCACTGACCTGGAAGACCAGCATGAACAGCATTGAGGAATGACCCAACACAGCTCAGGCACCGAGCCTGCAGCGATACCATACAAGTTATTACAACACCACTCACAGCAATGGCAGCATTGTAGAGATGTGTTAGGATGTACACATCTACACACTGTTGGAATGCCTTAAAAATATGCCAGTGTAAGGCGCGCGCATGTTATTTTACTGTCAAACATTTGGTTTGTGGTGTATAAGACAGATGCAGGTTCCCTTGTCTGTTAGTCGTTTATGAAGAATTGGAGGAAGATTTCCTTTACTTGATTGTATAGCACATTGACCAGTTCACATAAAACCTCCCTAAAATAATATTTTCCTTTTATCAGCCTTCAAAATGTCCCCCATAGGAATTAATGGGATGTGTAGCAAAATGTAGCGAAACATTTCAAAACTAGATGTGTATGCCTATTGCTGCTCACTATCACAATTAGTTTTTGTACATTTCAGAACTTTTTTTTTTGTGCATTTTCAAAAAAAAAGTGTGAATGTGAGTGAAGTTGTAGAAAAACCCATTTAGGCACGGTCCCGTTCTCAGCGTCAAGGAGCCTATGCTTAAAAAAATTAAATAAAATAAAAAACCTTATTGTGCACATCCTCGTTGCCTTTTTCCTGGTGTCCACACATTTTATAAAGCATGTCTGCTATTTCAGTAAACACGAAACTCTTGAAGAGTGGCTTTCCTCCTCGATCTTAGCCAGATTAGGGCTGTTTGTGAATGACTTGTCAAGTGGTCATTCCCAGCCCCTCTGAACTAATGAAATTGCTCTTTCTCACCATTCTCTAGCCCCGGCTTCATCAGGTGCCAGCTTCAATCCTTGGGGGAGAGACAGTGTGGAGCACAATTCAAATGGAAATAAACAAATTGCAACAAATGAAGAGGCTTTAAGTAGGGGGGGTTGCTGGTGTTGAGGACGCACTGTTTTCTGATGCTAATGCTAAAGCTAAAAGCTCTTGAGTGTCACTTATGGCCTGTTATCGTCTGAGAGCCATCCTCCTATCTCTAAGTGGAGCGGCTAAAGGAGCCATCAGTGGAGACGCTCGCTCGGGGCTATTTACAGCACTTGCATCTTTAACAAGTGACCTTGAGGCTAAGGAGAGCGATAAAACTCTGCTTTCAGGCATTTTTTATTAGAGTACATGAGGATTGTTTTAGGGAGATCAAACCAAAGGAAGACATACAGACTGTCTTCTTAATCAAACACAGAGTGATGAATCGAGGATGTTTCGGGTTGTGCTGTTTAGACTCCATTGAAACTCCACTCCATGAAATGCATCATGTTACTTGCTAGTACTTTGTGGTCAGTCTAACCCAGCTTGTTAGCTGGCAAAAAAAGAAAGAGATGCATAACAACTCTTTTTTAACTGAGAAAACGATTTGTGGTAGCTAGACATACCCTAGCGGCGGCAAATAAATGTTATCAGCCTGTACGTCTAGTAGCAAGCCATAAGGAATTTGATTGGATGATCTAATCACAACGCTCTATGTGTTTAAGGCGCAACACAATTGAATTGGTGTTTACATTGTGTTCGTTCCTCCGATTGACCATAGGCTATCCTGTTGCATGCAGAAATAAGAAGAAGATAACAACCTTGTTCCGCCTACAATTGAGTTCAGTCTATTTCTCGATGCCAGACTATACATTTCAATTATATAGGATGGCCAGCCAGGCTAGATTTGTGGTACACCCTCACTCTCATCAATGTGCAACTTGGCTCTGCATATACAGTATACTCTACAAATTCACCTTGCTGCACTTTAACCCTGATTTATGAATCACAAAAGACACATTAGTGTCTTTCAATTATGCTGCGTCAGAGTAGCCTGGCTATCACGCAAACTAAACAACCACACGTGATATCTAGTCTGGAGACCCACCTATTGGTTTTCTCGTAGCGGAAGCGTTGTTTACGATTGTCTAGGCCGTTTTTTTGGGCACTACGAATGTCTATTATAGCATCTGTACATAGCTCAGAGCCAATACCAAAGCCACCACGTGACGTAAAATGCAACCGAGGGCCGTGCTAGTCCCTTTTTGTTCTGTGATTGGATACCTAAAGCAGGCGAGAAAATCGGCCATGGTCACCATGCTGCTTTGCAGAGTGAAAAGAAATTGTGTGTGCAAAGAAGCATGGGTAGTCTCAGGCTAGCATCAGAGACCTTTCTTTTTCCCTTTATAACATCTCTGCCACAACATTGACTTAAAACAACGCGCTAGTCACCACACAAAAGCTAGCAACAGCTCCTACTGGAATGTGTTGTGATGGACTGATGTGCTTGGTTTTGATTGGAATAGACTATGTGTCCATTAGTGCTCGGATGTGAGATGGCTGCTGCTGATTGGAGCTTGAGAGACACCAGGAAAGTCACTCTGCACCCAGTTGAAATGGATCTGTTTACGTTGGAGCTGCCTTTGGCAGTCATCTGTCCGTACCTGGACATTTGCTGATGGGAAGCAGAGAGGACACTTAAGGGATGTGTGTGTGTGTGTGTGTGTGTGTGTGTGTGTGTGTGCCCGTGCGCGTGTACGTGTGTGTGTGTGTGTGCGTGTGCGCGCGTGTACGTGTGTGTATGCGTGCGTGTTTGTGTGTGTGTGTGTGGAAGCGTGCATGTTTTTTTGTGTGTGTGTGTGTCTGTGTGCATTTCTCTGTGTGAAAGGGGAGTTTGAACTTGGCTTGCAACTGGACCACTTACTCAGAGTTTTTGGAGTCAGTCTGGTATAACAGATGAACACAGATGAGCCTTAAACCTCTCCCTCCACCGCAGGCAGGCCGGCCAACAGCCCTTGGCAATGCCACTGTCCAGCTCAATATCTCATAACCCAACTCCTGTCTGTCCATCACAGCTCTGTCATAGAACACCAGGCAGGCTGACTTGGGTGACCTCACACAAGGCCAAATGCTGCCCATATCACTTTGAAAGAAACACAGACAGCATGCAGACAACTAGAGGGGGAATGCAATGCGTCAAAAAGCAATGGGGAGATTTTTGCTTGGTTTTAAAGAAGGTTCTTATGTCCAGGGGCGGCACCAGGTGGGAGGGGGGGAGTTAAGATGATTCCTAAGACCTTGCACTCACAAGGGTGGACAGACAACATTTTGGTATTATAATTAATGGACAGATAACATTTTGATATTGTAATTAATGTTTTGGGAGGCCCAAAATTATTTTCCTGTTGAGTGCCATATTCAGATTAGGGTACACGAGTTCATGGCATGGATCATGGGACCAGTTATGACATGTACTTTAATGGATCTATGACATGCTCCTGCAAATGTACTGTATGCCCCTTCCTCCTCCATTTTCAAACTGCTCTGGAGATTAAGATCTTTGGTGATGAGCGGTGTTTATAAGTGAAATCATTCACCACAACGGCCTCGGTGTTCCCTTGAGCAAACATTCTCAAAGGACGGAACACTAACGTAAGCTCTCCTCCTCCTCCTCCTTCTCCTCCACACGCTCCGTCTAAATTTCCAATTTATTATCAACTCCAGAAATAGCAAAGTAAATCTACTGATGTGAGTTCTTTTTTAATCTCCCCGCTCCATGCTCTCTCTTTTCCTTCTTCTTGCTTCCTTCTTTCTCTGTCTAAATAAAACAGATACGAGCTGCATGGCTTTACACTTCAAAGCCGCTCTCAAAGCCTGAACAAAAGAAATTTAGAAGCTCTGGAAGTGCAATATGAAGTTTCTTTCTTTAAGCTATGAAACTGAAGGACTAATCATCATAGTCGATGTAGCTGACTAGACGGCACCTTGGGGATTTGGAGGGAATAAGGGACCGAAGGAGAGAGTCGGCTGCCCAGGCTGTGCCAGAACCTTCCGGCAGGCAGCAACTGTAAAGCTCTGCTTGTCTATAGGGAGACCAAGCAAGGCAAAAACAGTACTGCAGGGGTATACAGTACGGACATCATTAGAAGATGAATATTGTATATTAGCCTTAATTTCTCCTGATCAGCAGCTCATTTCTTTCAAGTTATGCCCCCATTTTTCAATGTAGAGGAAGTTTTTAAATTATCTGATGCCAAAGAGTTTGTTCCTCATAGTTGCTAATAACCGTTTGCAGATGAAAGAATGATTACTACAGACATACAGTAAGAACTCTTTTTGGGGCTTTGAGGTATACCACCATGAAGTGCTTGAATTCAGTAGGAATATTTTAATTGCTTTAGTTCAGTATGATGAAAAATGTTAAAAGGAAATGACTACTGTAAGTGGCTGTCTTGCTTGAGTGGCAAATTTAATTCAGAAACACAGATGATGATAACAAATATAATTTGTAGTAATTATTACATTCTTGAACGCGGCGTCAGGAATTTGTTCATGTTCACTGGCACAGGAAATGGACGTCTTTTCTTTCCCTTTCAAAATTAAATGTGATAATAATAACTTTTTTTTTTTTTAATCTCACCTTGCAATAAAAGACTTGGAAGCACAGTTGTTTCAATCCAGCCCAGCCAGTGAACCTAAAATGGCACCTCTTTCCTCTGGCTACCTGTTCTGAGTAACAGCCCTGCACATGGATTGCCAATTATGTCTGACCTGACCAAATTAAGATGTTTTATTAGTGGGCTTGGCCTTTAGTTACTGCATACTACTGTGTATTACAGGTGACTGATCAGGCGCAAAGTCAGACTTGTGAATATCAATGACATTTGACTGTTCAGAACGCCTAATGGAAATATAATGTATGTCAGAAATATTTTTTTTAATAAAAAAGGACAGATTTAACTCCTGTGTAATCCCCTGTAATACAATCAAGTTTGCCCTTTGAGAGAAACCTTAAAGTAATAACTAAACAAGAGGAGAGCTCGAATGCTGGTGGGTTTGATTGCAGAAATAATCCATTTGCTATCCAAATAGATGACTTGAGGCAAATGGCTGTAAAATGTTCTAGCTGACGCCACAGAGGTTCAGCATCAGATAATGGTCACTAAGACGTCAATACTGTCAAAATGGCTACAATCTCATTGGTTGCCACAACCTCTGATGCATTTTTTATGATATTCCAATTACACACTTTTAGTCTGAAGCCGTTACGAAGGCTAGGGGTGCGATGACATCAGGGTGTGTCCACATATCAAATATAACAGGCACTCGGGAGGCCTGCACAACAAAGTGGTGATAAAACTGTAACCGCTACCAAACACACCCTTGTCTGGTGGCGAAGTCGACTTGCACGAGTTCAAAGGTGCCACTGACATCATCCTGACAGCGGCCCATGATGCAACCTCTTTTGCTTTATAATTCAATTAGAGGCCTGCACTGCGAGCTACTGTAGGGGGCTTGTGTGTGTGTGTGTGTGTGTGTGTGTGTGTGTGTGTGTGTGTGTGTGTGTGTGTGTTGCCCTGAACAGATTCAAAGAGACAGAGCGGGGCTAAAGCCCAGCAAGGATGGACAAACAAGCCACTGAGGCATGGAGGGAAAGCAGGGAGGGTGGAGAAGAGCGAGAGAGAGAGAGAGAGAGAGGAGAGAGAGAGAGAGAGAGAGAGAGAAAGAAAAAGAAAAGGTGCAGTAGAAACACTAACGGAGGGGGAGAAGGACAGCGAGCGAGCGAGGGACAGTGTAAAAGCAGAGAGACGAGAATGAGTGAGGGGTTGCGGAAAAATCTTGATTGAGTAACAGACTAATGGGCCGGACTCAACTGGATCACTAACCAATCAGGCAAATCTCCCCTAATGCACCCTGGCCCATCCATCAGGCCTCTATTAGATTACAGCTCTCTTTAAGGTCACTCAGCAGTACAGCCTCAGAGCTCAGCTCAGCTCAGCTCTGCTCCAGACCTAAGCAAGTCCCTAGCTCAGGGGTGGGCAATTATTTTGGCCAAGGGGCCACATTGGCTTTCAGATTTTGACTAACGGGCCAGGTGTTAACGAAATTATGTCGATAAATTGGCAAGTCTCAAGCCTCACTAGCTTCACTTTCTTCAGAGGACATGTTAATATGCAGGTTTAAAAGGGTGGAATTTGCTTTTCATGATCATACAACACATTTGATAAGTAAGGCCTATAACCTACAGTAAGTCACCATGACTAAATGAGAAATAATTTTATTTTGGGAAGGCTCCACGGGCCGCATGAAATAGCTCCGCGGGCCGCATCTGGCCTCCGGGCCTTAGTTTGCCCAGGTATGCCCTAGCTGCTGCTGACTGCATGGCCTGCCTCCTCACAATGGCTCAATCCCAATGCCCACCCTAAGCCCGGAATCCTCAAAGACTTAGAATTAGAATGAGTCTTGCCTTGTGATTGGCCTGTTCATACTAGTCAGAACCAGTCGTGAGAATTTCACAATTCCACACATTACCACACGTTTATTGCACAATTAGTAGACTGGAAAAATACTAAGGGGGAAGGGAGGCATTCAGACAAAAACAATCTTGCCAGTCCAAAGGCTTTTTGTCAGCATCTCAGAGCAGTTACCTGTCTTTGATGAACTAACTGTTTAGGAGGCTAAAACAGACGAGGCAGTCATTAGTTGATCCCTGATTGGAATCACTGACAAACGGCTCCGAACGCACTGGTCTCAGCACTGCCTCGGCAAAGTTATTGCCGTGCTTATCAGCAAAGCCAATAATGCTCCCGAAGATCCCCCCAACCCCAGCACACACACACACCCTTCCCCATAACAGAAACAGTTTCTAATGGCATACGTCTGTGTGGAGCTAAATAATGAAGTGAGGAAAAATAAAGATTGCTTGCTTCCGAAAGGGTGATTGCGTAGCCGTAGAGCCTTCGACTGCTTGGTTTGTATTAGCTGGAAAAAACAAGAGTCATAAATTAAGATTCAATTTATTCCCCTCAACGATTTATGTGACCGATGAGACCTAATGGAGTTACAGTGTTGGGGATGATCACACCGAGAGGCGCCGGGAGTCTCATAAACTGCAACGAGGGGACAGGTTTAAGTGCCGCGCAGTAAAACTTCAGCTGTCTTCTGCCGACAGTGTGGCAGGGCCCGGCCGTCCGGCCAGCCAGGGGTGAGTGAGTGATGGGACGGAGATGTGGGAGACCGACTGCCCCTCTTTAACTGTGTCTGTCTGGCCATGGCTCCTGGATAGGAGCTCAGCAGATAGGAGCCAACCCCCCGGGTGCCTTTGTGTGTGTGTGTGTGTGTGTGTGTGTGTGTGTGTGTGTGTGTGTGTGTGAGTGGGGTGGAGGAGTGGGGTTGGGGGTCCTCATGTTGTGTGGTTAATGATCTGCTTGCTACTGGCATCCTGTATGGTGAGTAGGGGTACTGGTGATGTTGGGCTGAGGTTTGTGTGTGTGTGTGTGTGTGTGTGTGTGTGTTGGAGGTGGGGGTGGAGGTGTTGTGTGTGCGTGTGTGTGTGTGTGTGTGTTGGGGGGTGTGTGTGTTGTGTGATTGGGGGAGACTGTGCTGAGGCATTAATAAGGCCAACAAGGTACCAGGGGTACAGCCCTCATCGGTGGTGCCAAGGCTGCCATCCAGCTGATTAGTACCTCTGTGAGAGGACGGCAGCTGGTTGGGAGGCGTACGTGTGTGTGTGTGTGTGTGTGTGTGTGTGTGTGTGCGTATGTATGTGTGTATGTGTGTGTAGGTGTGTATTGCATGTGTGAATGATTAAAAGAGTGAGGTGTGTGTGTGTGTGTGTGTGTGTGTGTGTGTGTGTGTGTGTGTGTGTGTGTGTCTATGAGCATATGTTTGCAGGTCAATATGAGACATGTACTTGTACGACAAATAGAGATGTAAATAGTCATGTAAGCGTGTGAAAATCTGTGTGTTTCTACTGGTAAATATGTTATTGTCAGTGTGAGAGTGGGGCTGATCCTCATGAGTCTATCCCCACATCACTCAGCAGCAGCAGCTGACTCATATTCATCAAGGTCTGCCTAAGACACACACACACACACACACACACACACACACACACACACACACACACACACACACACATATACAGGTAACTCACACAAATGCATGCATGACCACATACACCAGATGGTGACTGTGGTTTAATATTTATACTGTAGATGGAGAGAGATAAAAAATACACAATAGCAAATCACTTTTTTATAAGTGCAATGTTGTCTTTATTATGTTCATAGGTTTATGTCATTAATATCACATTCGTTGGTCATGAGATATCAAATTTACTAGTGTAATTCAATGAGTTACTGATTGCTGCAAGTCACTTGCTTCTTTGATAGGCCTATTTGTAATAATTGATCATTTTATATTTCATTGGTGCAAAACACTAGTATTAAATCACATTTTACCACAAACAGAAGATGCTGTATATTAAGTCATCCTTTAAATCCATTAATTTAGCTTGTATTCGTAAATAGGAGCTTTTAGGCTGAAGTGCGGTCTATAGTTACAGTATCAGGTTATTGCGTGGACTCTACAGCTCTCTCTCTCTCTCTCTCTCTCTCTCTCTCTCTCTCTCTCTCTCTCTCTCTCTCCCTGTCTTTACCCTCCCTCACTCGCACACACACGCACACTATTGTGGTCGCAGTATATCTCCTTCACTTGGCATATCCCTCCAACTCGCTCGGAGCGTTGGCTGACTGAACGACGCTGTGATCTCCCTAAACATAGCTTATCCTCCATCCACCGTGGATATACTCTCGTCGGGTCGCATATCTTCAGCTCCGTTAAAGGTCTATTCGCACTTTGTCTGTCACTAAATTATTCTTTGAAGTCTGAGAAAAGGGTAGAAGTGTTATTTTAGTGAGTGTTGCTAGCAGGACTGTTTATTCTTGATTCGCAACCATAGACGGTTTAGCTGACGGGGAAGCAGTACTCTGTCGCTTCATTAAAAAGAAATAACCGCAAATCTGTCGTCGCGAAAGGACATGGACAGAATACGCTTTCCAGCGTGATGAAAAAAATATGCGTTTTTGATATTTTCAGTACAGGTAACTTTTGAGGTGTACTGGCGCTACATTGTGCCATGCAAAACAAGAGATGATTCCTTGTGCACCCTGTCAGTATCGTATCCCACACTTACTCTCTGGAGAACTTTGGTCCTTTACCGGGGTCTGGATACCCATCTTTACGCACCATATCTCCAAAAAGTGGACCAAACTTTAGAATATAATAGGACGCAGGGATATTTCTTCTTTTCCTTTTCATTTTTTTTTTCAGTGAGACGTATGTCGTTGCGATATCTTCCATGCCACCGACCATCGTGATAAATGGACAAGAATGTGGCAGACACCATTTGTGGAGAAACTCGATAGAGAATCCGCTGGCAAACCGGGAGGACTGGATTAAGTTCTTAAAAATATACGTGTCGTATGCAACCCACGCGTCTTTTTCTGTGAGGTGGGCTTTGAGAAGAGCAAAGGAGGGATGTTGGTCCGAAACAAATTTCCGTTCATCCTCGGGTTTTGGCACTTCGTGGTCAACCAGTTATTTTTGACATCATTTCCCCTTGTATTCCAGGTATGTATTTTACTTCTCATTGCCAATATCAAAATTATTACTTGAATGAGACATTTTTAAAGTTTCTTGGTACCAGCATCACATTCGGGGAGTAGACAGCAGTAAACAGACCAGCAACGCGCCAGTCCAAGAGTTCAACATACTTGAGTATAGGCTACTTGACAGTGATTAATCTACGAATAAATTCTACGAAGATAGAAAATCAATATTTTTTTCACTATTACATAATTCTTTGGTCGCCAAGTTGCCTTTGAAATACTAAATGTAGCCTATACCATTCTTTTCTGTTACATGTTAATATAGGAGCTCAAATATGTAATTTTTACTAAACTGTCCTAATTGAACATAAATGAGCATCCAAGCTGGTAGCACAACACAAGAGTTGTGCACTTTGCCTCAGAATCAAATCAGCACACTAAAACCCCAAAAGAGTGATCACACAACCCCTGTCAAATTTGATCTACCCAATCAAGTATCACATGTAGTGATATTTTTTGTCTTCTTTACTTTGTTACTGCAGTGTTATGATCATGTGTTGTGCGAGTAAACAAAGAGTTTAGGTGTTAAGTACTCTGTGACGCTAGCCGCTTGGAGAGAGGCAGTATAGTGTCAGGGATCAGGGATTGCCCTGTGCTTCTCGCCAGGCATTTTGAGGCGTGTGGTGGGTACCACAGCGTGCGTGGGCACTCTCTCCACCGCTAGCAACTGAGGAGAGACCTCAGCCTCCTCCTCCTCAGCCCCCACAGCCTCTTAGCCTTCACCAGTGGGAGGAAAGAACTCCAGCACTGGAGTGCAACGAGAGGGAGAGGGAGGGAGAGAGAGAGGGAGAGAGAGGGAGAGAGAGAGAGAGAGGGAGGGAGAGAGAGGGAGAGATGGAGATTGGAGTGAGTGTGAGAGACAAGCACAGGCAGAAACACTGACAGAAATTAAGTGAGTGAGACTGGAGGAGAGAAATGGAGTGATACAACCAGTGTGTGTGTGTGTGTGTGTGTGTGTGTGTGTGTGTGTGTGTGCGCGCACAAGAGAGAGAGAGAGAGAGAGAGAGGCGGAAAGAAAGTGTGTGTGCAAGTGGAACTAAAAGTGAAGTGGAGAAAGGGAATGAAACAGTAATGGTACAAAGTGTAAGAGCAGAACCTATTGTGGTGGTAAAAGTGACTGTGAGGGGATGGGGGAGATTAAGTGCGAGAGTGATGGATGTAGTAACAAACACAAGAGGGATGATCATGTGGGAGACAGAGAGGGGACTTGTGTCTGTCATCAATCTGCTGTCGCATGTCCTCCTCCTCCTGTAGAATCATGCTCTTCACTTCTCATTCTTTTTCCCTTTTCTCCCCCCATCTTTTCTTCTCCCCCTCTCTCTCTCTCCACAGCTTGCCCTGGGAGAGCCACAGAGGTCGTGCTCTCGGACTGTAACCGACACAGTGGGCACCAAGTGCCAGCTGGCATGCCAGTGTAGGCCCTACCCTCCTCTGCCACCCCCACCCCCGCCACCACCGCCCCCCAGAATCATGTTCACTGGTAAGTGCCACTCCTTCCGCTCAGGATACGGTTACGTCACCCTGAAAGGCATGCTGAAAGAAGAAAGAAATGTGTGTGTGTGTGTGTGTGTGTGTGTGTGTGTGTGTGAGAGAGAGAGAGAGAGAGAGAGTGAGTGTGTGTATGTGTGTCAGATGGAGAGAGAGAAAGAAACTACTATCAGAATGCTATTGGTATTAACAGACAAGCCAGTGCTGAAATATATTGACCCGAGTACAGCAAAATGTAGTCAGGAAAAAAAAAAAAAAAAAACGTTCATGGATCCAATATGCAGTGGCCTTATGATTGCACTCATATTTGCATTTTAGTGTTTAGTGGTATTCTCCAGGAAAAAAAAGAGAGAGAGCATTTAGAAGCTCTCCTCTCTCATGGAATCTGAAGAGCTCTGCATTTGGAGCTGAACCCATGTGCATTTATGCTAATTTCCACCACTGATATTTTTGGTGTTTTGTGTGCAGAGTACAGTAAGTCCATTACCCCTCTTTATATTCTCTTCTGTGGCGTGAAAAAAGAAAAAAAAAAAAAAAAAACACCAAAAAAAAAAAAAGGATGTGGATGGTCTTAGCTTGAGGCTAATCTGGTTTTGGAGCACTGCGATGCAATCAGTACCCAGCTGTCCTAACGCAGCCCCAGCATGGGATGGCTGCCTGCTGGGACTCGCATCACTTTAGCAGCAAAACAACACAGAAAAATGCCCAACAACAAAAATTACTTTTTTCCCCCCTCTTTCGCCTGTGTATCACACCTTGAAATATGGGTGTCAGTCTTCCACCGCTAGAGCCTGTGGCTCGGTCTGGAGTTGCCTAGCTCATCTTTCTGTAGTATTCTCGTCTTCTATAAGTATTGAATCCATTGCTTGACTGTGTTTAGGTTCTTTAAAGGAATAGTTCACCTCTGCATGAAAATTACCTGGATGTAAATATGTGGGTAAAAGCATTTTGGTCTCAGTGCTTGCGTTTTCTTAGTATGGCATCCCCGAATTTCCCCATTTCTTAGCTTTAGCTTAGCATAGGCGCTGGAATGTAATGTTGCCAGATAGCAACTCTTTGGCAGCATTACTTTCCTGTGCCTATGCTAAGCTAAAGGTAAAATTGGGGTTGCCAAACAAGGACAACGTATGCACTGAGACCAAAATGCTCTTACCCAGATATGTAACTCCAGGTGTGAATAACCAATTTTCATAAAGAGGTGAATTATTCCTTTAAGACCGAGGGGAACATACAGCATATAGTATACTCTAATTTCCAGAGCGAATTGCCGTGTGTCATGCTCGCTAGGTGCTCTATCCGCCTTGCTATTTGCGCTGAGATTTGTTTTCCATTTTTTTTGACATGGTTCCAGGAAGTTCCTGCCTCCTCTAGGGTGCCAGGCTACTGACTAATAAATTGCCTTTCTGGACCAAGACCATTTTCATTTGCCTTTAACTGTCCTCCCCTTGAATTACATCTGCGGCCATAAAGTATGTGGCTTTTTCTGTTGACACCGAGCTCAATCCAGTTTATTACTTGAAGTTTATGTTTTAAATCTGTCATCGGCATCTCCACATAGCCATATTTGTGGAGGAGTGCCTAATCAATAAATTCTGGGGAGCGTGGGGATGGTGGGGTAATCAATCTGCTCCAGGCCTCTTTTGGATCAATCACTTTAGGCGTCTGCTTGAAGGACGCCATTTATCTCGTTGCCAGGGACAAACTCCTTATAATTTATTGATATTATGCATCGGAAAGAATTTAATCCAAATGTATTCAATCTGGTCGGAAATATCATTACTGCTTCTCTAGACAAATTACAAATGTGGTGGGCCCAGAACTCACCAACGACTGACTGAGAGACTGCAGATATGTTTTCATCTTTTTGTGGTTCAAGAAAAGCCATTTTGAGGACCACATTTACTTCATAGCTGGCTTTGTGTCACAGGCTACGGGGCAGCATGGAACCAAATTCAGGGTTGTGCTTTAGACGTCATGGCTCTATCCTCTAAGCAATGTGGTATTTACACTGTTCTTATGCTAGTTAAAGTGCTGAGGATTTTACCCCAGGGCTTTTTGATAAGCAGCCAGCGGAAAGCGTCTGTGTGCCTTTCCTCCTGGGCAAAAATACCCCTGCATTAGGTGATTTAAAATATTCATGAGGAACTTATATATCATTAGAACTCCTACACCTGTACTTATCAAGAGCGTGATAAATGGTTTAAACAAGATGTTGGGGGAGGGAGGAAAGCACTATGAAAGATACAGCTTCTTATCAGAGGAGGAGGCTACTTAGACAGATTACATTAAATCCTACAGCCCCTTTAGCTTCAAAAAAAAAAAAAAAAAAGATTAGGCCAGAAGTTTGCTTGAGCTGCAGGGAGCACTGCCATCCAAAGTGAGTCCCAGTGGTACTCGGGTTGGAGGAAATGTGCCTTGTCATGTGTGCTACGGAGCTGTAGCCTCAGGAGTGACTGCCCTGCCTCGGGTGACCGAACAAGTCTCTGGTTTGACAACGTCGAGAGGCAAAATAACATGAAAATGCGAGCTGCAAGAGCACTGCAAGACTCCACTATTCTGTTGACAACATTTCATATAAACCTGTCCGAGTAAGGTTGGAAGTCAAAGCTTAGAAGAACAGTAAATTTAGTATTTAGGAAATGACTGGTGTTGGATGGTGCATGTATTACAGAACTTTTGCACATGTCTCAGAATTTGTGCTCAGAATGACACTGAAGGAGGGCTTGTGTTTTTATCGTCTGATCAGTTAGCTGTCTATTTTTAGCCAAACTGCCGAGGTCGTAGATTAGGGGAAGTAGATTACACAGAATTGCTCCTGGGCTCTCGTGAAAGATCTGGCTGCTTTAAGCCCAAAAAAGGGAATGCAAGACTGACTACACACATGGCTAACTCAGCTAGCCACAAGGACGTGTTGCCAGTTCTATGAGTGTTGAAAGCTCTGCAGACTCAAAGCATATTGTATAGTGGGATGTTTAATAACATTGACAGCCTCATCAAATTGATTATTGTCTGTGTTGATATATTTGACTAAGTTCTATTTGCAGAGACTCGCATTCCATCTCATTTCTTTTGATAGGGCACGTATAAATAGTTTCCTTTGCAATTTTACCTCAGACTGTAGATAGCCTATCTATCTTTAGACTGTGTGCTGATGATCTAATATTATGTTGAATGCATAAAAGTTTCTCAACCAAAAGCAGCCGAAAAGTATTAGCTCAGCTAATTTTCACACCCCATTTAGATTGCTAATAATTAATTCCGCTTGAAATCATCCCTGTATGCTGAAGAGATTAAAACGAAATTCATGCTTATAGTTGAGCCTTGACCAGCTGAGCCTAATGCTTTTGTGTCAGCCTCCTCCTCCAAGACTTGTCATCTTGACTCTCCCACCCTCCGCCCCTGTCGTCTGTCAGAGCGAGGAGGAAAATACCCAAATCAGGCCTGCCCTGCTAACTCTAAGCCTGCCGTGTATCGTCTCCCTAATACAGTGAGTGCATGGCTCTACATCAATGTGTTTGCTGATTAAATAAAGCAAATATAATCACTAAGGAAAACAAATAGCCTTATGAGTGTGTTTTTCAGCACACTAATCAAATAATGTTGTTTAGATTATTTTAATGAAAAAAATATACATGATTTGAAACCTAACCAGTACTGCCCAGATTTAATGCCTTGTGTCTCACAGTTGGACCGTCTGAAGGTTAAGAGTGCTAAACGTACTGTTGCCGCTGGTGTTCAGTGGGACAGTAGGGTATCAGTAAGGTATCGCTTGTGGCAATGAGGAAATCTGAGAAGTCATAGTCAGTCTTTAGCACAGGAGATAACATCACATGCTCAAAGCAGCGTTGGTGCCCCAGAACAAACTACTTCTGATCTCTCTAGTTAATGATGCTGAACACAACCCACCCAGTTGCACTGGGCATAGCATGTGATGTCTCAGCATATGATGAACACTCTTTTTATTTATTTATGCATCAGTCTCCTGGAGCTGACCTCAAATCAATCTGGTTGGCTAGCAAGCCCAGG
Organism: Sardinella longiceps; assembly: GCA_027497455.2. Classification (NCBI taxonomy): domain Eukaryota; kingdom Metazoa; phylum Chordata; class Actinopteri; order Clupeiformes; family Clupeidae; genus Sardinella; species Sardinella longiceps. The sequence continues at coordinate 429,089 of JAODXP020000025.1, forward strand.
GTCATAGGTTCACTGCCTATGGTGCACAAACATGGCCTTTCTCTTCTTTCATAATATTGCAACTGAAAAGATAAGCATTGGCAGGATGATAAGTTGTTATGTAATGCAATGTGTTATGAAAGGCAGTCACACATTATCCAGAGTATGCCTCACTCGTTATTACTTTGGGGACGCGACTGAGATTTCATTCATAATGCAAATATGTCCCTGAGCAAGGAGAAGGCGAAAGAAATGTCTTCTGTGAGCACAGCATAGCATAGCAGTACTGAGGAGCTGTACTGTAGAAAAGGTGCCCAAAAGCACTTTGAACTAACAGCACATTCAGAACAGTCATTTGTAACAATAATGATAATTTGTAATAAATAAGAATTCCGCTTTATCTTCTTCTATAAATATCATTAAATTATTAAATGAATAACGGAATTTATAATTTGTCTGTGCTGAGTGATGGCCCAGACAGCGCTCCTCAGGCAATATTTCTACAGTAAGTTTCCTCTACACCAGTGGTTTCCAACTCATTTCAAACAAACGCCCCCTTACAAAAGTCCTCATGACACCCCTTGCCATTCTCCAACCACACACACACACACACACACACACACACACCGCTGCACTGCCACCCAGCACACAAATATAACACTCAATAATAGTCATATGAATGTGCATGTTCTACTGTCTGTGCAGTAGAATTGCCATTTACTTACTGTAAGTCAGTGAGCAAAATACAAAGCTACAAAACTGAATCAAAGAGATCAGTGTATTGTCAAAATCAGTTGGAACTTGTTGCATTTAACAATAATTTTACAAAAGTTACACTTGGCAAGATGTCCTGACAGTTTTTTTGTGTGAAATCTGTTCTTATTACATTATGTAATACATACTGTATGATTATTTATGGGTATGAAATGATGTGCTTGTTGTCCTTAGCAGGTGCGGAAACTTTGTTGTGTGAGCGGCAGCACTAATTGAGAAATACTGTAGGCCAGCTCATAGTCGATACCCCATCTATATATCTCTTATTTAAAATGTCATTTCTTATTTAAAATTTCACATCAGCGCCCCTTATTTGTGGTTGAGCACCCCACAGTTTTCCAGGGAGGCAGTCCGTAGAAAGGCACTGCTCCAGATGTTTCTATAGTGTTTTAGAGAAGCACTGCTGTATAGTAGGCTTTGTCAATAGAATTTGAATGTAGAGGGAAGTAGTTGCACAATAGTCTGTGGACTGACAGAACATAATAGCAACAAGTTACAGATGTCTTTCTGTAATGCCACCATAATATGGCATTTGCTCAAAGACTTTAGGGCGGAGTGGACATGATGAAGATGAGAGGACAGAACTTTCTAGATGGCTAGCAAGCATGGCTGTAGCCGGGATACAGAGATGCTAAAGTAGCCTAGCGTGGAGAGCACCATACAGGAGCGTGGTCATGTGGCTGAGGTAGTTAGCAGCCAGATAACAAATGGGGTTCCCTGAGCTTCTGCCACCCCCCCCAGCCCCCCCCCTTGGCCTCGGAGTTGGTTGCCATTTCAAAGGATCTCCTCCCGGGGGCTCCTTCCTCTCTCCTCACTCTGATTTACTGGGAGTCGGTTCTGCTGACGGGCTGCAGATCGATCCCCATGCACTCCCGGGCCCAGGGTGTCCTGGAGGACATCAGTAATAGAAGCGCATTAGCAGATTGACAATTATTGGCCAGGAGCCGTGGCCCCTAACATTGCGTCAGGAAGTCGACAGATAGCAGGTGAAGGGGACCTGCTGGACTGGAGAGAGGGAGAGAGAGAGAGAGAGAGCCTGGAGGCTGACAAGTCGTCCCCATAAAACAGCTCTCTTTAAGGCCAGTCTATAAACTCTCTCCACACCGAAGACGTAATTACCCTGGGACTTAATACTGGGATGCAAAGTATGCTAAGGATGTCTATATAATCATAACAAGCACATGACTAGCATTGCAAATTCCAAAAGCTATTTTTTTGATCAGGGCTTTCTAATGTTGTTGTTGTTTTGCACCAGTCCCCTGTGTGGCTATTGGTCTATTTGCTTACTGTATGATGTGTGTTGGCTAATCGGAGCTAAAAAGACTAGCCACAGCTCATCTCCTCTCCTCACAGAGATTCCACTTGGTTGTACATCAATGTGGATAATATTACGTTTGTATTCCCCGCTCGCATGTCCTACATTCTCCATGGTGTAAAGATTTATAGTAGGTTGACTCAGCGGCTCACAGTCACTGCTACAGTAAATAAAAAGGCGCTGATATTATATCAGCCTGCCTGCCTACAGACTCATATCAGGACAATGCTGATTTATTGCAAAGCCTGAAATTGGGCACTTGCTGGAGTGTGTAGTCAGTGAATGCATGAGGAGGTAAAGGCTTTTTTCTCGCCCTGCCACAGATGCCCGGGCCGCACACACACACACACACACACACACACACACTGCAATTCCACTAAAAGCCCTGCAGTCTGCACGGATGTTTTGTTCCGTGCCCAAAGTCTCCCAAAGGGTTCGGCTTTTGAGAGTGCTTGTCTACTGTGGTCAGCTAAAAAAACACAAAACAAGAATGTGGTGATTTTTATTTTCGCATTTCAGTACACGTGACGACGTGCAAGGTTTCGTGTTTCGTGTCAATACACAACATTAGACTTTTTACAGGATGAATTCCTACCCAACATTTGATGCATAGCATCTGAGTCCAATTTGGTTGGTCCAAATTAAGGACCGTACAGATGCTGGGGAAACTCCAGCTCAACCACTTGTATGTACGTATGCTGGTATTTAAAGCATTTAACCTCAATCAGAGGTGATTGGGCCAGGGGCTTAGTGCCATCCGTCATCCAAACTTCTTTACACAAGCAGATCACATTTCTGTAAATTAATTCCACACTACCAAAGCATCTGTGTGCATTGGTGTGTGTGTGTGTGTGTGTGTGTGTGTGTGTGTGTGTGTGTGTGTGTGTGTGTGTGTGTGTGCGTGCATGTAATTTAACCCACATGGGCATGTGTGTGTGTGTGTCTGTGTGTAAAGGCTGTAAAGGTATGTGCTAATATCCATGAAGGTGTTTGGCGTGCATGCATCAGTGTGTATGTGTGTGTGAGTGTGTGAGTGTGCACTTCCCTGCCTCTCCAGCATGACTAACTGTCACGGTGCTGATGCTGGGGGAGGCAGCGATGCCGCGGGCGTCATGGCGACCTTTGCTCAGCTGCACACTGTCGAGAGCACGGATGAGCCGCCGCCCACGGGCACGGGAACCCACGTCTGCTCTCTCCCCCTCCCCTCCAGGGAGCACCCTATCTCACCCCCCCCCCCCCCTCCTCGCCCCGGCCTAGTGCTCTCCGGCCCTCCCCCTTCATGTGGGAAGCGTGACTGAGAAGGGCCCTCCTTTTCTTCATCTGTGTGTGTGTGTGTGTGTGTGTGTATGTGTGTGTGTGTGTGTGTGTGTGTGTGTGTGTGTGTGAGTGAGTTCTTCCAGAGCCGTTGGTGATCAGGGTTAAAACAGTCGTCCTTGTGGGCGCTCAGAGAGAAAAGAAAAGCTGATTTGCCTCTGAGTTTTTTTCTCTTCCTCTGTTTACACACTTGCTTGATAAATGTCGGAGGAAACATTGCTGACATGCATTACTACTGTACAGTATGTTGATGGAAATAGTTAACACCACACTCATTACTGGCTTTGAACTGTACATATTTTAGTATGCATTGAGCTCAGTGTCTGAGATTAGGGTATATTAATATTAGTGCTGTCAAGCGATTAAAAAAATTAATCTGATTAATCACAATTTTTGTCAATGATTAATCATCATTAATCACTTTTAATCACAACTCATTTACTCCAGTAAGAATTTGGATGCAAGGGTATGTTGGATCCTTATTTTGCCCTGTAAAGGCCCAGGTACTAAATAGTTGGCTTTGTTTGTCTCAAAATGGGCAATTCACACCTGTCCTCTACCCCCAAGGATTCCCCAAACATGTTGTTGGACAGTCAGGAGCTAGGCCATGATCTTTGTATAGTTTGACTTGGTAGCCAAGCCTTTTTCTATCTGAAAATGAACATAATACATGCCATGAAAGTGGAACCATATCCATCAGGATTAATCTGAGTTAATTTTTTTAATCCAAGTTCAATTTTTTTGATTAATCACGTGATTAATCAGTTAATTTTGCCAGCACTAATTAATATTATATGCATCTCAGATTGCATCATGTCCCAACACTAGGTCTGTCCCAGAATATGGCCTTGACCTGTTCTCATGTCCGAACCTCAGGGCCCGACCAAGATATACCCAAAGATCAGGTGGCTGTGAGTGACGCCAGGGACCTCTTGTTAGACAGCAAGTAATGCTACAGGGCTTCATGTTACAGCACAGCAGCTGAAGTCACCTTATACCAAGTTGTTTTTTTTTGTTTTTTTTTGATGTCTGCTTCACTACTCCACCAGTATTAGAAGTACAGGAGACACATGAGTGACTTCTGTCAAGATGGCAGGCAGGGAATGGCCTCAGTTTTGAACTGAGATGCCTTGTTGACATATTGTAGGTGGAGAAATGGAATACGTTACAAGCATTAATAGTATAAGTGAATGATACAAGAATGATCTGCCTCTTTTTTTCAATGTGTTTAAAAAAACAAAAAACAGGTCACTCTTTTGATTACTTACAGACTCATTTTATCAGCTTGTTTGTCACGGTAATGCCATTATAGTGCAGCTAGCATAAGATGATCTTAACTCGTAATGATATAATTTATTACAATATTTTCTAGGACAGTATATTATCTGGCCAAAGCAGTTATGAAGACAGGCCAGGTGTTAGTATTCCTACAATAATATTTCAGTTCAAATGTTGATTTGAATTCATCTTGTATGTAATCTGGGCATCTTTGAAAAATGCTCTTGGCAAACCTGTTCAGAAATAAATAATTAAATATAATGCTTCATTAATTATTGAATGCTTTAAATCACACAATAATGTAAGGACCCATCTGCATTTTCTTCTAGCAAACAACAATCCATATCAATTATTCATGGCAAAATGCAGTTTTCCAGACAAACTGGATTAACATATTACCACAAACCACATACAGTACCCATCTGCCTTATTGTTCTGTTAGCAGTGATTTGTGGTATATCCATATAATACGCTATAGCCCTGTTTCCTGAAAGAGAGCACAAAACACTAGCCTGACATAGCCTGCCCATAATACGAATGTTCATCCGTATCCATGGTCTGGGGACGGTCTTCTGGGGCGGGTTTACTTCGGTAGAGAGACAACTGGCTATTAAGCAAAGCTGATTAGACGAACTGTCCAATCGTTTCAAACCAGAGCTGAATGCCCTCCCCCCACCCTATAATCGCACCAGGTTAAGGAACCTCCAGACCATGAATACGGATGAACAGCAGTATTATGGTCGGGCGATGTCAGGCTAACAAAACACCACCTTGTGGGATATTTTGACTGTGCAAATGTACTGTGGTGATTCTTCTATGTAAGGCAGGTGAATGTGGAACCCATCATCTTTCACACTTAAAGGAATAGTTCACCTCTTTATGAAAATTGGTTATTCACCCCCTTACCTGGAGTCACATATGTGGGTAAAGGCATTTTGGTCTCAGTGCATGTGCATTTTCCTAGTATGGCATCTCCAATTTTGCCCATTTTTTAGCTTAAGCTTAGCATAGGCACTGGAATGTAATGTTGCCAGATAGCAACTGCTATATGGCAACTTTACTTTCCAGCGCCTATGCTAAGCTAAGCTAAAATGCTAAAATTGGGGTTGCTAAGACTAGGACAACACATGCACCGAGACCAAAATGCTCTTACCCACATATGTAACTCCAGGTAAAGAGGTGAATGACCAATTTTCATAAAGAGGTGAACTGTTCCTTTAAAGCGCAAGAAAAGGGTGATATAGCCTGGGCCCGTCCACTGCTTGTGACGCTGCATTGAAAATTGTGCAATCAAGTCAGTCTGGTCAACCTTCCTTTTATCGGCTCTTCCTATTCCCTTGAAATAGGGAACCAATGAGAAACAAGCTTTAAAGGGACACCAGGCAACGTTTTACTGATAATTTACCAGTTACTTCGATGATTGAATGGTTCATTATGGGGTGACCAATGACTCTCTCGTCAGTCTCTAGCATTTGTTTTGCAGTAATCCCGCTTGCAGAATGACTGGTGGCGGGTCCACGAAATAGAAACTGAAAGTAGATATAACTGAAATCGCATTTATTACCGGCTTGTCAGACAACGTAGCGCACGAAAATGATCATCTTTAGTTCGTAATTTTTGGTTTGCAAATAAATTTACAGCGGTTGTTGAGAATGTACAATGTAGTTGTATTTTTTCTAATATTTCGGCGACTGTAGGTGGAGCTCTGGAGATAGAAAAACGCAGTCCTGCCTGATGTCCCTTTAACTCCAGAAGGTGGGCTTAATGAACTACAACAGAAACATTTGTCCCTCTCATCATTTCTGAGTTTGATAACCAAACTGACCATTGAGGCCCCACCAACCTCTGCATCCTGGCCAAGTTTTCTTCCAAAGAGAGCAGACATGCTTCAGTCCATGGCATGGCATTTTGCATGGCATGTGGCTCATCATCTAGATGTCTTTCAAATTCATAACCTGCTAGGGTTGAGTATTTACCACATACTACCACCAGCTAGCCCAGGCTAGTTGGCATCCATTACACCAAGTTGCTGGAGGAAGTTGGCTTAGTACGCCATCTTCTGCTTGCCTGTTCCCCATAGACATAAGCCTTTTCTGGAAGACGCTGTGGTCCAGCAGGATTAACACAGGACAGTGGCCTTCCCCTGCCTTGGTGTGAGAGACAGAGATAGGCATCAACCCTGTCCTTGACGGGGGGCATTCAGGACAAGTAGAGATCTTCTTCACCTGAGAAAGGCGCTGTTCCCTGGGTTGCCTAGTGCTTCTGAGCTTCCCCAACCAGGTTAGGAAGGACTGGAATGGGTTGGAGATAGAATTGAGTTGGAGGGTGGAGGTGAAATGGCAGCGGAGTGGGAGGCAGAAGTGACTCTGACTATGCCAGACACAAAATAACATAAGCGCTGTCCTCATCCTCTTGGTCCAGGGCTTTCTTTATCAGATGCGTAGAGGGAGACCATGTCCTCACCGGAGTCAATGAAGATATTTATCGTGGTTGGCAGCAGCTGCACTTCCCACAAATGTAACAGGAAGACAGGTTGGCGTGCCAGCAGGCTGTCCTGTGGCGACCTTGAGCTGCGCACATGACAAGTCATTGTATACTGCTTTAGCGCACGATTGTAGGCGCACGAGTGTAGACGGCTTCTTCACGGCCCAATGCAAGGCAATCGCTAGGCAGGCAAAGGGTGGGCTGTGTGTGATGTAGACCCAAGCACAAGACACATCACTATCCACCTCCGCGATATATTACACACATGGGCATCTCTTCAAGATTGCCATGATGCCCGTGGCTCGAGCTTTCATAAGAAAGAATAGAGAATCCGTTCTGAATGAATAAATCTATCAAGTAGTAAGCAACAAATCGTAGATGGCTTACTCATGTTCCAAAGCCTGCTGATCATCATAGCGCTTGTGGAGACGATGTGAAGATGTGTTCATGCAGTCAGCAGTTGCTGAAAGGTGAAAGAGGATATTGACGTGCATTCACCTGCTTAGCTCAGGAGCACCTCCACAGCCAAAGGCTTGTTTGTTGGGTTTTTAGTGGAGATACATCCAGCAACTAGCAAATTATACAGTTCGAATGCTCATGTTGTGCAGTTTCATGTAATATGTGCATGGAATAAATTTGATGATCTAAGGGACCTATCTGATAGAAGAATGGGTGCGAATTTGTGGGTAAAGGTACGATGGTTAGTAGTGTAAGTTGTCTTGCGTATGTTTTCATGCCCCTCTGGTGGGGCATGCCCCACAGTTCAGAAATTCTGGTTTAATGCATTTCTGATATTTCGATCCGTCAAGTCATGTCAAGTGTTTTATTATTGTGCACACAATAATGAAATTAGCCTACCAGGTCCAGCCCTGCCCGTGCACTGACAGGCCGGAACCTGAAGGGGGCACAGGGGGTCGTAACACTGCCAGTTATGATGCAGTACCTTCGCCTCTTGGCAGTAAGGAGAAGATGGATGGAAGGATGGATGTATCCTTCACAGTGCTTGTGGCTTTGCACAGACAGTTGTAGATGAGTGTTATAGTTGTCAGAGAGGGAGGGGAGAGCAGTGATCTTTTGAGCTGTCCTGAGAATCTGCTGCAGGGCCTTTCGCTCTGCAGCAGTGCAGTTACCACGCTGTGATGGCACTTACAAAGTAGAGACATTGCTAGGCTTTTTTGGTTATGTTTGTGTTGTTAAAAATCTTCACAGGAAACTTTCATTTCTTTTTTGTAGTAAAATCTTTTAGAAGCAGTGCAGAACTTATTTTTAAGCAATAAAACCGTTATGGCCTGCAGCATCAAGAGGTAATCCCACATCCTTGAGACCATTATAACAAATAAGAAACCACTTACAGTAAGCATTCCAATGACCCCCGTTCATTTTGCCCTTCCTGACATCAAATAACTGTGCTACTACCAAAAGTCCTTTGTGTTCAGTGCCTCTATGTGACCATTTTTGTTTCCCAGAGACTCATAACACTGTAGGCTATGACTAGCTTGACGACCTTGTAATTTTTGTAAAGCCATACTTAAACCACACTAGAACCTGTGACGTTCTGACAGGAGGAAAACAAGCCCTTTATCTGCATAGAGACTCTGCAGTAAATCCCAAGAGCCATGAAGGAAAACACTTGGGAGAAATGCTCAACGATTGGCATTATGCCATAAAACAAAACAGAAAACCTAAACACTGCACTTGAGCTCAAGACATTCTCCAATGTTAATTAATGATAACGCTGAGTTCTCTTTTAAACAAAAAACAGATATTGTATGTTTGGATTGATGCCTGTTCTAAATGGAGAAGCAAACATGCTGAAGTGATTAATACACAACCGATAGCCATGTAGCCTCTAAGCCAAGGGGGAAAAGGCACTTTCTGTGGCACTTGTCTTATTATTACCTCCGCCAAGGAGGTTATGTTTTCGCCGGCGTATGTGTGTGTGTGTGTGTGTCTGTCTGTGTACAACATAACTCGAAAAGTACTGCACGGATTTGGATCAAATTTTCGGACAACGTGTGTATTGGGACAAGGAAGAACTGATTAGTGACCACATTGTCTTGGTGGAGGTCTGCGCTATCTGAGCGCTTTTCTAGTTTATATACGAGTGTGAGAGATTATTGCCTGTTCTAAATGGAGAAGCAAACATGCTGAAGTGATTAATACACAACCGATAGCCATGTAGCCTAAGCCAAGGGGGAAAGGCACTGTCTGTGGTACTTGTCTTATTTATTTATATATGAGTGTGAGCGGTTATTGCATGAAGGGTTTTTGACCACATACAGAGGGGGCTGGTCTTCGTCTAACTGTCCTGCGCACCATCAGGTCCCCTTCTTCATAATCAATTTGGCCAAACCATCTAGGGCCTTCTAACCCAATCAACCTCGGTGGCAGGTATAAAAATAGCCTAATCTAATTGCATGGCTTGTTTGCTGCCATTCTGAACTGAGCCATATGTCTGCTGTTCTCTGAAACGCTAACTCATATCTCACATGCCTTGCCTCGCCTGCCTGTGTAATACCTATTCTCAGTAGGCCTATAGTCTATATGAATGGTTCTCAAACTGGGGTCCGGGGAGCCCCAGGGGTCCGCGGCACATTGCCAGGGGGTCCGTGAAAAAGTTTGCTACAAAAATAAAATTGTCTTATAGAGATAGAAATAAGACACATCCTTTGGGCATCAGTAGACCTACAGAAAACCACTTCTGCACTGTCATATTTTACCATATGCAAATACAGTACATGCATATTTAAAACTGTTGCATCTGTAAGAACAATAGCTATATATTTTTTTTTTTTTTTTTTTTTTGCGATTGAGAGGGGTCCTCAAAAGGAGGTCCCTGGCCCAATAAACTTTGAGAACCCCTGGTCTATATGACTGGTTGCTGTCAAAGCATGTATGTTAGCATATAATTGTATGAAACCAAAGGTTTTTGCGTGCTTATTTATCTGCCCCTCATCACATGTTCCATTAGTATACAGTATAGATACACGAAGATATGTGAACCGTGATTTGACATTGACATTGATGTTTAAAGGCTGCACAAATGTGAACCAAAATCAATAGAGGGAAAAGCCAACAAACTCCGTTTGACCCTTGCATGGATCAAAAATGTCAAAATGTCAAGTTAGAAATCATTTTCAAATGTCGTTTTTCCCCCCCTGGCATCATATTTTTTGTCAGCCTCTCTGACTCCCTAGCATGCTCCCTCTCATCTCTCTTTTGCCCCGGAGAGCCAAAACAGCCCAATTACTGCGTTCAGCCGAGCCAGACACCCCAAGCCCTCAGGAGGCCATCTTCGAGGGCGGCCATTTTTTCACCCCCTAGCCGTCGACAGACCGTGTGTTGGGGCAGCTGAGGCTGACAGAGTCGTGTGAGGACAGTGAGCCAGGGATTTGGCCGATAAGACTGGAGATCAGGCCCATCTCACGAAGTGGAACGGCCGGAGGGCCTCGGACACTCCTCATTAGCACAGATGACTCTCTTCACTGCTGGCTCGCGGCAGCGTTGTCCAACTCAGACATATGCACAAGTCACTTCGGATGAGTGGCTGGCCGCACAATTGAGGCAGACAGCTTTTTAGTCTGTGGTTTTGCAGAGAGCAGGGAAAGACACGAAACTGGGGGGATGAGATGGACGGTGACAGCAAAGCTGAGCTGGCACACAGACTAGCACTTCATTGTACCTCCTCTCTCTTTTTTTGTCTTTATCTCAGCCATTTTTTAATCTCTTTCATTACATTCTTATATTTTTTTTAGTTTAACCCTAATTCATGCCCTTACTTGATCAGATATTAGCAATGGCTGTTCTGCACTGGGAGAGAAACAAAAAGCTCCCACATTGAAATTTTTTGAAAAAAAAATTCATATAAGAGATTTGTATTGTGTTTGTGCTTGTCTGATGTCAAACCCGGTTTTATTGTGAGTCTGTGGGTATGTGTGCATGCATGCATCTAAGTGCTTTTGTATGGGTTTGTGGTTTGGCGTGTGTGTGTGTGTGTGTGTGTGTGTGTGTGTGTGTGTGTGTGTGTGTGTGTGTGTGTGTGTGTATGTATGTGTGTGTGTGTGTACGAAAAAACAGTGCCATCTGGTGACTATCGGCATGCAGATGGTTCTCTTGTGTGTGGAGGCATGGGGGTGTGTAGTGCACCTGTGATGGGGGCAATTGGGGGATACAGTGATGAATGCAGAGGATTTAACCATAGACCCACACAGTGTTCCACATTGCCAGTGTGCTCTGGCAGAATAAAGAGCAAACCCACCTTTGTTTATCCTGGAGCATCCAGCTGTTAGTCAAGAAAGTCTTTGTGTTAAAATAGAAGAAACTCCTCAGAAACTTCTCCAGCACATTTGGGTTGTTTATGAGGGAAAAGCTCCGTGTCACTGAGAATCATGGATATGTTTACTTAAGCCAATTACGGTAATTAGTCGTAGTGCTTAGGTTAAAGGCCTGCATTGTTCCCCAGAGATGTAGTCTCTCAAGCAGGAAAATCTCCATAATCCATTAATCAATACGGGTGTTTGCATTTTTCCCATTTAACACCGGCTCATTTCACCGCTGCAAATATTTATTCTGTGAGTTATAACAGAGAGATTGTTTGTGCTATTTAATCAATTGCAATTACGATGGGCAAGGGAATCCGTCTGGGTGATTTAGAGTGGGGAAAACTTTCAAAGTTGCTGATGCATGGATTCCTAGCCCGAGAGAGGATGGCTCGCTAATAAATACCCAGGGTTTATGAAGTGAAATGGCGTTGCCCCGAAGATCAATGCAGCTGACAGTGACTTGGCCAAAAACTGGAACTGGAGACACAGAACAGACTAGTTTGGAAGTCTTCCCATAAGTATACTTTCATCTGAACAAGAGCAGAGCAGAGAAGAGACGCTGTATGACACGCCAGCAGGCCAGTGATAAAAGATCTTTTAATTAAGAACTGTGGGCAGGTGAGAGGACGGGAGGATTAGGAGGCCTTCCTTCCTCTGCAAATGAAGAAGGAGAGGAGAGGCTTTGCTCTCAGATCCAAAGCTGCAAGCTTGTCTTTTCCACCACTGGTCATATGCCAGATATCTCATTTAGCGCATGCTAATTTGAATGCCAAGACTGGATGAAGTTCATTAAGCCAGAGTAAACCTGCTGCACAAGCCAACCAGCTTTTTGAAAAATCCATCACATCTGGTCCGTAGTACAGTGCTACTGACAGCAGACAACCTCAGAGAGAGAGAGAGGGGGAAGGAGAGAGAGAAAGAGAGAGAATATTAAAACACCTGCAGTTTGTTGCAGGTGTGTAGGAGTAGTTCTATTTCCACAAGTGTTTTTAGCATCCTGCTTGCTGCGCTCTAGATGTAAATGTACTTAATACATTATAGGAGAGAGCAAAAATTAGACATGGAGTGCAAAATGTGTCTAAAAGACTGTAAAATATGACTTTTCTATAATAGGCTACAACATTGTGGGAAGTAACAAACCTTTAAACAATGTTTTTTCAAAACGGTGTTTATTAATGGCTGATGTCCAAATAGAAAGTGCCAGTTTGTAGTAATATCAGTCTCGAATGGGTCTTGATTTGGTCTCAACATAAGCAACGTAAGCGTCATGTCCCCATCACTAGAAGACAATTTAACCACTTTGTTCAGTTTTTTTTTTTTAATTCAAGTCAAAGCAGCACTCATACTGTGCATGGTACAGTAGCTATTTTGAATGATCAGGCCATGAGTGCCTGAGTACTAAAATTGGTGGTTACATAAGTTATAAATGGCACAGAAGAGAGAAATTATAAATCAATTATAAATTACCTTATATTTTAACAATGATATTTTAGCTGAGAAGTCCTCACCATACATAACAGGTTGAACTAGCAGACGATATAAGAATAACACATGGAAAATGAAAACCTCTGCAAAAGCCAAATCGCTCAGCCTAGTAAGTAACTTCGAAAACAAAACAAAGTTTGTTGGCTGCGTTTGAATGATTTTGGAAGCATTTGAAATAAATCATAATACAATTGAACAAAATAATAAATTTGATGCATGTCATATCTCAAACATGATGTGACATTTATTTCCTGCAAATAACATTTAATCAAGTTAGATAAATACATCAGGTCATCCAAATTGCTGTAGACAGATTGTGAGGGAGCTGTCACTCATTAAAACGTAAAAAAAACGCACTCTCTGTATATCTTTTTGCATATTTATTGGAACATGTCCACAAGTAAGCTGTCACTCAGCCAGCAAGGCATAATGTGACATACACAGACTGACTTTATGTGTCCTATCACATCAATTATTTATAAGTTCAGCAGGCCAAAAGTTGGAATGTTATATAAAAGTAGCTGAAGCCAGAAGAGGAAAGACACATTTACATTAGACTTCCATGCCCCAACAACTATACAAATTTACATTAGACTTCCATGCCCCAACAACTATACAAATTTACATTAGACTTCCATGCCCCAACAACTATACACATTTACATTAGACTTCCATGCCCCAACAACTATACAAATTTACATTAGACTTCCATGCCCCAACAACTATACAAATTTACATTAGACTTCCATGCCCCAACAACTATACAAATTTACATTAGACTTCCATGCCCCAACAACTATACAAATTGGCTTTTGACAATCATAAACGCACTTAATGCAATGGTCAATTATCCCAGCCCATAGAAAGTCAAATAACAGGATTCCTGTCAGATATAACAGCAATGCATTGGCTCATATAGCAATCTCAAACCAGCTAAATGCTGTGCCGTGATCTGTATTAGGCCCACTGTAGGGGTACAATATGTGTTGCCACAGTGGCCATTAAACCCTAGTTCACACAAAGCAATGCAAGGTCTCATACAATCAATTTTGTAAAGACTAGGTGGAAGGGGAAAAAGGAACAAAGTTCTCAACATAGTACTTGTGGAACCTGTTCATCGTCTAGAGGCAGTTCCTGATGCATTACATAAATTGATCATACATTCATAATTCATCATACATTCATACATTTGCATACATTTGTCTCCCATCTGTCTCCCAGTAAATCCAAAGGAACATAAGGGGGGAAAACAACATGAATAAACCGATTTGGAAACCATGTAATTGTGCAAGTATGCAGTCAGCATTTGGTTTGCATTAGTGATTACTGAAGTGCGTTTCTGTGGCCGTCTGTGTTCATGCCTCGTCAATTCTAGCGGTCACTGTGTACAGCGGGGGCCCAGAGGACCCTCTGGTAAGACTGTCGCCAGACTCGGCTTTTCTGCTGATGTTCTTGTCTGCTTAATACATTAATCCCCCCTATTGTACTCGGAGCTTTTGCATCCAGCTGTCTCTGTGTGTGTCCGATGGGACTGTTATGTGTCTGCCGCGGAGGCAGAATGACACTTTGACTAGTTGTTTGTGTTCTTGGAAGAGCACTAAAAAAAGGCTCCCCTCTCTCTCTCTCTCTCTCTCTCTCTCTCTCTCTCTCTCTCTCTCTCTCTCTCTCCAAAGATAAGCAGGCCCAAGGTTATCCTGAACGATTAGGCAGCCAAAAAACTTGAAGTTCCATGAACTGATTAAATATCATTACACACGCTTTAGCCACATCATGCGCTGAACTGTATGACTTTGAACTTTGCGTCATGATGCATTCATGTGGAATTGGTTTCCACCTGCACTGCACTGAACTAAACTGATTTTCATTGCACCGTTCAACTTTTTATCCTTACTATAACCATTCTACAATGAAGAATTGTTCTATTAAATTGTTAAATCTGACTTCTGCACCACATGCATGACGCATCAATGGCTGTTCACAGTTTTAAGTTTATTATCAAACCATGAGCAGAAAGGAAGTTTGTGTACTACCAGTATATGAGATGATATCACCAATGTTGAAATCAATTTGAAACGGTTAAACATGAGCTCTAGCTTTGTTACTTGCGAGCGTGAATTAACCAGTATTATCTTGTCACTGTATTGTGTTTTCAGGGAACTCTTCCATCCAGTTTAGTTGGTCATTGGTGGGTGAGCTACATGCTAAACAAGTTTACTGTAAATCTAGGGTTTAGGGTTAGGTAAACAAATCTAAAGAGCTAATTCATGACTCACTAGGTGAAGAAAGTGTTTGTAAGCCGTAGTCGGTGAGAGATATTACCTGAATAGCTATATAATTATTGTGCTTATATGTTCATTAGTAGCTGCTCTCCCTCCAGAAAGATGAAATGAATCCTCCGAGATTAGATACATTAACACCACATGTTGATAGCCAGGCAAACAGACTCATGTGACCTGACAGGCGATTAGACCACGAATGAGGCGCGACGTGGAGCAGATGACTCCAGCTTTTTCTCTCGCCTTTCCTTATCCCTCCCTTTTTTAATGACACCATTTAGCTTTCGCGCTTCATGAAACGAGCGCTAGCACTACCCCTCCATCCCACCCACCCCCCACACCCAAACAGAGAAAACTCATCCAAACTTTAAAGTGGCAGAGGAAGCAAGAGCGCCCAAAGCACTAATAGTTTTCTGGACGAGGAGGCAGTGTAATGATGTGAAATAAACGCCTCTCGGATAGAAGGGAATGATTAATGTCAGGGGAGCTGAGCGCTGAGGATGGGCTGGGCACCTGTCCGCTCAGGTGATGAAGAACACAGGGGACCCACAACAGCTCACATGGCTCTCTGATATGCAGAGGAAAATATTGGGCTTTAACAATACACAGCATCATTAAGGCACAAATAGCCCTGCATGGTGCAGACATGTTAGCATTTTTTGGGTCAGCATTTAGCATGATATAGCCTATAGGCTAGGTATTATAGAAACAATATGATTTAGTATTGTATATACTGTAGATAGAGGTGTACTGCCTAAGATAAAAGTATACTGATTAAATTAGACACAGTAGGCCTATGACATGTACAATATCTATAGCATTTATAGATAAGGCTAATTGCAGAAGATGAACAACATAGTACTGTATGCTCTCCTGAGCCTCTGGTGTTCCTGCAGGAAATGGAGCGCATTCCAGCCAGGATATCCTGTGATGTCTTTTTAAGACCGTCTTAGTGATTTACTAGCCGTTCAGAGGACTTTTTTTTTCTAAAGCAATTTGCAGCATGACTAGACAAGGTAAAGGTAAGCTTAATTGAATAACCTGGCAGAAAAAAGAGAGGGCATTTGTGCAGTGCTGGTGTGCTCTGGTTGTTTTCATGGGTGATATGGTGAGAGCTTCCAATCAATCTTATGGCAATAATAGCTTTCAATAATATTTTTGTTTTCTTTTACCACAAATTATACATTAACTCATAAACAACCCGTGGGCTATTCGCTTCTCAACCTCTTAGCCTTGGTTTGGCTCACATAAGAAGAAACACTTCAAAGTACATTCAGAAGCATTTGTTTATCTCTCCATCTCTTTGTCCTGATCAACTTTCTATTATTCAGAAGATAAAAGAAATCCTAAAATAGCCAACAGACTCACTGCTTCACTCATTGTCTCTTTATCTTTGTCTTTATCCGTCATCAACCACTTTCTCAGCATAAACACATTTCAAATGGATTGTTGCTATTTCTTTCCCCTCCGTTTCTTGTAATAGTTTTGGTGCTGTTACCTACCTTAGACTGTTGGACAAGATGCACATCAAGACAGCATCAATTGCCTGATTTCATGTAAATAATAATATATGTAAAGTGACTATAAATAATTATTAATAATAAAGTAGCTAGTAGTTACTAATAAAGCTATTGCATATAGGAATAATCAATCAGGTAAATAATAAATTGGTCTGATTTGTGTGTAAATAATAAATATTTGTGGTGTGTGTGTGTGTGTGTGTGTGTGTGTGTGTGTGTGTGTGTGTGTGTGTGTGTGTGTGTGTGTGTGTGTATTGCAGTGCCTCCTCCGGTGGAGCCCATTATGAAGCCCTGGTGGGATGAGATGCTGCTGGTGCTCGGGACTGCCAGCTGTGCCTCCGTTGTCTTCCTTCTCCTCACCGCCATCGTCTGCTACAAGGCCATAAAGAGGTACTCTCTCTCTCTCTCTCTCTCTCTCTCTCTCTCTGTAGCCTATGTGTGTAAGCCTGTTCACTTTGGAGAATGCTCACAGATACAGTGGATCTACAGGAAATACTAGTTTTATCTCCAGTGCTTGTAGAGGAAACATCCTCTCCATGACTTCACGAAGTCTCTCCCTCGCCCTAAACAGACACACATTTTGCATCTTAAAGGAATATACCGGAGTGAATTCAAGCATAGCCCTGCTGCACGAGCCTTCTACTGTAACAGCAATATATTTCGCATGAAATGAAAGAATTTCGAACAGCATAGACCTAACGCGTACGCGAAACACTTTACATAGAGTCAATGTAACCTCAGATCTTACTTTCTGTTTCCAACAGTCAGGTCCCATTGATTCAGTGTAAAGTGCCTCTTCGCTTCTGCGTTCATGTTCGGTCTGTGCTGTACCAAATTATTTTGTTCCACTCGCTAACTAGCGCATTTAGCAAGCTCTTTCAACAGGGCTATGCTTGAATTCACTCTGGTATTTTCCTTTAAATCATGAAAATAAACTAATACACACTAATACTAACACTTAACTGACAAACCCCCTGTTCTCTCCACTTGGACTCACATTGTATAACCTAACCTTTACTCCACGCACATTTTTGTGTGTCTTGTGTAGTTAGGAAGGGTATTTCAAAAATCAAAAAAAGCAGCTCGAAGTTTCTCCCTTCCAAAGAAGTGTCTGTATGGAATGGAATAGTAACTGTACCATGCAGTTGCTTGACTCAGTGGAGTCCAGTGCTGTTCCGATGAATCCTATGATTCGCATGTCACATTGGCATGGCTGTGAACACACATTAGACAATAAGCTGTTGTGGCATGGCTAGAATAGCGTAAAGCCAGCGGAGGATGGGAGGCGAGCCGATGTGACAGGGAAGTAAAGGAGCACAGAGAAAGAAGCGAAGTCTGGATCATGAGAGAGCTGTCTGTTGATCCTCACCGGCGAGAGGGTGATCTCAATTACCAGCAGCAAACATGAAGTGCTCCCTGCCCTGCTTACAGGCCCTGCCAATGATTTCAATTGACCACTAATGCAAAAATATAGAGAAAGATCTAGAATATTTCCACTGGTTAGATGGTGCATTTTTGAGAATAACTAGTCAGAGAGAATTCTTATGAGTGATCAAAGAGAGAAGTGAATACAGTAGAAGCAGAACAGGAGCTTGTATGACCGTGGCTCAGTGGCTGGAGCGTCAGACCATTACTCCGGGGACCCGAGTTCAATTCCGACCCGAGGTCATTTCCCGACCCGAGGTCATTTCCCGATCCCACCCCATCTCTCTCTACCACTTGTTTCCTGTCATCTCTACACTATCCTATCTGATTAAAGGCAAAAAGCCCAAAAATATATATCCAAAAAAAAAGAAGGAAATTTGCTCTGCCTGCGTTTCATAAGCTGACAATTTGCAGCATTTGTTTCAGTAGGGGGTAGACTAAAGGGGGATTATTTATTTAATGCAGTGCTGTGTGTGTGTTTACCTTTGAGAGACTTGTCTCTGTATTGTGAGGTCAGAAAGTCACTAGCGCAGCACTACTGTGCCACCTCAAAGTGATTAGCTTAGCAGCTTTCACACGCAATAGTGTGGAGGTGCAGCTGGCCAGGTGCTGCTGCTTCTGCTTCTTTTTCACCTGCCTGCCTGCCTTGTAGAACCTGATAATGTAATAATTACCCAATAATGTAATAACTCCTGATAATGTAATAAAAACTCCCGCATAAGTCCCTCATAAGTCCCTAAAACATGTAATAAAACCTGATAATGTAATAAAATCCCAATAATGTAATACGGAGCATTTCCTAATAATGTAAAAATCGGAATACTGGAAATGTAATGTAACATTTTAGTACATGATCAGCATGCCAATTTTTACATTATTGGGAAATGCACCGTATTACATTATCAGGATTTATTACATTATCAGGTTTTATTACATGTTTTAGGGACTTATGAGGGTCTTATGAGGGAGTTTTTATTACATAATCGGGAGTTATTACATTATTGGGTAATTATTACATTATCAGGTTCTACATGCCTGCCTGCCATCAAAACACACAAGCAAGCAGCCGTCAGAGGATCAAACCACAGTCATTATTTCTGAATTAATTTGCAGAGTCACTACAGTACTCCTGCTCCCACCTCATGGGCTGACAAGAGAGGGAGAGAGAGAGAGAGAGAGAGAGGTCTGTTGCGGCCTGAAGGGAGTAGTGTGTGATTGCGCTGCTGGCACATCTGCAGATTGCTTGTGATGGAGGTGTAGCTTGTACGGGCGCAGCTGATTTGTTGGCTGATGCTAATGCCGTGTGCCGTCTTGAGTAATGGAGGGAGCCCGGGCGCAGGTTCACCACCGGCCGCTGTCGGCTCAATTAATTACCCCGTCGTTACTTATTCATTTCTTGCAATGTAAGAGCCATTTTAAAAGTTGGGTCGAGTTTACTTGTTCCATAACCATGAGCTTGTCTCTCTCTCTCCTAACTAAGGGGTTTGAAACCAGCACCCTTTCCGTTTCATTTTTTTGAGAAGAGTTCAGAATTTGTGACAGTGGTGTGACTGCGGTTTGTTAGGTCCATTTGGCTCCGACATCCTGGAACAAAAAGCATGCAGGGCTACAGAGAAGTGTTCCAAGCCCATGCACCATTCATGAGGGAAGTTAAAAGCCGTGGCACCCAAGGTAACCTGGGAGATCTTAAGGACGTGGGTGGCGTGTGGCGGGTCACGTCAGCTCGTAGGTGAGAGGGCGCTGTGACACACAGAGCGGCGGCGGCAGCGGCACGGAGGAGGAAGGCCACCTCGTCAGGGCCAGAGAGAGGAAATGACCTCAGACAGCCATGATCACTCACATAAGCAGCTGGGAAAATAGGTCGTCTGTGATTCGCTGTAGTCACGCATGTATCTGTGGAGAATACAATTTTGCTAGCAGAATAGCGTTGCCATGCTATAGTAATTGATATCCCAAGTTGGTCCCACAAAAGATAACAATACACCAACATCTGCACACATCTTTTTATCCTGTTTTCTTTTTTTTCGTCTATTTCTGTGGCTTTTGTCATCTTATATGATGTTTAATCTCATCTCTTTGGTTTCAAAAACAGAAGTTTCCATTGAGGCCAATTTAATCTGGTTATGAATTGTGTAATAAGGAAGTAGCCCAGACTTGCAAGATAGGGCATCTTCTGAGTTGATCTGAGCTGATCTGAGTAGAGTAGACTAGAGTAGAGTAGAGTAGAGTGGAGAGCACACTGGAGGCGTGATGTTTGTTCCAGGCTGCACCAGATGGAGCTGCAAGTGAATTATTGCATTAAGGGTGTGACATACAAATGTTTGGTGTAATTGTAGCCAGTGAGGCGGCATTTGATTCTTCTGCATATTTTGTGGTTGCAGCAGCAGAAGTCAAGGCGAGACTTTAGTGTCGTTGTTTCTCTTCTTTATTCCACGCTAATGCAGCTGTGGCACATGGCATTGATGCCGGCCCACCACCTCATTTTTCACCACGGAGCTGTAACTCCCCATGCATAGAGTCATTTAAATTAGCCCAAGCAAATTAATTTGTAATGTGTACATGTTTTTCTCTCTGTTGCTTTTTATCTCTCTGCTGCTTCTCATTCCTTCTCTTTTTCCCTCCCTCTTTCCATCTCTCTCTCTCTCTCTCTCTCTCTCTCTCTCTCTCTCTCTCTCTCTCTTTCCCTCTTTCTCACTGTGTCTCTCTCCCTGCCCTGAGAATTTGGGTAGAAGCAATGTATTCCCCAATGGGAGGCTCAGCTGGCAGCTTTTTACCACCTAATGAGCATGCTCAGTCTGCCAAGCCACAGCCACAGCCACAAAAGAGAGAAAATGTTTAATGTTCCCTTTTTATATGCGAGCGGAAATCATCATTTAGCCACAGCCAATGACCTATGCAGCGCAAACAGCTCTCCGGTAAAGCCAGACGGTCAGCAGGGGTTTAGCACCACAATAATGCCCCCCCCCCCCCCCCCCCGACCCCATTCAACGGTATATAGGCAAAGACAGCATCAGCACATTAGCGGCTAACGTCTGCTAGGCTCTGGCTTATTGCAATGAGTTTAAGCATTAAGTGCATTCAAGGAGAAAGAGCCTCGGCGCACTGGGGCTGCCTTTAGAAACACACTGGCTCAGCAT